>JAQFVV010000228.1:1259590-1825212 GCA_028023455.1 Epiperipatus broadwayi
AAAAAAAAAGTTTTCGGTCAATTCTTTTTTTTTAAATTAAAACACATTCACATACATAATTTAACTTTTTTAGATTATTATTTTCAACAAGAAACAAAGTATTTTATTACTATTGTTTTTTAGGTTCAAACCCCAAGTTGGGTAAAGCCATTTGTACAATATTCGAATATGTGACCTCGAAACACTGGCCTCTTAGGCAGAGAAGAACATAGTCGGAGAGTATATATGCCCAAACAATAGCTATAAAATATATAACTAGCATTATATTTCCAGGACATAACTTTTTCTCGACTGTTGAGTTCAACACCAAGTTCAAAGTACTTTTTTGTTTCATGTAGACATGGGCACCAGATATTTATTCTGAAAGAATAAACAATGCACTTTGAGCAATGGCCACTAACTCAATGCCTAAATCCACGACTAGTGCATTTGTTTGTAGTCACTAACATATTATACATAATTAGTGGTTAAAAGACTTAATAAAAGAATTGTAAAAGGAATTTATAAAAAGAATTGACCAACAAATAAAGTTTAATTTTAAAGACGATTTATTAACTAACATTTACTAATTTTAAACATTTTATAATTCTAATAAAACACATGCATATTTTAAATTAACATTTCTAAACTAGTTTAAATATTCTTGTAGATTTTAATAATAGAACACTGGTATTTATCTAATATAACTAATAACACTGATATAATGATCACACACATATTAACTCATACACTCACATATATAATAATAAAGTATTGCATAACATTTGAAACTTAAACACACATATCAATAGTTCATTTTATGCATGATATAGAGTTCATATAATTAGACTCTTGGAGGATTCGCATGAATTAATGCAATGCAATGGCTATTACAGTATAAACGAAAATAAGCAAACATTTTACCTAGGATTTTGAATGTAGATTTAGAATTTTGTTTTCTTCTTGTTTTCTGCTTCTTCTAGTATGAATGCTTCCAGCCAGCTGGGATGTTTCCTTGATGAGTGTCCTTATTATTCATGATTATTACTATTGGAGACTATTAGATATTGATGGAGATTTCCAAGTTGTTATGCTGACATTATTTCATGGGCAGATCTTGCCGTTTTCATCAGACTTTAGGCTGTGGAGAAACGCATGTTTCCAAAAGCTGCTCAACCCTGCATTTTTGTTTCTGATTACAATTAACTTAACTGATTGAAATTAACTGACTCAATTGATTTGTGAACTGAACATGCTCAATTAATTTGTGAACTGAACTAACTGTCCGAAAAAAAAGGTCTATTTATACCTGCAACGTGTTGTCCCGGTAATGTCTTTCGGCAATATCTGTTGTCTAAATTCCATTGATAATCTTAAGTTTTTGGAAATTGTTTAATTAGTAATAGTCATGAAAAATGTGTTGTTTTATTTTATTAATAGCCATTGCCATGATTTTTAATGATAATCTTCATCTTTCATTTATTTATAATAACATTTATTACGCATACATTTATTCTATTATTGACAATCGCACATATATACGCATGTATATTTTACTAGTTTTAAGATTATTTTTTTCTTTAATTAGAATGAAAAGAGATTTGTATTTTTTTTAAACTTTAAATTATTTATATTTTACGAATACTAATAAGAAAACTCTTTACTTCCTTTTTATAAAACCTTTTAACTATTCTAACTATGATTCCCCTCCCCTCTTTTAATTAATCAATTTTAACTTTTATTTCAAAAACTAATGATAGAAAACTATTTGACTCATTCTTTTCGAAAACAAACTGTAACAAATTCTTCAACATCTAATTATACGTTTTTCTTTTATGAAAGACTATTTTAATAAATTTTTTTAGATGAAATTATGTGTGCCAATTTCAATATTGGTAATATATATATATATATATATATATATATATATATATATATATATATATATATATATATATATATATATATATATATATATATATATATATATATATATATATATAAATAGACTATTATACCCATCTATATTATGTGTGTTTAATACTTGTTTAGTGAGCTTGTGTATGGAATCTAAAATTATAAATAGAAAATTAAGTTAAAATAAAACCTAGATGTGAAAAAGGTATATAAAACTTGAATCCATACCACTACCAACAATATTGTCCATATAAGATCGGAAGATATATATATATGGACATAGATAACTGTATAGATATATATATATATATATATATATATATATATTGTAACAGTTAGAATCATCTATCTTGCTAACACACTGCAGAAATCAAACCCCAGACATGAAACTAAACATTCCAGAAGGGGTTGCCTTCTAGATATACTAAGTTTGAATCTAAAGCCCAAATTTCACAGCGCCACCTACGTGATAACATCTCTGATGCTGCTACTAGTATAACCTTTTACTGGTCCCTGGTAGTCAGGGAGAAACAAAAGACTCTATAATAAAAGAAGCTTGGATGGCTAATTAACGTCTAAGGATTTACAAAAGAAATGCAGAAAAAATATATATATATATATAGACCGAGACAGTGATAGGAAACAATAAAATAAGATATCAAATATTTTAAATGATTTCACAAAATTTATTTATATAAAATATATAGATAATGCCAATGTCTGCTTATACGAGACAGGGACACATATTAAATAATTGTTGGCATTATATTCCAATAAATGACAAAAAGGGTTTTAAAGCAAAGTGATATATTGTATTCCTCAGGCTAATAGCATTACAATAATGTGCTTGATGAGATAGGAACTGGTGTGAGGTGCTTTGAGTAATTATACAAGTTTAAGAATATATTTGAAAATTAAGTGTTATAAAATATTTATTGATTTTGAGTATAGTACGGATAAAAGCTTACTAAGCAACAAAGTGGGAATGTGATCAAGGCATTTATTTGATGATGATGATGATGATGATAATAATAATAATAATAATAATAATAATAATAATAATAATAATAATAATAATAATAATAATAATAATAATAATAATAATAATAATAATAATAATAATAATAATAATAATAATAATAATAAAGTTACATTGGGAGGTCAGTTTTGCTGATAATGAGTTTATTAAAGTTGGAGGGTGTGACATTTTTAAGTCACGGATGCTTTGTAAAATAAATATAAAATAAAATAATATTGAATATCCGGAATGATTATGGAGGGCATCTTGCCGCTAACCCATAGGAAATTATTTTATGAACAGCCGAAACTTAGTGACTGGGTGACGATTGTGTTTAATTCCCAGGTGTGCCATTTGTGGACACACTCTGCCTGGAAACCACAAGAAGCAAAGAGAATGGCCTTGGCCGCATAAAGAATCCTTGGAAAATTAAAACAAAGCAGTCTCAACAACCAATTCATTTACCAGCAAGACAAGACTAGTGTATATAAAACATACTGAATGGGTTTTACTTGGATTAAAAAAATGCCAAATCAAATTTCCAGAAATTCATTTAAAAGGGTCTGCACATTCTCGACGTCAATGATGAACTTTGTAATTAAAGTAGAACACGGTAATTAAAATAGGCAAATGCATGCTTGTGGGCTTGAAAAGTAAGTATAGATTTATATACGCAATCATGCATTAGGGGACACATTTAATCATTGACCTCACACCTACTCTCATATTAGATTAAAATTAATAACATGTAGATTTTAAACTATGTGATTATATTATATATTAAAGAAAAGAATCACCCTCGAATGAGTGATTTGCAAAATAATAAAATTGGAAAATTATTTAGAAATTTAAAATATGCCTTCACAGTGGTGTCTTATTTTCAACAAGAGGAATAATTCACTCGGTCAAAGATGATTCTGACACATTATCATAATAAAATAATAGAAAGTTTAATCAATAGAAAATATTAGCCCAAGGATAGAGAGCAAAAATGTTGGTTATATTTAAACACGTTAAAAAATACATAATGAAGTTATGTGAAATATAAGAAAACAATTTAAAATAGCTATAGCATGTTAGTTATCACAAGAGCTCTTGGGTTAATTTAGGGTTACCTCTGGAGAAGCATTTTTAGGTAGATAGATGGTCAGCAGGTTTTTATATAAATTAACAGCAAAATCTGGAAATGTTCATATTTTTGGCAGCAGCAGCAGTTCTGGGGTTCCTTGTGTGATAGCTTCTGATGGTAACTGGCAGCATGGCCATTCCAGAGAGAAATAGCCTTCTTGCGCCCTACTCCATCATGTCAAGATTTACAAATTACTACAATAGTTTTGGTTAGAAACATTAGACCTCAGAATGATTTCTCTTAGAAACATTAGAATGGAGAACAAAAGAAAACACTCCTTTTTATATTAGAAATTAACAATAAAACTGTGCTGGAGCATTACAAAAATATATCAGACTTATCAGCTCTAATTAAATCTATCTGAATGTCTAAAGGAATTCAACAAAATTTTAATTAATTTCTTTTGTTAATTTCCCTGTTGACATTCGAATTACAAACTGGGTTTAATTAAAAATTACTTTTAATAATTAAAGAAAACCTTAAATGGACATCTGCTGTTTTTAGATAAACTTATATAACATTATCTAATTAAACTATTGTCCCTCATTTATTGTAACAGAAATATTTGGAATGACTTTTATTAAATTAAACGAAAATTATTTTACTTTTAAATTGCAATATTTGAATCTATTTACTAAACGAATATTTACTAAATGAATTTTATTTTAAATCAAAATGTATTATGACAGTAATACATTTGTAAATAGATTCAAACAAAATAACTTTAACAATTTATAATTTTGATATGTTTTAAAATGCATATCATAGTGTGTTTGCAAATATGACTTATATAACCTACTTTTTAATAAATCAAAATTATGTGAACATATACATAATCCATAATATTTTATTTAATTTGAGAATGAGTTATATATATAATACGAGCATTGTACTCGTGGTTTAAAATTAGGCAGGATTTTCGGTATGTAAGCATATTGAAGACACACTATGATAGATTGGGGTTCAAACTAAGGTATGAGGGTAGGAAATATGTGAGAAAAGGTGAAACAAAGATCTGCAAAGCAGACCTTACTGTTTCAATATATATATATATCAAAAACAAAAAAAAAACAAGTTAAACTTGTAACGCTTGTATTTATGATCAATAGATGGCATTTTACCAAAAACAACATCAAAGCATATGCTTGTTTTCATAAACGTCAGAGCAAGCATTCACTATCTCTATCATTAGTTCCACCTTCAGATGATGATTTCAAGCCAATTTGCTATCATCAGTGAAGGATAGGAATAAGAAACTAGATCTAAACACTAACTCTGAGCATTTATGAAACAATTTCTATTCAGCTTGCAAGCGTGAATTTTTTAGACACGTAATGTCATCAAACTCAGCATAGCAAGCCATATAGCTATATGTGTCTGATATCAGTTCAGTATCACCACATAGTTGAAGCCTCTGCACTATATATCATTGCAATATATATCATTGATGGTGTTTTTGGTAAAACACCATCTATTGATAATAAATACAAGCGTTAGCAAGTTTAACTTTTTTTTTGTTTTTCATAAATGTGCCTTTGAGGTTTTCTTGCAATGATATATATTGCAGAGGCTTCTACTATGTGGTGATACTGAACTGATATCAGACCCATATAGCTATCTGGCTTGCTATGCTGAGTTTGAAGACATTACATGTCTAAAAAATTCATGTTTGCAAGCTGAATAGAAATTCTTTCATAAATGCTCAGAGTTAGTGTTTAGATCTAGTTTCTTATTCCTATCCTTCACTGATGATAGAAAATCAGCTTGATCTGAAGGTGGAACTAACGATAGAAATAGTGAATGCTTGCTCTGACATTTATGTAAACAAACATATGCTTTGACGGTGTTTTTGGTAAAATGCCATCTACTTATCATATATATATATATATATATATATATATATATATATATATATATTGTAATGGATGTTTAAAAAAAACATTACAAAGTTGAAGTGTTACAGGATTAAAAATAAATTTTTAAATGCTTGATTTTCCTTATAAAACGTTGAGTAAATATATTTTTTTTTTTGTTTTTGTTTCTACAAATATATATGTAAGTGCATGGGAATTATATTTTAATACCACAGTTACATTTGGTTTTAATTTTTTTTATTTTTTTTTTAAAAAGAGTCTAAGATTAGTTATTTTTTTACTTATGTAAAACTAAGTTTTGTGTGTGTGTGTGTGATGATGGAGGGGCAGTTGTAATGGATGATTTACAAAGTTGAAATATTGCAGAGCTAAAAATAAATTTATAAATGTTCGATTTTCTTTATAAAACTTAATTAAAAGGTTTGCTGTTTTTTTTTTTTGTACAAATGTATATGTACATACGTGGGAATTATATTTTAATACCACAGCTATATTTGGTTTTTAATTTTGAAAAAAAAAATAAAATAAAACTAAGATTACTTTTTCTTTTTTAATTTATGTAGAAGTAAATTGTATAAATAAATTGCTTTTCAGATTTGGAGATTTAGATTGATAAGAATAATTAAAAAGAAAGAAAAGAATTTTTCATTAGTTAGTTCCTAGATCTGTAAAGGGTAATTTATTTCATTAATTAGATAACTATTGTTAGCTAGATAGAGAATTTTTAAATTTTAATTAAAAAAAAAAAAGTTTTGTAATTGGTAGAGATATGAGATATGATTCAACTATAACAGGCATAATCAGGCCATTGTATTAGCTTTCAATAACTCTGAGATACTTGCACCAGCTAAGGAGATGACAGACACCAAGGAAAAAGAGAATCGCACAAACTCTGATACAGGCACAAATTCTAAGGAGATACTTAGACAAACTATTCCTGCAAAACTAGGAGAACAATTCCTGCATACTCTGAAAGCAAAGCCGATCCAGCAATTCTGTTTAGAATGAATGCTAAACCTACAGCAAGAATATTTTCTTCTACCATGATGTGCTAAGCTTCTCATCATGACAGGTTCAGATGCTGTGTGTCAACATTAACTGCCTATAATGCCATAAGAACCGGCTACAAAGAAACTACTAACTGACTCGCCTAAGCCTAACATCAAGGAATCCAGATTAACAGACAATAATCAAGAAGTCTAGTACACTAGCATTTAAATAAATTATTAAGGTGCCTTACATTTTACAATTTAAATAATTGTGTCTTAAATTTGATTTCTTTTTTTTTTTAAATATAAATGTGTTTCAAGTTTTATTTTATGTAATTCGTTTCTGTGCGTTTGATTTTTTTTTTTTACAAATGCTAGTTTCAAACCTATACTTATGTCCAATTTAAGTCTTAGTAAGTAAAATAGTATAGTTTTATTTATAATCTCACATTCCTTTTTATTCTAGAAAACAGTCTGGATATTACAGACTATTTTAATTAACTTCTGGCTCATAACCCATTTTATTATTAGTTCTACTTATGTCGCGAAACTATAATTATTTATAATAGATTATTACAAAATGTAATAGTTGTTAGTTTTATTCCTTCAAGCTTCCAATTCGTTTATTAGGGGCACGTGCGATCGTTATAACCCTTTCAATAGGTAGATCATGAGCTCCTAGCCTGTCTCACTGTGAGGGAGGTCAATCGATTGAAAGTAATAACTTTCAACACTCTTTTTTTTTATTTATTAAAGTTTTGGAAGTTACCTTCGTATTTTTTCGGCTTCGACATAAGCTTGCATAAATCTCTAATACGGAGATTCAGCCTTTTCCTAACTATGGGTTAAAAGTGGGAAGTTAACCTCCCTTGTCTTGCGTGAGATCACTGTATACTTACTAATACTTCTGCTATGGTCAGTATTTTGCCCTCTTTCACACACAGGAAATCGCTCTCTAAGACATATAAAATATTTTAGTTTAATTTTGATGAATGTACAAGTAGTACATTTTAAGTGTGTTTTAAAAGCTTATTATTTAAATTTATGTTTATTTAACCATGCTACTAATAAAATAATTATTCCTTGTCACTCAGTTGATTTTGTTTTCTGTTTCTACCTTTCCAACTTTCTGACTAAAACATAAGATCTCATTTGCCTGATTGAGCTAGTCCGGTGCATTCAGGTTCGCATATCCTGTAACCCCTTAAAAATAAACAAGGAATTGTACTATCACTATGGAACAGAGCAAAGGAGGTTTGTTCAGAAACCAGTGATTAGGAAAAAGAAAAGATTCACATAGAACAAATGCTTATGAAGAATGGTTATCCATCAGCAGTCATCAGAAAAACCTTCAATAGACAACACAAAGAGATACCAAAAGAGAAAACAGTTATTGGTACAGTAGTGTATCCATACATACCAGGAATGGCGGACAAGTTAAAAAAAATCTGCAGTCAATATAACATTAGAACTGCTTTCCAAGTCATACCACACTTCGAGGAATGCTTACTTCTACTAAGCCTAAACTGGAAATGCTGAAGAACAAAAACTGCATCTATGAGATACCATGTAAATGTGGAAGGAAATACATTGGTGAGACCTGTCGGCCTGTTGAACAGCGATTGAAGGAGCACAAACTAATGGTTAAAAGAGAAAAAACAGATGTGTCTACCATAGCAGATCATGTATGTACTAATGACCATCTGCTTAAGTGGGAAAATACAAAGATATTGGATAAAGAGGAAAAAATGCATAGAAGAAAATTCAAGGAAGCTGCTCATATGACAATAGTAAATAATCTTATAAGTCAACCCAGTGTGGCAATACACAATGTATGGAAGCCTTTAATTAATCTTGCTCTTAGGAAAAAATAAAAATAAAAAATAATAATAATTAGACTCGTTAAAAAAAAAAAAAAATTGGAGGACTCAGGAGTATTTGAACCAACCCTCATATATAAATATATCAAATTTCTACTATATGTTGCCTTTGACAGAATAGCTCAGTTGGTAGAGTGTTTGCCTTAAATTCAATATTCAAGAATCTAAAGGTGCGATTTCAATTTCTAAGTGAATATTGTCACTGTGCATATAGGCCAGCAACACCTAAAGAAGAATGGAGAATAATACTACTCAAAACATTGTGTAATTACTAACCTGTATTGTCTATTTGTGTGTTATTACTAACAAGTTGATGTATTTGGAAAGTTTAAATAAAGTTTAAAATTTTTGATACATTTAACATTCACTCATAAATGATGGAAATAGTCCAACATATCACATCGTATAATATACCACCATTACAAACCTTCAGACATATACTAATCCTTTAAATAAAATAACTATATACATAAAACACATATACATTAGCATGCATGTAAAATTAATATTCATATAAAATATACATTTAATAAAGAGTACAATAACCTTAGCCCATAGATATAGAGTTTTTAATGTAATTTAAACATGAAACATAAATAACTTACATTATGTTTGGGCCCTTATAAGTAGATGTAATTGATTTAGTAACATCTTTCTTATCAATCCCCTTTTCTTTCTTAAAAGATTTTTTTCTTTGCCTTTACTTATGATGAAATCTGATAGTCTAAATATGTCCTTTAAATATGACTGACATTTAGCAATTATTGATTGGAAAAATTGACTTGCTCTCACGCTGATTGATTACTGGGTTTACAACTTAATTTAGCAGTACTTCTTGGGAATTTAGGATAAATCAAGGTTTCTTTTATTCTTCAATGTTATTAAGCTGCTGCTAGTTTAAGAATTTATGCTTATCATGTATAAAGAACAAAAAAATAAAATTGCCAGCTTGAGACCATGTTCAGCACAGACATTTTGCCTTGCAAAACTTTTCTGAGAATTCTATTATCCTCAAGTAACCTTTCCTTTTAAATAATTAAATCATAAACTAAAATCAAGTATAAAATAACCTTCATTTAATCAATCTTCATGCATATTACAAAATTAACTTCAATTAAAGTAAATCTGTAGATAATCCAAGATAATTCATTTAATCTATAAACAACTTACTTTTGATTGTAAACTATTTCCATCATCTAATATTAAGTATTGAAAGCCTTTAGAAAAATTAAATTTTATTTAAATTTTCCAATTATATTCATTTATTAGTAATACCACATAGGTTAGTATATGCACAATGTTTCAAGAGTTATTATTCTCCTTCCCTCTTCAGGTGCTGCTAGCCTGACCAATGACAGTACTAGCACTGGAATCAAACCTGGACCCATAGATTTTTGAATATTGAATTTTAAGGTAACGATCTAACCAACTGAGCGACCCCATCAAAAGCAACACTCAGTGGAAATTTCATATACTTATCTATGAGATTCCTCCTCGTTTCTCTATTTTTTCCTAAGAGTAAAGTTGATTAGTGATTTCCGTACCATAAATATAATCACACTAGGTTGATTTATAAAGTTATTTGCCATTGACATGCGAGCAGATTTTTTGCATTTTCTTCGTTATACCTTTTCCTCTCTATCCAATGTTTTTGTATTTTCCCAATTGAATATGTGTTCATTGGTACATAAATAGTCTGCTACCTTAGACACATTTAGTTTCTCTCTCAATAATTGATTTTTCTTTGATGGTTCTTTTTGTTGTCTATTTAAGCCTTTCTTAATCACAGCTGATGGATAATCATTTTTCATAAGAGTTTGTTCTATATACATCTTTTTAAAATTGTTGGTTTCTGAAACAACTTCTTTTGCTCTGTTCCAAAGTGATAGAGTAACTCCATGTTTGTGTTTCTGGGGTGGTTAAATGTATGTGATAAGTATTTTTCTGTATGTGTGGGTTTTCTATAAACTGTATAATAGTTTTGATTTTGCCATAAGGGAGTCTTGTCAGAAGAAAACATCTAAGAATGCAAATTTTTATTCTTGTTCTGACTCTATTATGAATTTAACTGAAAAGAAAATATAGTAGTACTCCACCATGTGGCCGTAAATGTATCATCAATATAGTTAAGCCAAACTTTATGTGGATGTAGAGTAGTCTTTATGGCTGTGGTTTCAAATTTTCCCATGTAAATATTGCTAATCAGGAGTGACAAGGATGCTGTAGCTATTCTTTGATATTTTGTTGGAAGAATTCTGTGTTGTATTGAAAGTAGGTTGTTGTTATGTAGAATAATTCTATTATCATATTAATAGGAACAGTTGTTCTCGTTTGTAAGATGTTATCACCATTTAGTCTTTTTGTTACAATAGACAATGCTTCTTCACAAAATACATTTGTGAATAAACTTTTTACATCAAAGCTTACTAGTATGTCAGTTCTTTCAATTTTCATGTTATTGATTAATTATACAAAGTGTCTAGAATCCCTTACAAAGGACTGGGTCTTGTATGCTAAAAAACTAAGAACTTTAGGAAAAAATCTTGACAAATTTTAGTAGGATGAATTTCTAAAACTAAAGATCATGAGACATTAAGACCTACTGTTAATTCTAAAAATTCATCTTATCAAAATTTTTCAACATTTTTTCTCAAAGTTCTTATTCATTTAGCATTCAAGATCTATCCTTTGTTATGGATTCTAGACACTGTAAAATTAATCAAGAACATGAAAATTGAAAGAATTGATATACTAGTAAGTTTTGATATGAAATTTTTTTTCTCAAATGTACCATGTAAAGAAGCATAGTTTATTGTAAAAAAAAAAAAAAAGATTAAATGGTGATAATAACTTACAAATGAGAAAAAATCTTCCTATTGATAGTATGATTGAACTATTTACATTCTGTAACATACTTTCAATACAATTCAGAATTCTTCCAACAACAAGAAATGGTTATGGGCTCATCACTGTCACTCCTGATTAGCAATATTTACATGGAAGAACTTGAAATTACAGCTATAAAGACTACTCTATATCCACCTAAAGTTTGGCTTCACTATGTTGATGAAACATTTGTTGTATAGCCACATGGTGAAGAACTACTACAAACTTTCTGGAAACACATCAACAATATATCACCTTCAATTAAATTCACAATAAAATCAAAACAAGAAATTGGCATTCTTAGATGTTTTGTGACAAGACTTCCTCTCAGCAAAATTAAAACTACAATTTACAGAACATACATTCAATCATACCAGTAACACAAAACGTGGGGTTATACGATCATTATGGAACAAAACAAAAAAAGATTTGTTTAGAAAGCAATGATTTAAAAAAGAAAAGCTCTATATAGACCAAACTCCTATGAAAAATGTTTATCCATCGACTGTTATTAAGAAATTCTTAAATAGACAACAAAAAGAATCATCAAAAGAAAAAATGATTACTGGTGCTGTATTGTGTCCATAACACTAAAAATAGCAGACAAATTAATTAAAATCTGCAATATAACTTAAGAACAGCTTTTCAGAGCCATGCTACACTAAATGCTGAAAAGCAAAAAATTGCATCTATGAAATACCATTTGAATGTGGAAGAATGTATATTGGAGAGACCTGTTGCCCCAATGAAAAGCAATTGCAGCACAAATTGCTGATTAGTAGAGAGATAACAAATGTGTTTAAGGTATGCACAATGAACATATGTTCAATTGAGAAAATACAAAATATTGGATAAAAAGGAAAAGGTACAAAAAATAAAATTCAAAGAAGTTGCTCACATGACAATGGCAAATAACCCAATAAGTCAACCTAGTGTGACTACACATAAGCTGTGGAAAGCACTAATCAACTTGGGTCTTAGAAAAAAAGTAGAGAAATCAGGAGGAATCTTATAAATAAGTATATGAAATTTCTACTGACTGTTGTCTTTGGCAAAATGGCTCAGATGGTTACAGAGTTATCTTAAAAATTCAATATTCAAAAATCTATGGGTCCATATTTGATTACCATGCTAATATTGTCACTGGTCAGACTAGCAGCTGAAGAAGAGAGGGGCATAATACTTCTCAAAACATGCACATATTAATCTGATATTACTAACAATTGAATGCAATATCATCATCATAAACCTTCAGGCAAACTTACTTTTAACCTCTTTCCTTTCAAATATTGAATAAATAAATGAAATTTTTTTTAATAGTCAATATGTCTGAATAAAATATCTTTCATGCACTCACATTCAAATATATACTTATAAAAGTTATCTTGAATCTATTTCTTAATGTTTCAGTTTTCTAAACTACTAGCTATTCATATACGTTTTATCTCTAAACTTACAAAATAACTATTCTATTTAAGCTCATCACTTTAATTTTCATATCTTTAACTTTTCTTTCTTTTCCCGTAATTCTCTTTTCGATTTTTTTCTTTCCTTTTTTAAACACATATTCTATGACCTAATCATGGATTCCTGCTTACTCTAAGCATCTTGCAATGAAACTATCATTTCAATATATATATATATGTATAAACCCATATTACAATTACCTTGAACATTATTAAAATACTATCTTATATTTCCACAAGCATATTATATTTATCTGAAGGTTTGTGATAATTTCATTTTAAGTATTAATTATTTGTTGGACTATTTCCATCATCTAATATTAAGAACTGAATGTCTTGAATGCAAATTTAAACTTTATTCAAACTTTCAAATACATTCACCTGTTAAAAATAGTACACAAGTTAGTATTTAACACAAAGTTTTGAATGGTATTGTTCCCCTCTCTACTTCAGATGTTTTTGCGTGACCAGTGACAGTACTAGCATAGTCATTGAACCTTCATCTTTAGATTCTTGAATATTGAATTTTAAGGTAATGCTCTAACCAACTGTTCTATTCAAGAATCTAAAGGTCCAGGTTTGATTCCTAAGCAAATACTGTCACCTATTCAAAAATCTGGAGATCCAGGTTTGATTCCCATATTAGTACTATCACTCTTAATTCAGCAACTCCTGAAAAAGACAGAATAATACCACTTGAAGTGATGTGTTAAATACTAATCTGTACACTATTATATTACTAAAACTTGAATGCATTTAGAAGTTTAAAGAATGGTTAAAATGTTTCTAAAGGCATTCATTCACTTCTTAATATTAAATGATTGAATAATTAATTTTCTGATTGAGCAATGGTTCAGTAACTAAATTTTTGTAAATTCTAATTGTAGCTAATAAATACTATATATATATAAAATAATCTTATAATTTTCCAACAATTTTTTTTTAATAAAGATTTTACTTAAAATAAAAAATAATTTCCAATAATGTTTTTAGATTTCATTTTTAATAAAATTAATCACACATTTCATTACAGGATTTAAGAGCATGTTGTTAAAAATTGTCCATTCACAATCACTCTTCAAAAAAAAATCTTAAATTCCTGTACAATAAATATCTTACAAGTAGATTCACTCTATCTTTAAATAATAAGTAAAAATGTAAATTTAATAAATTTCATGTACTTGTAAATAAATAATCAAAAACAATCAGTATGTGATACAGTTATAAATTTTCAATTGCCTTAATTTCATATAATTTTTTAATTAGACAGGTATCTGTCTCAATATCTTAGTATGTCTCTATTTTGCAAAAATCAAATGAGTTTGAATTTAGTTTATAATAGTGTTTTCTGCTCCCTTTTTGGAGTTTAGCAATTTCATACCACTAATATTATAAAGGAAGTAAATTTTCTTTATTTTTTGCAAACTATCTCTAATATTTTTTAGACAAATATTATAATACTAATTGCAAGTAATGTTTAGCAATAATAAAAGCAAATTTATTTCATTACAATAACTGATTATAAGAAAGTAATCAACTGATTCCATAAGCTATTTTCTAAACAAAAGTAATTTTATTTCTCCATTCTTGTGGTTTTAAGGTTCATTTTTTTAATTCTTTTATACAAATATTTTAATATTTATAATAAATAAAATCAAATTTGAAACCATAATTATATGAAACAAGTATTTTTTTTATAAGTGGTATATCACAGCATTTATAATACAAAACTGCATTGTAACCAAGGTGTTTTAATATTAACCCTGATTTTTTTTAAAAATAAATAAATACTGTGATATGAAATATATATATATATTGTAATGAATCGAGACAAGTTCATAACTTTTTCTCTTATATAAGCAGCTATTATGTATAAGATGGATATATTATCAAAGATAATAAATATGTAGACATTGGTCTAATAACTCAAAGTAGTACTAATCACTATTTATTTTTCCTAATAATAATAGATTTTATTTATTTCTCTGAGACAAGTCATATGATAAATATTGTCTAATGTAAATCAATTTGATTTGATTTGAAAGTATGAATATTTCTCACCTCTCTATCACTATCTTTCATAGAAAGACTGATTTCCCTATCATTATTATTCTTTAACTACTTATCTTTTCTATTATAGTAACCATGAACTAGCATAATTTAAAGCATTTTGAAACTCTATACATCACATGATCCACAATCACACATTTAAATATGATTTGTGTCAAGCAACTATGCTGAGAATAAATTGAAAGAGGGATATAATAATTGCTACTAAATTTTTAAATAATACTTCAATAATAATATTATTAGATAATTGACAAAAAATAAAAATACAAAACCACATTGCACACTTATATAAATATATAAATCACCTTATATGTCAAGAATATGGTGTGCATATCTTATTTGATTTACTATATTATTTGATTAATCTTAATTTTACATAAGGTAAAAAAAAAACTCTTCCAAAATATGCATATACATTGTACGAACACTTCAGTTGTTTGATAACATTCTTAGTGAGTAAATTTATCTTCTTAAATATTTCATATTCAATAAAAATATAACAAAACTAATGTAAAATCTTAATAAAAAATGTCATTGATGAAGAGTTCATTAATTATCTCTTCTCTTATTAAAACTATGTTAATCAATGAAAATTATTGAAGATTTCAGTAAATAGAATTTAAATTAAGGTTTTGACCATTATATTACTGATTAGTATTAGCAATCATTATTTCTGGGGATAGTACTATTTTGAGAAAAATTTTAATAGTCAACAAAAGCAATCTCCTTTTTCCAAAATAAGTCTTTCAAGTTTTAGTTGGTCTCCATATAAATGTCAGTTTTTTTTATGCAAGCAGTCCTATGATAATAATTTTGCTAAATTCTAGTTTATCCACAGCTTTCATCATGTAGGCCAGACAGTAGGCAAGCTATATAATACCTTAGAAGGCCCTGTATCCAATATTCAATGAATAATTGTATTTCCAGAAAAAAGTTAACCTTAGGATTTGCAATTACTATATATTTTTATAATTGTAAATAAATTTGTTGCACTTGCAATTCAAAATGATAAAGAAAACTTGTGGTTTTCAATAGTGGGTTAACTTTCTTTCTTTGATTAAAAAACTGATAGTTATTTCTATAGGAAATTGCACATTCAACTTCTCACAACACATTGTTCTCTCTCTTAACCACTAATTCTTGTCAACTAACAATTAACAACAGAACTTCAGTGTTGGGTTTTGAGTTATTTATATACCCATAATCCTTTCATGCAATGATTTCTACTACCAATATTTTATTTTGTTTTTTTTAATTAATATTTCATTTTCACTCTTTCATAATTAAAAAAAATATCTATGCAAAAATAATATAATTTGAAATTACATTTTTCTTCTTTTTCCCCATTTTAAACTTAAATTATATCATAAAATTTTCTTAAATTTTCACCAGTATTCCATATATGAATGGAGTTAATCAACTTTACATTCATTACATGTTAACAAAAAATAAAAGTAAATTCTTCACAATAATAATAATAATAATAAAATTTCAGAGTTATATTTTCAAATCCAATGCAATTTTCATGTTTTATCTTATATCACAATAAATATTGAACTTTACTATTAATTATAACCTTTCCCTTGATTTACTTTCATATTTTTGTGTACATGAATATTTTTATACATTGCAGTTTTCATATGATATAACATTTTGTAATCTTGACTATTATTCCAAGTTAAAAATTACAAACTTCAGAATCATAATCTCCCTTATACTAATTATGATTATTTAATCATTATAGTGTACTATTTTATTTCATTCCCCAAATTGAGTGTTAAAAATCTTTATTATACATGTACAATCATTTTTTCTTTATTAATTTTGATAATACGCTAATGCGTTGAAGATGAAACTATTCCATATAACAATTGTTTTAGGCTGAGTGCTTTCAGCGTTTCATTACTCCATAAACATAGCCTTGTAGAATGTCAATGTAATTGTCTGCAAATATATGCAAAAATATTTTTTTATATTATCCATTTTCTGGAAATGGCAAAGCAAGTAAGTGTCTTTTCTATTTATAGAGTCGGGTCGCTGGTAATAAAACAAGCTTCCTTGATCTTTCTCTTGATGTCGTTCCTTTCTGTACATAATATATTTGTTTTGGAGGGTGCAAATCTATGGTTAAGCTCTTGCTGATGGTCAGCAAACATGGCACTGCCTTCTTTTTTGGTTATTGCTCATGTGTATGTGCACCTGTGTTGAGCGAATCTATTGCCAATTGTGGCACAAATCTCACCATAGTAAATAGCATTACACTCCATCTGAGAGCACACAATTCTACACACCACCTGGGGGAGGGGTTTGCTTCAATGTTTCTTTTGTCTTTAATATTATTGATGAGCCTATTAGTGTTTGGAGGGGTTCTAAATACCAGTTTGAATTCTTTATGTAAAGTTTTATGAAGTTTTTCCCCACTGCAGAAATGTATCGCATAGTTAGGTGCTCTCTATCTTCTTTTTTATTGTTTTAATGAAGTCTTTTACATGATATTCTTTTTCCAATCTCCAGACCCTTTTCTAATCTATTAAATGGTGGACAATTATTAAATTATCTTTATTTATGTCTACTGTTTATTTTCTCTGGCCCTTTCAGAGATGTTTTATCATGACAAATAAAATATTATATTTCTCAATCTTTAATTTAATTTATAAATTTTGTTCTCTAAGATACTAAAAAAATAATAACAAAAAAATAGAACACTATACCATCATCATCATCAACTATTATCTATCACTGCAGGATGATGATCTCTCCAAGTTCAATCCATCTTCTCCGATCTTTAGCTTCTCTTCTCCACATCATACCTGCACACTTCTTATTTCATCCATCCATCTCACATGTGGTCTCTTCCTAGATCTTTTACAATCTCTTGGAATCCAGTTTAAGATTTTAATTGTCCGTCTATTATCATCTCTTGGCAATATGTCCAGCCCAACTCCATTTCAGTATTTTAATTTTTTCAATAAGATCAGTAACACCTGTTTGTTCTCTTACCCATATAATGTGTTTTCGATTTCTTCTTGTTACTCCCAACATGCATCTCTCCATACTCCTTTGAGTGGTCTGAAGTCTGTATTGCTCCTCTATTAAGTGTCTAAGTATCAGATACATAAGTAAGAACTGGTAAAACACATTTATTAAAAACCTTTACAAATACACAGGCATATTTCCTTTTAGTACCAAGTTATTTCTACCAAAAGCACTCCAACCAAGTTTAATTCTATGATTAACTTCATCCATTATGTTTCCATCTGTATAAAGAATCTGACCAAGGTATTTGTAGCTGTTAACTTCTTCTAACTCATCATAATCAATCTTTATTATAATATTTTGAGAAAATCCATTGAACGTTACTTTAGTCTTTTTAACATTTATCTTTAGTCCTATTTTCATCTGATAACTCCTGCAACATGTTCTGCAGCTCTAAAGCATTATTTACAAAAACAACTACATCATCTGCAAAATCTAAATGACTTAAATAATCTCCATTTACTTTCATTCCTTTAGTTTCCCATTTTAATCCACAAAATACTTCTTGCAGCACTGCTGTAAGAAGTTTTGGACATATGGAGTCACCCTGTCTTACACCCTTCTCAATGTTGACTTTCCTAGTATCATTATGTAATCTAATTGCTGCTGTTGCATTTTAATAAATATTCTTTAAAATATAACAATATCCTGGATCTATACCTTGATGATCCAATGCTTTAATCACTGAAGAAATGTTTATAAAATCAAATGCCTTTTTATAATCTACAAACCCAAGGCATAATGGCAACTCATATTTATTTGACCTTTCTATAATTTCTCTCAATACATGGATATGATCTATTGTACTAAAACCACTTTTAAATCCAGCTTGTTCTCTTGGTTGGTGGAAATCCAATGTTCTCTGTAGACGAGTTGTAATCATCTTGCTAAAAATATTGTATAAAATTGATAAAAGGCTGATAGATCTGTAATTTCTAATATCTTCTTTATCACCATTTTTAAATATTAATACTGCATTCTTCCAATCATCTGGTATGCCTTTATTATTTAGACATTTGGTATATAACTTTGCTTAAAAAAAAATCTATTTCTTCACTTGCTTTCTTTTAATATATCAATTATAATTCCATAATTACCTGGAGCCTTTCCTTTCTTCATAAATTTAATTGCATGTCTCACTTCATTTAAAATTCTGGGCAATTCTGAAGATGTAATAGATATAGGAGGTACGCGTTATTTATTACTATATAATTCCTGATAAAAATCTTCTATCCATTTTATGATGTCATCTCTCTTTTTAGTCATTAATTCTTCTTTTTCTTTTATTGCAGATATAAATTTCCTACCAATACCAAGATGTCATTTTACACTCTTGAGACTTTTATTCTCTTCTACAGCTTTCCTTGCTAGCTCACAGTTATACTTTCTTATATCATTTTCAACTATTTTCTGCACCATTTTACAAAATTCAAAATATTGAAGCCCTTTTAATGCATCATTTTTGTATATCTTCATATTCCTTCTTTTCTTCAAAAATTCTCTAGTCTCAATAGAAATTTTATTGTTCAATTGCTGTTTTTTTCTACCAGTTATCTTTGTTGCAGTTTTTAAAAGTGTATCAGTTATTTTCATATTAATTTCATTCAAATCTGAATCATGTTCAAAATCTATTAATAATTGAAACCGATTTGTAAGTTCTAATTTAAATTCATTAGAATGTTTCTGAAGATTAAGAATATCAACTATAAATACTGTTTTTCTTAATAATTTTTGTCTCTCTATCTAGTTTTGCATCTTACTAATTGATGATCACTTTCTGTGTTAAATTTATTAAGAACATTACAATTTTGAAATATGTATTTTCTGTTAGTCAAAATATAATCCAATTCTACTGTACCTTTATTTGGATACTTCCATGTCCATTTTCTTTTAACATTTTTATCAAAAAAAGAATTCATAACATAAAGTTTTTATTTTTCTGCAAATTCCACAAGTCTATGTCCTCTCTCATTTCTATTACCATAATCAAAATTACCTACAGCACTTTTATCTTTCATTTGTTTACCAATTCTAGCATTCAAGTCCCCCAATAACAATTTTAAAATGTTGTTTACTCTGATCAAAAGCCTTCTGTATATCCATATAAAAATCTTCTACTACTTCATCACTATGAGAATTCTTGGGGCATAAACCTGAATTATCTGTATTTGGCATCTGCAATTAAGTTGTATAACTAATTTTACCATCCTGTCCAATACACCATCAATCTCCACAGTGTTGGTCTTCCACTTTTTATTTATAATGAACCCTACTCCACTTGTATTTCCAATATTTGTGCTTTTATAGTAATGTCTACTTTTTAAATCAATTGTCTCTTCACCTTTTCTTCTAACTTCACAAATTCCAATAATGTCCCATTTAATATTAGACAGTTCTTCTTCTAATTCTTGCAATCTTCCTTCACTTGAAAGTGATCTGCAGTTGTAAATACCTACATAAAAAGTCATCATCAAATGGCAGCCTGGGTCAACAATCAGGGAATTTGTAGCACCCTCTGCCTTCAGCCACCAACCTCTGCCTTGGTTGGTGACTTTACAGTCTCCTGGGAATAATGCCATGATTTATTTTTGTCTGTCATGATTGCATATATCTATTGAAAAAATATTTATCATTTACACATACATTAATTCTGCTTTATCAAGCAACTGGGAAGAAAGACCATGGTGTTTCTTGATCTTAAACTCAGAGGTAAAAAGCCAATAAACTCACCACACTGGCTAATTCGTGTTGGTAGCAGCCTATCCATGTTCATATACTATATGAATGATCACATAGTAATAACAGCTGCTGCAATGACAAGAATATATGGAGAGGACATTAGAAATTTGCCCTGCTCAGTTCCTTTAAATCCTCTGAGAGGAATCAAAGGGTCTCCTTTCAGTTAATACCAAACTCCTTTCTGCGTATACGGTATATATATATAATCTTTTTTTCATTAAACCATGTATTATTCTTTTTATTAAATTCCTGTGAAAATATTAACTATATTATATATTATTATCAATACATGTTTAATATGTACATACAAATGCCAGAAATATCTAAAATTTATACAAATTATAACTTTTTCTCTCTTTCAAATAATAATAAAATGAAGTAATTTTGTAACTTTCTCATTCTTCTTGTAATAAAAATTAGCAATGAAATTCAAAAAGATAGAATATGTAAACAATATAATATCTGACACTTTCTTGTAGTATTTTATGGTTCCAAAATTAAATTAAAAAGTCAAAATTCATTTATTTTAAATTTCTAATTTTTTTATTTCTTATATATATATTTTTTGAACTATAGTTTACTAAAACAATGGTCATTGAAAAATATGGATATTGGGAGTAAAGATTATATCTTCTTTTATTATTATTTAATATATTTTGATTTTACTCAATAATTATCATCAGTTATTGTCAAGTACAATTGAAATGTATCATGTTATATTAAAATAATTAAAAAGGTGTTATCCTATTTAATGATTTGATGAAGCACAATTTATTCTAACATCTTAATATTTAAATAAAAGATCTTGTTATATAATCTTATCCACATTCATCTGCCATGCCAATAACCTAGTGTTCAAGTCAGGGCCGTGAATCTTGACATTTGGTTGGATCATAAAAGAAGTTTAACTTTTTTCTTTCACAGAGGCAGCACATAGTTAACCTAGGGATACAAGAATTGTTTATAAATGATTATTTAGCTTATTCTTAGCTAGAAAATAAAAGTATTAAGTTAATCAGGGTTGATCACATGAACATTGCATAGACTCTAAAACTAAAATAAAAGATAAGGAGTGTAATATGATGAATTCTTCATTACTCATCTATGGGTTATCTTTATCTTAATATTTGGAACAAATTTTACTTAACTGAGATGCTTCTTTCCATTAAAAAATTGAATATGTTTATTTATTTATTTTAAGTTTCAACAAATATATATATATATGAGTAAATATCTTTTTAAAACATTTAATATATTAAATTTTACTTCCTGTGTAATGAATATGAAATGATTCTGTAATTGAAACGATTTACTTTTACACTTTATTTTAATGGGATAGATTTTTATTTCTTCTCTGTTTTAAAAAGTTAAAATTAAAAAAAAATCCATATAAAATTATATTTCAAAAGTCATCATCATCAACGATTATCAATCCACTGCAGGATAAAGGTCGCTCCAACACATTTACACAAACATTCATTCTGCCTTATCAGGCAACTAAGAAGAAAGACCATAAATTCAGAGGTGAAAAGCCAATAAACTCACCACGCTGGCTAATGTGTATTGGTGAGCAGTCCGATCCATGTTCGTATACTATATGAATAATCACATAGTAATAACAGCGGCAACAACAAGAATGTATGGAGTGGATATTTGGACTTTGCCCTGCTCAGTTCCTTTAAGGCCTCCAAGAGGAATCAAAGAGTCTCCTTTCAGTTAATAGCAAACTCCTTTCTGCAGTCTCAAAAGTCATATACTAGTAAAAAAAAAAAAATGACTATTGGGTTTACCAGTTCACCTATCTCTATAACGCAAAAGTAATCGAATAGTAGTCAAGTTTCAATCCAGAACTTTTATCTGAGTCTATCATTTTATTATTATAATCACATAGATACTGGAAATCATTAGCTACAATATGAGAGATTTTAATAATGCATATTATCTTCTAATTCGTAATTATCTTTTTAATGCATTTATGGTTTATTATTTATGGTTTATTATTTTTAAATTTCATTGTTAAAAAATTATTTAATAGAAATTTAAATAGTATCATAATAAAGTAAGGTTTTGAACTCAGAATCTAACTATTATAACCTGGAATTGCTATGAGATTTAAATATATGTTTTTTATAAGTACAGGAAGCCAAACTTAATTATTAATAAATAAATTCCATTATTCTTCTAGTGAAAGAACTTCAAATCAATCATGTCTTAAGCCATATATACAATGTCCATGCAAACATCAGTGACTTGTTTTAACTGCAAATTATATTGATATGAAATTCCAAACTAAATGAAAAAAAAAGACCTAATGTAAATATAAAATTTTATTTTTAAAACAGCCATTATTTTGCTATTATATAACATTTCTTTTGTTTTTTGTTCAAAAGCAATAAACATATAATACCCACATTTCATCCTTTTATAATATTACAGTCGGTTGTTTGTGAAGTACTTGCATTATACGTTTTTGTTTTTTTCTATGAAAGAGAAAAAAGAATTATTAAATAAACGTTTTTAAAATCAAAATTTTAAATTAGTGGTTTCACTTTTGTTAAATTTACAGCAGTAAATTTTCATTACAGACAATATATAAAATAAAAAATCTAAACATATATTTTTTAGTAAAAATATTTATCTTTTCTTATCTCAAAAATAAATTCACTTTACTTCTTGATTTTACTTCATGCAAAATATTTAAATTAAATAAGCTGTCCTGTTACTTTAAAAATCATCACCATTAATAATAATAAGTTCAATAGATGTGTTATATGTATGTAACATGTTTTTTAACCAATTCTTTTTGGTTTGTTTATACTATGTAAAATTATTGATGATATAAAAGATTTTTCACATGCTTTGGATATTAGAAATTGAGAATTTGTTCATTTCTAATATCATTTTCTTGATTTGGCTAACTTTTTCCAATAAAATTTTATCTTTTGGAGGGCAAATAATCACACACCATGCTTTGAATCATTTTCACACCAGAAAATCTTACAAACATTTATTTAATCCACCAAGAATTTCATGTTTTTATATATGTATTTATTTATTTATTGGTATAAATCTGATCATATGATGTAGATAAACTTTGAACATTCCAAGATTCTACATAGTACATGTAAACATCTAAAATTTATTTTATTTTATTAATAATAACCCAAGTACATTATAATTTATTAGAAAAATGTATGTCCAAACTCTATGAAATTGAGTATTTATGCTTTACTCTGCAAGACAATTTACAAATTAGCACAAGCTTCTCTGTGAATGTTGTACCATATTTTTATTATATTTCATTATATTTCTGTGAAGAAACATGAAAACATATTAATACACATTATGTTCTATAAGAATATAAAAACAATATTCTCTCTATATTGTCCTATAATGATAGCTATTGAGGATAATTCAATTATTTCTTCCATCAGTGGAATTAAAATCCTCACTACTTTCAAAACTACTGCATATCTTTGCTCTTGTTTCACATTCTGACTAGTAATAGACATTAATAAAATCTTTTTATTTTAAGTGATAAAAATCAATAGAAAAAATAAGATATAGATTCTTCATATGACAGATATTGGAGAAGAGATGATACAATGCTATATAATTATCATTATTAAAAAAAAAGGCCATAATAAATAACTGGAAAATGACACCTAAGTAGTAACTCTTATTCCCCAAACCTGTACTCACAAATACACAATGGCATTATCCCAATGATAGCAAAGAGATAACTGATAGCATGAGAGACTCATGATAATTGTACATAAGATTAAAAAATAGAAAATGAGAAAGCACTGAGAACAAAACATAAAAGACTGCTTTTATCAGAAATAGTTTCTAGTTATTGATAAACCAAAATTTTATCATACAAAGCAGCAAGAAATATTCTTGATCAAAAGCTCGTTATTGATTATTCAGAGATAATGTTTCTGTAAATAGTTTATGTTAAAAATTGAACGTTAAATACAGATAGAAATTTATATTAAGGATTATAATGCCAAATTAAATACAATTCTAACATTACAATAAGTTAAGTCATAAAATGTAAACATAGATTTCAGTTTTGCAATAAATAAGTTTTAACATGCTGATAAGTATAATATTAATAATGCACAAAAACGAAAATAGTGTTGCAATAATGAAAGACAAAATTCAAAAATGTATCTACAATATTTAAGTTAGTATATATAAAATTTTAAAAAAAATAGTTAATCGTCTTTCATATGATTATATTGAAAAAAATATCAATTTGATTACTTTATTATCAAACTAAGTAAAACAAAATATTACAATTTAAAACAAAAAATTATAATAATGAAAACATTATTATTATTGACTTTCCTAAAACAAAACTTATTGGAAAGTTCATTATACACAATAATTCTGTTATATAATTATAAATAATATTATTTATATTCTATAATTCACAAATAATATTAACAGTAATAAAAATAGTGATAAAGATAAATGTTACTTACTGTCAAAATAGGAATGAGCACCATCTGAAATAAAAATTAAAAAAACCCATTAAAATACAGAATACAAAAATAGCAACAATAATATAAATATAGTAAAGCTATATTATCTATAAGCATTAGCAAAAAAAAATTCAGACTTATGAGAGAAGATCATAAGCCCAATAAAAAAAATTGCACTTAAATTTATTTTTGCTAATTTATTTAGTTTTAATTTTCTTCATGAAAAAAAAATCCTATTTTTCTTGAGTAATTTCATGTTTGTCCATAATTTTCCAGCAAATATATATCTATGCACTTTCTCATTTCCAAATGTTACAACAATTACCATCATATCTTCTGAAATTATTCTATATACTTTATATTAGTTATATAAGAAATAAGATGGATTTTTAATAATTTCATTCTATTTTTTATTTCAACTCTAATTCCTGACTGTCTGCATAATTTCTTTTTCCATTTAATGAGCTGAATAAACAAAGTATTTCTCCAATTCTTTAAAACAAATATTTTCCAATTTTATTCTTCCATTTAATTTTCATATTTCTCTAATAACAGTTCCACAGTATTTACACTATTGGTGAAAATGCAATATCATTTACAAAAACAAAGTGCTACCATATTAGGTATTCTCTTGATTTCTATTACAGAAATTCCCACCACTATCCCCCAAATCTTTCTATTTTACTCTCAAATTATCTTAAAAACAAAATAAATAATAATGGTGGCAATATTAATGTTAGTATTATTTATATATTCTTCAATAGATACTTATAAAAATATTCATTCTTTTACAAGCCTTCTACTATATCTAAAAAAAAATGCAATAAATAATTGTTTATTTTATCTATAAAGATCTCAATTATTAGAATCAAAAAAGTCATTCTGAAAATCTGTGAAGATTTTATATTCTCCTATATGTGAGTCCTAATTGGATCAATCAAATATATTTTTAAATATTTTATACACTACATAAGATGTTGCTTTTGGTCTACAGTTAATTAACAGTCTAAAATCTTCAATTTATCTGGAATCATATAACCATTTACAGTGCTAATAAAGATTTATTTTTGTATTTTTAAACAAAAATAAAATCACTACATATTTTTCTATACTTACTAATATTTCACATATTATATCATCCTATTCATCATGTTTTCCTTTTTTTTAGCCTATCTCTTGCTCTACTCAAATCTGAATCTGCTTGCATTCTGCTATCACTCTTTAATGAATCACATTGCCTTACTAATTCAAAGTTTTAATTACAAATAAATTAGGCACTTTTTCAAGTTCTTACACTTATTATATTCTTTTCCTTCTGCATCTAACAACATAATAAATTATTTAAATTTAATTTTTTTCTTCATTTGAGTAGTACTCAAAAATAACCAGAATCGTTATCTAGAGAATGAGCACATTGTAGTATATGCTTCTGCCACCAGATGCCTCTTGTGGTGACCCCCTGCACTAGTCTGCCAATTGTTGTCATCAAGAGAAAATGTATTGCAGTATGGTAGATGTTTTTATTAAGTGTGTATTGCTTACTTGCTGATTTTTGTAATGGCTGAAAAGTTGAAACAATGTGAAATTCAGTTTTCTGTTAGGGGAAAATGGCAGAGAAAACAGTTATAATACATGAAACAGCTTACAAGCAAACTGCTCTGAGGAAAACACAAGTTTACAAGTGATTTAATGGAAGTGTCAAATTAACTATGTCCCAAAAAAGCATGGTGAGTGAAATCTAATGTCAAATCAATGCTGATTTGGTTTTGCACATTCTCATTCATAATTTGTTCTTAATGATCTATCATTTTACGTACAAGTTCAGAAAAGTTTGTGTGATATGATGAAATAAAAATTGTCCTGATTTTTGGCTTAATGGGGAAGGCAAGCTTTAGCATGACAACATGCCAGCACACAAAACTTTGCATGTGGTACAATTTTTAATTAAAAACAGACCAGCTTATCCCTCAACTATTTACCTCATCTCATTCAGTGTAACATCTTTTTATTCCCTGGAATGAAAAAATGACATTTTTTTTGTGGATTTATTTTTAAAAATGATGCAAGTATTAAAAAGAATCACTTTGCAAAAGTTTCTAACTACTTTGAAAAATGGAAAATGTGTTTAGATGAATTTATTGCATTAAATGGACTGCACTTGAGAGGGGGTTCAATTTGTAACACCTAAAAGTAAATATAAAAATTCAGAATATTTTTGAGTAAATCCCTCATACATCTCTAAAATTTTCACAAATATTACTTGTAACTTTATTTGAATTTTCCAGTTAATTTCTTATTAAACTCATTTTATT
Source organism: Epiperipatus broadwayi (assembly GCA_028023455.1). Classification (NCBI taxonomy): domain Eukaryota; kingdom Metazoa; phylum Onychophora; class Udeonychophora; order Euonychophora; family Peripatidae; genus Epiperipatus; species Epiperipatus broadwayi. The sequence continues at coordinate 1,287,376 of JAQFVV010000228.1, forward strand.
TCTCTATTAATTCAATTTTAAATATTTTTAAATAACTTTTTAATCTAATCTTTATTTTCTTTTCTTTCATTTGTTTCTTGACTATCTCTTACTATGCAACCCTGTGCCATTTTTTTTTATTTTTATGATTTCTAAAATATTTTTAGTTCTTAAAAAAAAAAAAACTATTCATTTGTAATATTTTTCACCATGCCATACCATTTTTCATCTCACACTCTTTAAAAATTATTTTCTAGACAATGTTAAAAATATTTAATTTAGATACATTCTTTGTTTATTCTTTTCAATTTTTCTATAAATTTCTGTCCCTAATTTTTCAGATGTCTCTAATTCTGTTAATATAAAATTACAAATACTACTATAATCTTTTTCTTTTTTATGAAACATTTTAATTTTTTAAAACTTTTCCAGTTCTTCTTTACTTACTAATATATAATCAATACTTCATATTAAAGTCTATATAAACTCTGAACACTTCCCATATTTTACTCAGATTTTCAATTTTTATTTCAATACATCTTTTTCAATAATATCATCATATTCTTTATTCCATTATTTTCATTAATATGATATTTTATATAACCCTCAGTATGTATATATATATATCCCCAAACAGATAATCCAATCTTTACATATTCTACATTTCCAGTCGTTAAATATATATATACCCAATTTCAATCTCACGTGTTGTTTTACAATTTTTTTATAGAATATCTTCCCTTTTATATGACTCTCTAAACCTCCTCTCTTTTGATCATTGTCAAATTTATTTATCCCATTCATTCACATTTCTGAAGATATGGTACTTCATCTCTCATCTTTCTACTACTTTTAACAAATGCAATTTTTCTGTTGTAAAAACTTCTATCCAATTGCACATTTATGAACTCAATTTTTTTTATATAAACGACATTTCTTTTAAATATTCTTTTCTTATAATTACTTCCAAACATTATCTGAAAAAACTTTTCTGTCCTTAAAAATTATCCATCACTTACTTTCAATTGTATATTTTTAGCTATCTCCTTTCCCCCTTCTTTTTCAATATACATTTAATAGATTAATATATAAATATAAATTACTTTAATCTAAAATCTTCTTCTCGATCCTATTGTTTTAAATACTAATTCTGATGAACTCATTACACATGTCTAAAAATAAGGTAATTCAGACCATTATTCTCACACAGACAAATTAGTTTGTTCAAATTTACTCTTCTATTAAATCTTAGTAAAAACTCTACCACTTCTACTTATCAATTCATTTCTTTCAAGGACAATTATATCTAAAACTACTTTATTGTTTCCTCATTTACTCTTATCAAAACATCATTTATTGCCATAAATACTACAACATTATTATTCTTAATTATTTTTCCTAACATCTAAACAATAAAAATTCAGCAACTAGCAACACTCTTTCATTATTTTCTCTAACCTTTCTATAATATCCACACATTATTTAATTATTGTATTAATTCACTCAATAATAAATTCTTTTTATTGTTAATTCCCACATAATTCCTCTTTCTCCCTGCAGCATATTTTTATTATACTGTAAATAAGTAGACCTATACTCCTCGATTTTTTTTAAACATTTTTTGTCCTAAAATTATTGTCATAAGTAGAAACTACAATACCTATAAACTACAATTCATCAAATAATTTATATATTTTATGTATTTAATAAAAAAAATGTCACATTTAGAATGAGAAGGTAAATGAGATGATAATTTTAAAATCAATCATTTGTCTAACTTTGATAAGACTATTATATATTGTCTCTATGCTCACTCTTCCCTTTCCTTATCTTACCACCTTCAATCAATTAAGTTTTCATAGAACTTGGCCACTTAAAGACTCAAATGGGCAATCATCTTTGAGATAGGATTGTACATTTACACAATCACATTTTCATTCTAAATTTCCCATATAACAACTCTGGTTCCAATTTATTTTATATACAAGTATATATGAGTAGATAAAATACATCAAAGATCTTAATATTAATAAAACAATGATGGATACATCTTAATAACTGGAAATCTTTACTAGTGATCTTCCACAAAGTCAACAATATCATTTTTTGAAATGAATTTGAAACAAGAGTTTATTTTAAAAATATTTGCATATTTGGAAATCCTATTTAATAATCTCTCTCTGCACTGTTCAATTGTAAAAATACAAAAAAAAAAACATGGTCTAAAACATTATCTTCTCTCTCAAAATTTAGCTACTTTGTCTTTACTTGATAGAATATCCATTTAAATAATAGATGCAAGTTACAATATTAATAGCAGTAATAAAACAAAGCTCATCGTAAATATTATATTTATCTTAAATTTTGAGATGATCACATTTTACTTATAATTATATACTTAACTATTTCCATCATCTAATATTAATTGTTAAATGTCTTTAGAAAAATTAAAACATTATTTCAATATTTAAATCTTTTAAATACATTCAACTCTTAATAATAGCACACACATTAACATAGAAACACAATATTTTAGTGGTATTATTCTCCCTTTTCTTTATTTATCAGTGGCCTAATCAGTGACAATATTAGCAGGTAAATTAAATCTGGTACAATAGATTTATAAATACTAAATTTAAGATGCTTCTCTAATCAACTAGGTTATTCTGTCAAAGTCTGAAATTTTTCTAATGACATTAGACAATATATATTAAATAATGAAAGTAGCTCATTATATGGTTACAATCATAAATATTTCAATCAGCATGAGATTTGCAAAGTATAGTTAAGGATGATTCTTCAAGATCCTGAGCATAGACTAGAACTTATAACTAAGAAGTTATTAAAATTTAAAATTGAATAAAGTTCCAAAAGAAAGTAAGCTTGATCAGACATTTACCTATTTAATCTATTTATGGTTATAAACGCAAAAATGTTTATCTAACTGGAACTTTGTAACAAAAAATTGCAAATTTATTTTTACTTGTTGCAATTGAATTATTTTAAAAAGTATAGTCTATTTAATGCAAGGCACCAGTTTAAGTCTGGAAACATTTGCAAAATAATGTGTTTTAACACCTCCATCACCCCCCACCCAATTTTAAGTCCATAAAAAAGAGACATTTATTCATTTATGAGATCAAAAAAAATTGCATGAAGTAAGATCAATCTAATACAGCTAATAGATAAGCTGGATCAAGCTGAATTTAATTAAAAAGTGTTTCATTTCCAAAGCTTTGAGAGATGACACTTTGTTGGGGGCCAAGAGAGTTTGCTCTCTTTTCTTTGCCATAAAATGGGATGTTTACATTTACCACATCATGTAAATATTTCAGAACTTGTAAATAAAATACCTGACTGTTATGAACTACATTTGAGAGAAAAATGCCATTTGCATAAAAAAAAAAAATCAGCATTGTTTGACTTTGGACTTCACTTGTAATGCTTTTCAGTGATGTGGTAAATTTACCATTTCAATTATACCATTCATAACCTTGTTTTTTATGAGATCAGTTAACTTATAATCTGTTTCAAGCATTACAACTTTTTTCTTGCCATTTTCACTAAATGAAAATAGAATTTCACATTGCTCAAAAATTTCACCCATTGTAAAAAAAAATTAACAAATATGTGAAATGCACATTCCAAGAAAATGTGCTATGAGGCACCACGATTTCACGTGATGATATCATTTGGCAGATTATTGCAGAAACATTCCTGCAAGAAGTATATAACAGCAAAAATATATACTACAACAGATCTACAAACCAAGAATAATTCCAGTTATTCCCCCCCCCCTCCTCATATGTTTGATGTTGGGATTTTTAACTTGAAAAGATTAAAAGCAAAACCTTTTTTTTTTACAGTATACTGATGATTATGCTATCTTTGAAGATTAAAAGGGTAATCTACACAATATTTGTAATATTTTGAATTTAACCTTCAAGGATTTTGATTTGGTAATTAATATTTTAAAAAATGAGTGCTTTAACTGCCAGCATCCCCATATTTTTCACTACTTTTGATCATGAATGATCATCTTGAAAATATTACTTAATTTAAATAAATATATTTGTGGTTTTCTTAAGTAGAGAAATGGAACTGAATGTTGATATGTCATTTCCTATGTGATGATATTATATTTATCAAGTTAAAAAAGAATATTTTGTCATAATTATATAACTACTTCTACTAAATTACTTGAATACAGAGTTGTTATTCTACCAAAGTTTACTCTAGAAAAGTGAAATATTGGTTCCCTAGTAACATTATATAATAGCGATCAATGTAAACACTTCATTTAAGAATGTTATTCAGAACACAGAATAGCAAAGTTAAAGGACCAATTATGTATGTTCTTCATCTTAGTGTATATAATAGTGTTGAATCTATTGTAATATTTTTCACAGTGATTTTTATAGGCAAATGAGACCCTTTACATTATAAAATCGTCTTTGAAAATATTCTAGAGAGATGCAATATTGACTGCCTTCATTAAAAATATGACGGGTGATAAAATACAATTAAAAATTTGAAATCTTTTTTTTTAAACGTGTTCCAGAAAAAATTAAAATTAGGATGCAAGATAACAAATAAGCCAAAAAACCAGGATGTAATGTTTGCATTTAATAGATTATTTTGTATAGTCATATCAAAGTTCTTAATTTTCCTTTGTTTTTCTTTTTTAATTTATTTATTAGTTTTTCTGATATTACATTGACCAATTTATTTATATAATATACAATCAATGAAAATAAGTATTTTTTTGCAATATATACATAAAGAGAGAATAATTAAGTGTAAACATGAGAATAATAAATTTTTCTTATGGAATTTATAGCAATGCACAATCATTTGCATAAAAAAGTTGATTATTCCTGCGAACACATATTAATGTTAATAAATGTTTATATATAATAATTAGTAAACATAATTTTTAATAGAGTATCAATCATCTTTTTAATTACAAAAAGTCTGAAATATTTTTGAAATCAGCTAATATTTTTAAATGATTTCCAAATTGAAACTTGAATTCACTGAAGTGTTTTTGAAGATTAGGAATATCAACTGTTGAAATTGCTTTTCTTAATAGTTTTCCTCTCTCTATTTTTTCATTAACAAATATCTTACATCTCACTAAGCAATGATCACTTCCTGCATTGAATCCTATTGAAAACATTAAAATCTTAAAACATATATTTTCCATTAATCAAAACATAATTCAAAAGGACTGTATCTTCATTTGGATGCTTCCATATCCATTTCAGTTTAGCATTTTGCTCCAACAAAAAAATTCATAATATACAGTTTTTCTTTTTCTGTAAACCACACAAGTCTGTATACTTTCTCATTTCTATCACCATAATCAAATTTAACCACAGCAATTTCATCTTTCAATGTTTTATCAATTCTAGCAGTAAAGTCTTTCATAACAGATTTAAAATGTTGTTTGGTCTAATGAAAAGCACTTTGTATATCCATTTTCTATTTCTTCATCACAATAAAAACATGTTAGAGCTTCCATTAATTTAAATAATTAATCTTGTCACTCTATCTAATATACCATCAATCTCCACATTGTAGTTTTTTGTTTTTTTTTTAAATATAATAAATCCCACTTGTGCTTCCAATATTTGTGCCTTTGTAATAAAAGACATATCCACTTTTTAAATCAATTGACTTTATTTTTCTTCTAACTTTACAAAGTCCATCTATGTGTCATTTAGTATTAGATAGTTTTTCTTCCAATTCACATAGTTTTCTTTCAATTGAAAGTGATTTGGAGTTGTGGGTATTTAAATAAAATGTGTCATTAAATAGAAGCGTGGTTTACAATCAAGGAATTAATATCCTCCATCTTTGGCTGGAAACTTTACAACTTTCTGGAAATAAGGGCCATAATTTATTTTGATTTTTCATAATTGTAAATATTTATTTTAAAAAATCATCCACACACACATGTATCCTGCCTTTAAGGAAATGTAACTGATATTTCAATTCAGGCAACAAAGAAGAATAACCATATTGTTTCTTGTTCATAAATTTGTAGATAAAAATTCAGTAAACTCATCATACTAATTGACAAGTGTTGATGAGCAATTCATCCATGTTTGTTTAGTATATGAATAATAATATAATAGCAACAAATTCAATGACAAGAACATATAAAATAGATATTAGGAATTTGCTCTATTCAGTTCCTTATTTTAAAGTATTAAAGAGGAATCAAACTGTTTCCATTTAATTAACAGTAATCTCTTTCTGCAGCAAAGAAAGATAATACAAAAAAGCAATTTACTGGTAAATTTTCTACTGAAACAAAAAAAAATGTATATGAAGAAAAGAAGTAATAACTCATTAAAAAGAATTGAATATCTAAAAGTTTTGTAAAATGATATTAAAAGTGATGTAGAAAATATAATTACAATTTGGCAAGAAAAAAAGTCTCAGAAGTGTAAAACAACATCTTAGTATTGGAAGGAAAGTTGTTTCTGCAATAATAATAATAAGAAGAAAATGTAACTATTACTAAAAAGAGAGACATTATCATGAAATGCATGAAAGAATTTTATAAAGAATTATACAATAAGAAATAATAAAAAAAAGTCTCATATTTTCTGAATGGCCCAGCATCTTCAGGAAATGATGAAATTGTTATTGATATTTTAAAAGAAGCAGTTAAAAAAATTAAGTAAAGAAAACAAAAAATGTTAGCAAAGTTATATACCAAATATCTAAATAATAAAGATATTCCAAATGTTTGAAAGAATGCAGTTGTAGTATTAAAATTCAATAAAGATAAAGAAGATATTATAAATTATAGATCTTATCAATTTTTTATTAGTTCTGTACAAAATCTTTACAAAGATAATTACAATTCATCTACAGGAAACTTGGGATTCAAACCAATCAAAAGCACAAGCTAGATTTGAAGGTGATCTTAGTGAAGTAGTTCACATCCAAGTATTGAGAGAAGTTATACAAAAGATCATTGAATACGAGTTGGCATTATGCTTTGGAATTGTACATTAAAGCATTAGATCATCAAGGTATAGACCTGGTATATTGCCATATTCTGATGAATATCAAAATTTAACAATAGTGATTAAATTACACAATGATACTACAAAGATTAACATAAAGAAGAATGTGATAGACTGGTTCCATATCTCAAAATCTTTTTACAGCAAATTTATAAAGAGTGTGGGTTTTTTTTTTGGATTAAAATGGAAAAATAAAAAAATAAAAGTAAATAGAGGTTATTTATATCATCTAAATTGTGTAGATGATGTAGTAGTTTTCCAAATAATGCTTCAGAGCTTCAAAAAATATTGCAAGAGTTATCAGTTGATAATAATAAAAAAATAGAACTAAAGATAAATGCTAAAAAGACAAAAATTAATGCTCAATGTATTTACTCAGATGAAAAAGTAAAGATTGAGAATTATGAATTAAAAAAAATTAGTAACAACAAATACTCTGGTCAGATTTGGTAGAAATAATATAAAATAAAAAAATATGCCTATGTGTTTGAAAATTAAGATTTTTGGATGCTTAACAAAAACGCAATAGAGATTTCAAACCATCAACAAAGTATAGAGATATGTTTATTAGGAGAAACAATAAGACCTCAAAACAAAATACACAGGTAGGCACCACTGACATCACTGAAAGAATTAAAAGATTGAAATGAATACTGAACTGGCCATATCGCTAAAAAAAGATAACAGACGAATGATTGGTGTTTTAAAATGGATCCTAAAAGATTGTAAAAGGTTCAGAAAGAGACTACATGTGAGATAATAAGAAAGCTTGTTAATGCATTGTGGAGAAGACAAGTTAGAGATGGGAGACAGACAGGATTAAACATAAAGAGGTCATCATGCAGTAGATCAATAAGTTGAAAATGATGATGATGATGATAAAACTTGATGCAACATTATATGATAAAATTTCAATGATTTATTAAGTACCAAGTTATGATAAGTTGACAGTCATTCTTCAGTATAATGAATATATAATAATCATATAATCACTTATGATATCAATTGATAACCTAGTAACAAAGTGATAGACTGAGAGTAGCAGTTACATACAATTAAACAAACATTGATTTCTTTTAATTTCCTCAGCTGGGTATTGATATAGAAAGCTTTATTTAGCACTTGAGTCAATTACCCCTATTACTGCACAGTGTAATATGTGCATGCTTTTCACATTCATTATGGCTTTTACAGAAAAAAAACCCTTTCAAAACAAATATCACCAAACATGACCCCTGGAAAAATCCTTGGTGGATTCTAAATATTGTTAGCACTGTCCCAAGCATTGTTAAAAATATTAGTATTAACCTCAAATGTAACTCCTAACCCGAATTCTTGAATTTTTCTGGTGGTTTTTTTTTACCTCCCTTTGGATGATTTTTTCCAGAGGTCTTTTTATTGTCTATGGGGCTAAGAAGAAGAAAAAATAAATAAATTAAAAGGCATTGTTATAAAGCACACTGAACATGAGTCAAAATTATACAATAAGAAACAAAGAATATGTTTGAAAAAAAAAAATCCTAAATATCCAAAACAGAAGTTTACAAGATACATCATGAGAAGACCAGAAGATAAATAGAACAAACACCAATAGATGAAAAAAAAAATTGAAAGATAAATTAATAACTATTGTAACCAGTGGCTTACATCACACACACTAATATAGTCTATGTGAATATATATGTATATGTAAAATAAAGGAAAAGTAGAAATAAACACAGACAAAAATTATAGATATTTTCTACATTCATTGAAATAAAAAAAAAAATAATAATAATAAATAACACTGATTTAAAATAAAAATTGTTTTATAAATTAAACTTTTAAAAGGTCTGAATAAATATAAATATTGTATTGTTATCATTATTATTCTGATTTTGAAATGTAAAAACACCATACTTATTTTTGGAATTTTTTAATTAATTAAACAAATTTTTTATATAATTCTATAATTAAAAATCACTTCTTTTCTTGTCAAAAACTTTATTTGATGTATATATATATATCCACTTATTTCCAACGTTTCGACTATCTTTACTCTATAGTCATTTTCAAGGATCTAGAAAAAACATTACATTATAAACAAACTTCACATAATAAAAACAAAAATAATCAAAAACAATATAAAGCATATAAACCCCATAAAATTTAAAAATAAATAAAATACATTAAAATCAATTAAATTAAAAACACAAAACATACACCACACTTACTTGACTCCCTTCTCAAAAAACTTTCCCTTTTTACATTTTTTATCCAAAAAACCAATTGTTACAATAAAAAAACTTATTTCCTTTTTCTTTCTTATATACTTCAAAAATGAATTTATTTCCAAAAAATTCTTTATTCATGTCTTATCCAATTCTATTTAAAACAGGTTTATATCTTTTTATATATAAACTCTCTTTTACCATTCTTTCTTTATACAATCTAACCCCTCCAACATTTTAATCTTAAAATCTATATGTCCAAATTCCGATCTATGTATATTTACATTAGAATTCCTATCTCTCAAATGCTGTTTCAATCTTGTCTCTAATTTGTTCTTTGTTGTACCAATATATGATACATCTTTATTCTCTTTTTTACAATCCAAACATTCTATTTTATAAATACCATTCATGTTTTCAACATTCCTATTTCTTATCATATTACCTAAATTACATTTTCTTTTATATACTGGTTTCAACAATAAACCACATTCCTTACCATATTTCTTATTCATATCCCTCATTATCTTTTTAATCTTAAAAAAAGTACTTTTTGACACTTTATACCCACTATACATAAATTCCTTCTTTTTTTCTTTCTTTTTTCTCCATTTCCTCTCAATTTTGTCTATATTCTTTTTTCCACATAATTTATTAATAATCTTAATTGGATAATCATTTTTTATTGCCTCATTTTTTATACACTCCATTTCCTCCCTAAATAACCCCTCCTCTGAACATAGATTAATTCCTCTAACTATTCTATTATTAACAATATTAATCCTATGTATGTATTCAATATCTGATTCCCAATTACTCAATAATCCATAAAAAGTATCTTTTCTAAAAATACAAGTCTCAATCCCTACTCTATAATTTTTTATAACTTTTTAATTTTAACATCCATATAATTAATTGAATTATTTATTTCTTTTTCCATTGTAAATTTTATGTTTTCCTCAATTGAATTAATATATTTTAAAAAACATTCTGATTTCCTTTCATTCCCATTGAATACCAAAAAATAATCATCAATATATCTCACATAAAATATAGGTTTGTATCTAGTATCACCAAAATATCTTTTTCAAAAAATCCATATATAATGATGAGTAAGCCACTTAAACAGTTTCCCATACTCAGACCTTTACACTTTTATAATATTTCCCATTGTATACAAATATAACATCCTTACAGCATACACTCAACATGTCATATAATAAATGACTTTCTATTTTAATATTCTTATTACCATCCTTAATATACATTTCCATAATTACTTCAACCGCTTTATTTGGATCTATATTTGTATACATATTACACACATCTAATTTTACAAACCATATATTTTTTACATTATTGTTTTTTTCTAAAAAAACTTTTAATTCTTTTATAAATTCATATGAATTATCAACATTATTTCCTCTTTCTTTCTTTCCATATTTTTTTAAAACCTTAGTAAATAACCATTTTGATAATTTTTCATAATATGCATCAATATTATTAATTATTGGTCTCAATGGTATCCCAATCTTATGCGTTTTTGGTATCCCATGTATCTCAGCATCTTTAAAATCCATCCTCTTCAATTTCACTAAATCATTCACACCTATGCTTCCTTTTGAATACATTTCTGTTATAAATCTATTTATTTCTTTATTTTTCCCTACCCCCTCATTCTTCTTAATCCTTTCAAAACAACCTCTTTAATAATATTTCCATCTTTTCCCTATACTCTTCTATCTTCATTACCACCATACTAGATGTTTTATCTCCCTTCAAGAACACCACATCATTATATTTACTCTTCATATTCATAATCATTTCCCATTCATTATCATAACCGATTTATCACTCTTATTCCTTCTTATATCATACTCCAATACTTCCATCCTGTATTGAAATTCCTTCATCATCCTTTATACCCATATCTTTTCTCTCATTACCATTATTCACACTACTTAAATCCTTTAATCTATCTATCATTAATTTAGATTTTGCCTCTATTTCAAAATCTCTTTTGCTTTCAATTTTCCCCAGGTATATATTTTAATCCTTTTTCTAATAGTCTCTTTTCATCCTCTTTAAAAACTTTATCTGTTAAATTAATAATAAAATTATATTTATCATTATTACATTCCTTTCTATTCTCATATTTATTTCTATTATCATATCCTTTCCCAAATTTACTCCTAGCTTTGTTTTTATTCTCACATATATCCCTTTTATTTTTGTCTCTTATTAATCTCTCTATTTTCTTATTTTGTCTCAAAATCACTCTATTCTTAAAAATACCCATTTTATATATAAAAATATTTTTATATTTTTAGATATATTCGTATATTATATAGAGATAAAGAGAGGCTTTTAAAGAGGGTTAAAGATGTATATGAAAAATTGAGAAGGTTAATTAATTTAAAGGAAGAAGAATTATTAAAAAATATTTTTATATATAAAATGGGTATTTTTAAGAATAGAGTGATTTTGAGACAAAATAAGAAAATAGAGAGATTAATAAGAGACAAAAATAAAAGGGATATATGTGAGAATAAAAACAAAGCTAGGAGTAAATTTGGGAAAGGATATGATAATAGAAATAAATATGAGAATAGAAAGGAATGTAATAATGATAAATATAATTTTATTATTAATTTAACAGATAAAGTTTTTAAAGAGGATGAAAAGAGACTATTAGAAAAAGGATTAAAATATATACCTGGGAGAAAAATTGAAATGCAAAAAGAGATTTTTGAAATAGAGGCAAAATCTAAATTAATGATAGATAGATTAAAGGATTTAAGTAGTGTGAATAATGGTAATGAGAGAAAAAGATATGGGTATGAAAGGATGATGAAGGAATTTCAATACAGGATGGAAGTATTGGAGTATGATATAAGAAGGAATAAGAGTGATAAATCTGGTTATGATAATGAATGGGAAATGATTATGAATATGAAGAGTAAATATAATGATGTGGTGTTCTTGAAGGGAGATAAAACATCTAGTATGGTGGTAATGAAGATAGAAGAGTATAGGGAAAAGATGGAAATATTATTAAAAGAGGATTGTTTTGAAAGGATTAAGAAGAATGAGGGGGTAGGGAAAAATAAAGAAATAAATAGATTTATAACAGAAATGTATTCAAAAGGAAGCATAGGTGTGAATGATTTAGTGAAATTGAAGAGGATGGATTTTAAAGATGCTGAGATACATGAGATCGGAAGAGCATAAGATTGGGATACCATTGAGACCAATAATTAATAATATTGATGCATATTATGAAAAATTATCAAAATGGTTATTTACTAAGGTTTTAAAAAAATATGGAAAGAAAGAAAGAGGAAATAATGTTGATAATTCATATGAATTTATAAAAGAATTAAAAGTTTTTTTAGAAAAAAACAATAATGTAAAAAATATATGGTTTGTAAAATTAGATGTGTGTAATATGTATACAAATATAGATCCAAATAAAGCGGTTGAAGTAATTATGGAAATGTATATTAAGGATGGTAATAAGAATATTAAAATAGAAAGTCATTTATTATATGACATGTTGAGTGTATGCTGTAAGGATGTTATATTTGTATACAATGGGAAATATTATAAACAGTGTAAAGGTCTGAGTATGGGAAACTGTTTAAGTGGCTTACTGGCATCATTATATATGGATTTTTTGAAAAGATATTTTGGTGATACTAGATACAAACCTATATTTTATGTGAGATATATTGATGATTATTTTTTGGTATTCAATGGGAATGAAAGGAAATCAGAATGTTTTTTAAAATATATTAATTCAATTGAGGAAAACATAAAATTTACAATGGAAAAAGAAATAAATAATTCAATTAATTATATGGATGTTAGAATTAAAAAAGTTATAAAAAATTATAGAGTAGGGATTGAGACTTGTATTTTTAGAAAAGATACTTTTTATGGATTATTGAGTAATTGGGAATCAGATATTGAATACATACATAGGATTAATATTGTTAATAATAGAATAGTTAGAGGAATTAATCTATGTTCAGAGGAGGGGTTATTTAGGGAGGAAATGGAGTGTATAAAAAATGAGGCAATAAAAAATGATTATCCAATTAAGATTATTAATAAATTATGTGGAAAAAAGAATATAGACAAAATTGAGAGGAAATGGAGAAAAAGAAAGAAAAAAGAAGGAATTTATGTATAGTGGGTATAAAGTGTCAAAAAGTACTTTTTTAAGATTAAAAAGATAATGAGGGATATGAATAAGAAATATGGTAAGGAATGTGGTTTATTGTTGAAACCAGTATATAAAAGAAAATGTAATTTAGGTAATATGATAAGAAATAGGAATGTTGAAAACATGAATGGTATTTATAAAATAGAATGTTTGGATTGTAAAAAAGAGAATAAAGATGTATCATATATTGGTACAACAAAGAACAAATTAGAGACAAGATTGAAACAGCATTTGAGAGATAGGAATTCTAATGTAAATATACATAGTAAGGAATTTGGACATATAGATTTTAAGATTAAAATGTTGGAGGGGGTTAGATTGTATAAAGAAAGAATGGTAAAAGAGAGTTTATATATAAAAAGATATAAACCTGTTTTAAATAGAATTGGATAAGACATGAATAAAGAATTTTTGGAAATAAATTCATTTTTGAAGTATATAAGAAAGAAAAAGGAAATAAGTTTTTTTATTGTAACAATTGGTGTTTTGGATAAAAAATGTAAAAAGGGAAAGTTTTTTGAGAAGGGAGTCAAGTAAGTGTGGTGTATGTTTTGTGTTTTTAATTTAATTGATTTTAATGTATTTTATTTATTTTTAAATTTTATGGGGTTTATATGCTTTATATTGTTTTTGATTATTTTTGTTTTTATTATGTGAAGTTTGTTTATAATGTAATGTTTTTTCTAGATCCTTGAAAATGACTATAGAGTAAAGATAGTCGAAACGTTGGAAATAAGTGGATATATATATATACATCAAATAAAGTTTTTGACAAGAAAAGAAGTGATTTTTAATTATAGAATTATATGGCTATATGTACTGTATATTTTTGAAAAGAAAAAAGGATTGAGTCGTGATTAGAAACAGAAATTTTTTATCTATTAAAAATCCCCTAAGTAAAAAACATGTATATAGATTCCAAGGGATTAGAGAGATAAAAATAAAATTCTGTTTTTAATCAAGGTATTGTTATAACACCTCAGATGATTTTATAAAAAGAGCTAATAAAAAATATCAGCCAGTTTGGATAATGATTTTTAAGAAAGCAGTATGTTGTTGGCTGTAGCAGAGAGTTGGTAGAATAGCTACCATGAATTGATACAGCTGAAGGCAGAACATTAGATTTAGAAGCTACTAATATTTCCTTCTCAGGAGTTTGAATTCACATGGAGAAAATGACCCACTTTTTTATGCTGAAATTCATAGTCTTAAACAGAGAGGATAGTTGCTTGTCTAAAATTTATTAAATCAAAACAGCTGCTTGACTGGAACAATCCTAGACTGAAAGGAAGACCAACATTTTACATGGATTACATTTTTCCTGATTATGACAGTCAGTAAAAACCAAACTCACCAAAAAAAAATTTCTAGCTTGCTGAAGAGTTAATTACATGTATGCTGCATCAGATATATGCAGAAAAGCACAGATAAATGTATATATAGCTGGTGAGTTATTTTAAAATAAGTCATATTATTTTTAATATATAGAACAATATTATTTTTAAGTCGGTTAAAAATCTATATATTTTAAAAGAATATAAAGTAATTTTGTTGGAATTATAATTAAGAGTCAAGAATAATTCATTGACCATCTTGTTTTAAAGGCAAAATAGACATTTTTGAACAATAATTCTCTGGACATTATTTTGAAAAAAATTATTTATAAAAAAAAGTAAAGAATCGATGATTCAATAATTTAATTTAAAAACGTTGATAATTAATCAACAAATACCTGTCAAAAATTGACTATACTTTTTTTAAGGAAAAAAAAAGAGAACTTATAAGTTGAAACTAATTTTAAATTACAGTATATCTATATTTTGTTTATACATGCACATATATGTGTGAAATTTGTGCATATTTTCCAAAAAATTTAATAATGAACATATAATATTATTGCTGTTAAGTTAAAATATGATGTAAATGTCAGCGTGTGCACACACGCACACACATATGTAAAATTACATTTTGAAAGTGATGCATGAATTTGTACTTTTTATGCTTATGGTGAGTGTATAGTTGAGCAGGGCTGTTTGGATGCAGAGTATTCATGATGCTCCAAAGTATATGCTCAGCACTGTCTAGACCTAGATATTGTGCTCCCAGAGTAGTCCAGTAGTGTGTAAGTAGGCCTCATGAATAGGCCCTGGGTCTCATGAATAGACCTCATTTATACCCCTAAGTCTCACAGAGATGAGCAGGGTTGGCGCAATGCCTTTTATTTTTTTTTCTGGATACTACTCTTTGAGGATGATCTGTTTAGGTACTTAGAAGGGCAGTGCTTAAAAATGAGGTATTTTCTCGTGACGTCATGGACCTTTGTGTACTGATAGTCCAGCTTGGCTCTCTGCTTATCATAGCATGGAGAGCTGTAGTTCACATATTCATTTTTACTCTCACCTTGCCTACTTAATCAGCATTACTAATCAAGCAAAAAGACATTTTAAAATTTATATTTTTTTTTCTATAAAACGATATTATCTTTCATTTATTAAAAAAAGAAAAAGAGACATTTTTAAAGTAAAGCAAACAAGCAATAACTTCATGTATTAAAAGAAAGAAAAAAGTTGATAGAAACTAATTGATAAAGAGTGGAACTTACTATAAAATAAGAAAAGCAATTTATACATTTTCAACAACAAGTAATTGTGAAAATAACTTTTATTGTCATAACAAGTATGTAAATTTCATGAAATTATTAATTATAAAAGTATTGTGTGACAAAATTAAATTTGTTAATAATATGTGCAATTCTATATACGTGTTGTAGTAAACCTAGCATAAGTATTTATATTACTTAAAACATAATTTAAAAGCTTAATCATGTATTATTTTATGTAAAAATTAAATATTCAGAAATCACACGCATTTATGTATGCGTATATCTGTCAATTGTATTGCAGATACCAATGCTTGTCAATTGTAACACATATGTAAATTTTAATCATTTTTTTTATAATTATTTTATGTTTAATTGAAATATATTCCTTGTATATTATAAAACGCATGTCTGTGTATGGATATATATATGCGTTTGTAGAAACTTATTAAGAAATATTGTAAATCAATATGATAACTTTAATTGTGCATATAATATTGTATATCATTCAAAATCAGAACCCTTATAAGACCTTAATCATTTATTTCTTCTTTGTTATTAATAAACTTGTATTTAATTGTTAAAAATTGTTTTTATTATCTCTTGGTCACATACAGTAATAGAGCTTATGTTCCTGAGCTAGATTCGGACACGGATAAATGGGGATGTGTTTAGTGTTTTTGGATAAATGGGATGTGTTTAGTGTTTTTGGATAAATGGGGATGTGTTTAGTGTTTTGGGCATCCAGAGATGCTCAATCATCATCCTGGTTGGCACAAAAGAGGATACTCTTTAAAGCCCATGCACTATCTTTTATTTTACTTTAGTCTTATTAAAAATTTAAGTTTATAATTGGCCAGTACTTAAGTGGTCAAAGCATTGATGATGATCAGCATGTTTTAAATGTCCCAGCATTATTGTTTTGATTTCTGATTACTGTGTATTTTTAATGGATGAGCACTAAACTAGTGCATCCAAGTCATGTTATATAATTGTCCAAGCTGGCAAAGGCTCAATAGTTAGCCTGGTCTAAAGAAGACCCATTTCAAATCCAGTCACAAGATTGACTGTTGATATATTGTATTCATTTGTTTATTCCCATCAATGATGATGATGTATGGTTATTTCTCTTGAGTACTTACTTATACTTACTTTGACTTTTGATAATGCTGGTTGAATTATTTATAATTATGCTTTTAGTTGCTCTTCTTAGTAGCTTCTGATCTCATCAATGATCTCTGAGATTTTCTAATCTCATTTTATTATTAAATATATTTACTTATAGTGATATTTACTTTATTATACTGTTTGTAAATATTTGTATTTAATTTACTTGAGGATGATGTTTTTCCATCACCCAGATTCATTTCAACTTCCTTTTTTTTTTTGATACCCCCCATCCTTTGAAATGTAAAAACATCATACTTTATTCGATACCCCCATCCCGTTACACTATACAAGACTCAACCAACAATAGCACAAAGAAAAGATCAGAAGAATAAAAACTTATTTTTAGCATCAGTGAGATAATTATGAGTTCAAAATAATAAAATAATAGTTCTTTCTTGTCTTTTGCAATCTGTAATAAATATTAACACAGAATTACATTAAACTTTATTTCAAACATCCTATGACTGAAAAATATATATATTTCATTTTTTAAAAACATAATAAATAATAGACCATTTTAATTCTATATCAATTTAGTTTCATAGTAATTATCAAAGATGCTACTACTACCCCCCCCACACTCTTTTTTTAACTATTCATTTTCCCTATATAGAGTTTTTTTTAGGGAATCAATAGTTTTAATCAATTTTGCATTAGCCTGAACTACATCGAAATACTTACATTTTTGGTATTTGCCAAGGGCAAGATTAAAAAAAATAGAGCGACATAAAATAGTTGGAATTGAAAGCACTTTTTTTTTAATGTGGAAAAAAAAATTAAATTAAAAGCAAAGTTCATTTTTGCCACTTAAAAAAAATGTTTCCAATTTTTTTTCTCCCTTAAATGAATGCTTTCAATTCAAATAAAGAAATTGCAAGATTAATTATTACATAAAAATTTTTGCAATACTTTTACAGAAACTATAAAAGTTTAGAAGTTGGTGAATAAAACATATTCAACCCTCCAACTTGAGATCTTTTAATAATTTCAATTTGAATTTACAATTAACTGAATATATATATATACAGTTAAGTCTTTAAATTTCAGTTTTTTCGTCTATCTTCGGATGTGATATACTGGACTATTTCCATCACATATGAGTGAAGTTTTGAATGTATAGAAAATTTTAAACTTTATTTCAACTTTCCAAATATAAACAACTTGTTAGTAATAACACACAAATAGACAATACAGGTTAGTAATTTTACACAACGTTTCGAGTAGTATTATTCTCCACTCTTCTTCAGGTGTTGCTGGCCTATATGCACAGTGACAATATTCGTTAGAAGTTGAACTCGCTCCTTTAGATTCTTGAATATCGAATTTAAGGCAAACGCTCTATCAACTGAGCTATTCTGTCAAAGACAATATATAGTAGAAATTTGATATATTTATATATGAGGTTAGATTCAAATCCTCGGAGTCCTTCAATTTTTTTTTATATAAACGAACAAGTTTGTATTTGGAAAGTTTAAATAAGGTTTAAAACTTTCTATACATTCAACATTCATTCATAAATGATGGAAATAGTCCAACATATCACATCTTATAATATACCATCATTACAAACCTTCGTCTGTCTTATTTATTCATTCATTTATTTTGAAGTATAATAACCATATTCGTTTATAAACGATCCAAATATTAAAAATTGAAGCTAAAATAAAACTTGGTCCAATATACTATTAGAAAAGTTGACAATTGAAATTTTAACCTGGATCTCAAAAAATTGTAAAAGACTTAGAAAAAGATTACATAAGAAATAACTGGATGAAGTTTAAAAAAAATTGACTGCAGTAAATGTGGAGAACTAAGAATCAGAAAATCTAGATTAAACTCAAGAGAGATTTTCATCCGGCTGTGAAATAGTAAATATTGAAAATGAAGATAATAATGCTAATATTAGAGGTTACTATAGTCAAAATAATGGATTCAAAAGGTAAACATTTCCAAATCTAAGCTAAGTAAAATATATATATATAATCTCAGATTATCTGAGGATTCATAAAATTAATAATATGATATTTAAACCCCAACAAGAGAGACAAGATAAAAAGTTTTCACCAATAATTGAGTGTAAAATATTTTTCATTTTATTCAGTTGGAATTAATCCACATAAAAAGCACTTAAGCTATTTACTCTTATTCCTTGATTAAATATTCATCAACGTAATTAACCATGCGATTTATATCAGCTAATAAAGTACTGCAATGACAGCGAAAAGCGCTTAAGAAATAATTAGAATAATAATATATATTTGAGTTTGTGTGGCGATATCACCGTAGAATATCTGACTTTATTATATATGATTATGTTTTTATTTAAATTCAATTTATCCATTCTACTTTGAACATTTTTTGGCTAAAACCTTTTATTGTACATATATGCATACACAATCTTATGATGTCCCAGTCTACTCTTTATGTATATGTTGTTTTTCAATATCTGTCCATCTGCTTTATTTGGGCCTGAAATCAGTTCTTTAAGATGTGTTTTCTTTTTTCTTTTTTTTTAATAAATATATCATTTTTTCAATTTGCCATTTTTTCACATCTTGTTCCTGATGCAAAAATTTTCTGCATGGATAGTTCTTTAAAATTGTGAAATGACAACTATAATGGTCAGTGCCCCCTCTATCCCTTTCTGCCTAACCAGGGTGCCACTAGGCTATTTGAACCTAGAAAAATTTATAAAATAGGCAGATTCAAAAGATTGAGGCTCAACTTTTATTTGACCAATAGCCCTAGTCACCAATTCATGGAGAAGCTGAGTTTTATAATGTAATATTTCAAACTTAAACTTTTTTAATCATTGATAAAATTAATAAAGATAATAAAATAAGTCACTGCCAGAACTAATTATGACAAAACATTTATTACATACATGCAATATCAAAACAAATTTGAGACTTTAAATTTTTAACATTTATTATTGAATAGATTTATTTCGTATCTATCTAAAATTGCATAGATGGATCAAATTTTATATATTTTAATATTATTTTCATAATTTAAGTGGAACACACATTTAAAAGACTAAAATCTTTTAACTCCAGGCTAAAAGTTCATGTCCAAGCCAATGTTAGTTTACTGATATACCGATGTGATCAATGCAAAATGAGACTGTTAGCATAACAAAAAATCATAATTACAGAAATTTACATCTGTATCATCTTATTAGAAGAAACAATGATCTTCGCCAATATAGAAATATATGTCTGCCTGCCGAAGGATCACACAAATATGCGTCCAAAAGAAATGCTCCAAACTGAGTAGAGAGCAGTCCATCACCAACTTATAGTCCCCATCCAGAGTGTAAGAAATCAATGCCATATGAATATCTCTACTACCATTGGCAACCATGATGGCTACCATTTGGGGGCCATGCATTTAACTGGGTGATCTACCCTGGATGCTAATGTGACACAAAGAAATGAGAATCCAATGTGCCTCCCCAGATTATATTGACATAAAACACCTGCACATCCATCCACCAGCACTGATTCTCCCAATTTACTGTCTTATTATAAAATCTATTTTTCATTTCACAGATAATAGTGAGAATATCTCCTCCCTCCAAAGTTTCAAAGTAGAAAGCAAAAAATTTTTTATATAATTATAACCCTCTCCCAACTTATTATCTTAATATAAAATATCTTTCTTCTTTCACAGAAAATAGTGAGAGTATCTTCCTTCTCCAAAATCTTAAAATATAAAAATATTTCCATATAAATTTAAATGAAAAATATATGTAATTTGTAATAATATGTGTAGTTTACAATTAGGTCTTTTTTGATTAAAATAATAAAATTTCTTACCAGCATTGCTTTAGTTAGAGTTACTACACACAAACAATACTATTTTTTCAGGTTAAATTCTTCCCTGAGATCAAAAATTCCACTTAATATATGGTTAATTTTCATAGAATAGTAATATATGTGTGGTTTTCTCACCAGCATAGTTACAGATTTATTTTTCTAATTCATTGTGATTCCTTGATCTCAATTATAGTAATTAGATATCACAGCATCAAAATTTCCATTCTTGGTACAGCTACACAACATTGGTAGGTAAGACAATAAACTATTATTTTAAGATATTTCATAGGTCTTGTAAATCATTAATTTCCTCTCTAGGTATTACAACACTAGAAAAAGCAATTTGCAGATGCTATTCTAGAATTTTTAGCCTTATTGGTTTTGATGAATTTATAAGTACATAATTTTTTAAAAACATTTAAATTTGTATTAAATTCCTTTCAAATTTATTTTATGTATACAATTTTTCCAGAGTAAAAATTAAATACAGTAGTTTGTTTATTAAAGTTTACTCAAAATCAAACAATAACTGCTCCATTCAGAATTACCTTTTTTTTCTATGTAAATATTTATCTTAAATACTTTCAGAACAAATGTCAATAAGATTTTAAGTAAAATAAAACTGGATTGTTTGGAGGGGGGGGTACTTGTATTTAATCACTATGGTTAATGTTAACATCTTTATATATATAATTACTGTAATTAAAATTTCACATACATACACACACTTTTTTGTAAATAATAGGCTTATAATGTTTTGAACTATAAAATCTGGATTGCACTTTGCAATATTCTTTTCTATAATTTTTTAATAGGTTTATGTTTTTATCACTTTCTGTATCTATCATTCATTAACATGTTTGAATTTGTAATATTTAACAATTTTCAATTATTCTGAATATTTCTTACAGTATATTATTGAACATATAGGAATTATGAAATATTTATAAATGTATTTTGCTTGTAATTCAAAATTTTTTATAAGTCAATTTACGCATAAGGTAAAAAAAAGTATAAATTCTATTGCTATACCATATCTTCTTTGAATAATAATATTTACAAAGAGTTAATCTATTCAAAATATTTTTATAAAGTATATATTATTTAAAACATGATGTTTCTAATAATATTTTAAAATAAATGGACTGAACTTAACAATTCTGTAATTAATAAAATTTAATCTGCTTGTTATTAAATGAATAAAAGGGTTTTTTTTCTTTCTACACCATTAAATTGAACTACTATTCACTTTTTAAGGATATGATACATTTTGAATATTCTGTGTGTTTTCTTTCAGTTATGAATACTTTTTGCATCATAATTATGGACTTATGTATGTTGGATTTATGTGTGCACAGAGGATTTATAGTTTCATTCTGTTAAAAATACCATTTTGAAACATATAATATTTGACAAAAAAACGGTTTTCAGTTCAATTTACCTGTGCTATTCCAAAAAGCAACTTAACTATACAAGAATGCAGCATATTTAAACTTGGAAAAGCTCACCTATTCCAAATTGAGTTTTCTTCATGTAGGAAAAAAACAACTTGCATGTCTAGATGCATTTTCAGGATGGATAGATATGCAGGCTCTTTTACTTTTGCTGGTGAAACTTTTATATTGATTAATCAAGTTTGCTAATGCAAATGAAGCCATATAAGATAATTTGCTATTGAACACCATTTTATTTTATTCCTATCTGCGTATTTCCTTTTTTTTATGATATAAATCAAATTTTTAAAAAATCAAAGATAAAACAAAATTTAGAAAGTTGAAACATATAAAATAGAAATAAAGCAAGTTTTACAATTTCTCCAAAATTTTAACATTTTAAATGGTTTTCAACCCACTTACAAATATATAAATTACTGCAGTAATTTATATATCTATCTTATCATAAATTATTAATATTAATAATAACTATATGAACTAACAACAAATAATGTATAATAAATGTCTCTATTAACATGTATATAGAAAAACTTATAGCATAGTGAGTGATTATCATATGCATCTGCCAAGCCCATGAACAGGATCAAATCTTGTGAAGTTTATTTCTTTTTTCACATAGTTAAATATTTCAAAGCAAATTTAGGATTCTGTAGCCAATTCAATTTCGTCATTCAACTACTGGATGTCAAAAAGATATCTAACTATTTTAACTAAAGAATAAAACATATATATATCCACAAACAAATAGTTTCATTTTTAAGCTAATTAGTCTTATGAGCTCTATTTCTTATTCTGAGGTGAGATCTAAAGAGATGTATAACTCTGTAATATCTGTTTATGGATATCATATATATATATATACCCATATATAATGCATTGAAAAATATCAGTTATCCTGAAGCTGATATAAAATTTATACACAAATGTCATTTTCTAATTAATATAAAAGCTTAAATTGTGCTATTAAAAATTTAAATTCTATTAATATACAATTGTCATAAATTATCATTAACAATGATCAAGTAATAGAATGAATGCTTGTTTCCAAACATATAGACAAATACAAATAATTATACACATGTGTAAATAAATACAATTTATTATTTGAATATAATTTAGATGATTATATAATAAATTAAAATATGTACAAATGTTTAATGTCACTTGAAAAAGGGCTAAAATCAATTTAATACATGACAAAATTATGGTAATATTTTAAAAACAGTGGTTGAAATTTTTATTACAATAAGAAATATTCGTCAAACCACATGTTTAAAGCTTCATGTGTGCTGTCTAAATGATAGATTACTTCCTGTGAAATTTTCACATTTGAAAACCATACAACAAATCTGATATAAATCACCAATTATAAACAAGTTTTCACATACAAATTTTATGTGTACAAATTCATATGTTGGTTAGTTTTAAACATTATTCTTGCATTTCCATTTAAAAAATTTTGGACAAAATAACTGAAACACCTGTTTTAAAACCACTATATTTTTGACACACTGTGCAACTAAAAAATGATAATATATATTTTTTTTCTTTCTTTCTTAGATAGAACCTAAAGAGATAATATAGATTATTTTGTTAAAATGTATGTTGGACTTGTCTTATGGTTAAATTGTTAGTGGTACATTACCGTCCAGCACAGCTAATCTGTTTAATGTTCCTTTATTGATTATCAACTGTAATTAAAAATCAATGCTTCTTGAAAGAGAATGACATACATTAGACTGCAAATAAAAAGTCATAGCAAAAGAAAATCACAAATTCAAGTATTCCCAGTAATTGTTAAGCAATCTATTGCATTCTTCTCAGGCAGAACATTTATGGCTGAACAGAAGTTTCAAAGCTACTAGTTTCTGAAATAAATGCTATTAAATAATGGATAATTAAACACATCTTTTAGCAAAATAACTACTTTATATACTGCTTCTCTTATTTTGATTATCACTCAAATAAATCTATGCACTAGAATTATATCTTTCAACTGTGTAATACAGGCAAACATATCATGATATTAGCCTGCATCAATGCATCACAATTATAAATTTTTAAACATCTTAGGCAATCATTTTTTCCTCAATACAAATATTATTTTCACACATTATCTTCCAAAAAGATAACATAGATAAATATTAGCTTAGAAACATAAAGAATATCTATATGTTTAATAGTTTCCCAATCATTTGATTTAAATATTATTCGCCTCATTTTATAATTTAGAACAATGAGTGATGAGAAGTTAATATCTAACAGAAAACTTTAAGCTATTATTTCTAAAAAACAATTTGCCAATCAAAATCTGCTACTCATCTGTGACATTATTTTCATATGAATTTTGGAACACAAGTAATTATTTTGCGTTTTTTAATTTCTGGAAAAACAGATTGTGGAATCTGCTGCTATCAAAAAAGTAATTCATATGTCAATAAAAATTGAAAATACTAATTCAAATATTATTTAATTTCATTCCATATAAATAACAAGCAAATATTTATGAAAATAGCTGTCTTGTAATTATGCCAAGAAAGTAGCATGCATGTCAAACTCTTGCTGATGATGATCAAGTGTCATTAATTGGCTTTTGATAAATAATTGCCTAATTAATCCAACCTATCTTCAGAAAAAGAACTTAACATACACTACACATTATTTAAATAAAGTTACTGTTATTTTGTTCAATCCCCTGTACATGAAATGTCAATCTTTATTATTTATCAAATATTTAATAGCTATCACAAAAATAAATGTGTGAGTATACAAACACAAAAATAAACATTTTAAATAAAAGTAAAATATTATATTTAATAAATATTGGGTGGTTAGACTTTACTTAATTGCTACTCAACTCCTAAAATTAAGTGGAAAATTAAATATTTTCATATACAGAAATTATGAAACTTTAAAAGAATAAGTAACACATAGTTGCATTTCATATTCTATCAAAGTGTAACTATAATTTAATTAATATTTTTATATAACAAATTATTAATAAATTAACATAAAAATAATAATAATCAGGTATTATCTTTATAAAAAATAATCAAACATTACTAATAATTAAATAAACAAAATAGAGGGCCCTGCATGACTTAGGGCAATTGTATAGTGGTATACCCTAAAACTCAAAGTCTATGGATCATGGTTCAGCTGTCACTTCTAATACTCGAATCTCATTTTACTCATGATCAACAAAACATGCGATCCCCCTCACACACACAATAAATAGAATTCAAAACTCATGTAAACCATGAATAGTCACATACAGACTTTCTATAAATGATTCTCTTTTAAATATATATAAAAATGGTTTTTAAAAAATATATATTTCCAAAGATTATTAGAATTATAAAATCAGCAATTAGATTTTTAATTTCTTGACATAATTATAAATAAAATTTATTTTAATAACACTAGCAAACTCTCTATAAAATAGTGCTACCAAATGCAAGCCTTAGTAATCAATGGATGTAAAAAGGTTTATGCATAAAATCCCTATCTGGTACTTATTCATCCAATGTGCTCAGACTAGTTTCTAGTATGTGGTTTTCATCAATAAGGAGCCTTGAATTTGAAAGCACTGTCCTAAGCAGTCACCTTTTACCTATTTCGTTAACTATAAAAAAATTTATTTTGAATGTGACAAGTAAATTATAACATAAATAATATATAACTTTAGCAAAATTGTCTTTAAGCATTCTTAGAGATATTTACATTCCATCATGATGATCATTACAAGAACTTTTCAAAATATATTAATTTAGCTTAAACCTCCATTTTAATTCAAATATTCCCAACACCACCTTTAGAATAAGACAGAAAATTTTCATGACTATTCAACTTCAAATATATGTATAATTCCATTAGTAATCCTTTAATTTCATTTACCTATAAATAATTACAATAATAATACTGAGAATATTTATAACCATCTTTTTCTTACCAATAAAACAATCATACTTTTAATTATCAATATTTTAGTTACATTTAGAGATAGATTACAATAAAATAACAACAAGAAAAATATTCTTGAGGCAATTCTGAGATAAGATCAGCTCTACTACTTGAAATTTACCAAATAATATAAAAGGATATACAATAAATAATTTCCCCTTATTAATATTCATAAATATCTATATTACTTTCAGAAAAACAATGAAAAGTGCAATATGTATATGCATAGCAATGTTAGAATAAATTTCACTTTAGAAGTAAATAAATCATCATATAACATAATCTCTTGACTAACTTTTATGATATATATATATTAAATTTTCATCATAACATGTTATCCATTTGATTTTGTACTTTTATCTCTTGTTCAACATATTATTTGCAACAGCTCATAAACAAATATAGTCATTCAATTTTAAAAAGAAATAGAGATGTAAGGAATAAAAAGTTAGAAAATTAAGAAAAAAGATTGGAGCCAGAACTGTTGTAGTGTAATTAATTAAAATTTAGAAATGTGATTGCAGAAACAAGCATTACCACTATTACAATTAACACATGGGGATGACTTATAGTATGAGAGATGTGTGACAAACAAGCCCTCTACTAATCTTCTAAGTGAAGAGAGTAAAGTAAAAAAAAAAATAATGCAAGAAAAATAATAATGGTTCAGTCATAAACATCAGATGAATGAATTAAAGCTTATCGATTTCTTAACTTTAATCATTAATGATTGTTATCTACATATAAATTATAAATCACCATAAAAAATCTCCATAATAAACCTTTATAGCTTCCATTTTATAAGTAACTATAAATTATAAAGTATGTCAAAAAATAACATTGATGTCTTTTTTTTTTGTTTTCACTGACAAAATTTATTATTACTATTATAATTGGTATTTCGATCAAACAGTTGGTCATCTTCAGAATTAACTACAATGATAATTAATTATATATATATAAAATGAAAATGAAGATAAAGATATATAATAATTGTATAATTAAAATGTATCCAAATAGTAATGTTTCTTTCTTTTTTTTTTGTAATTTTGTTTTGTAGTTAAATCTGAAGATGGATAATTAAGTTTAAGAATATAACAATTACAATAGCAATAATAAATTTTGCTGGTGAAAAGAAAAAAAGCAAATGATGTTTTCTATAATGTTTGTAATGAATGTTATTAATTAGCAGTTAATTATTCTGGTAAATAAAATCATTTTTCTATTTATGCTATAACAGAATATCTCTAATAATAAAAATAATAAATTTCTATAAATATTAGATTTATCTATATTATATTCTGATACATATATTTGGAGAATCTCTTGCTAACCATGAAACTATCACCAAACAATAATGGAATTCTATATCATAATTCTTTTTAAATTGGATCAAGAGTCACTTTAATAGTCCACACACTTTATAACATTAATTAGTTATGTAGAGCATGATAATCAGCGCTATAATGACACTATCAAACTAAATTTCAAGTTACACATACTTTATATATTATTTTATAAGTGTGTTTGCATCATTTGCAATTCCATTACAGTACAGATTGCAAACCACCTAACAAATTAAAAAGAAATTTATAGAATTAACAAAAAGAATCAAGGATGAAACAGGAATGAAACTATCAGTTATCAATGATAACATTAAAAAAGTTATAAGGCTCAAATAAAACTGAACTATATATGTTGCTAGAAAAGATAACAATATATGAGTAAATAAATTTCTAAACATAATTTCAAAAAATAAAGAGCCCCCCTCCCCATAAGAAATATGAATGGAATAAAAAAGAGTTTGATGAAATTCTGCAAAAAAAAGAATATATGATATGATCAGAAAAAAGATTAAACTCTCCTATACCTTCATTCTGCAGTACATTAATAATACTTGGTAATATATATGCCCACATTTAACATAATTTGTTCTAACTAAAATTCATCAAAAATAATAATAATAATAATAATAATAATAATGGGAGAAAAAAATATATTATAAATTTTGCATTATTGTTAATCTAAGATTCTCAAATCTGTTATTTTTTTTATTTTCCTTCAAATAGGTGAAAAATTACTGAATAAACTCACTATTTCTGCAGTATCTAATCTTAAATATAAAATAAATGAAACTAACAATGTGATGATCACAGAGAAAATAAACTGTAATAAACCATAATCATACACTCTTGATTGAGGAAACTTAATATTTTACCAATACTTTTAACCTTACCTTTATTACATATTAAACAAAAAAAAAAAAAAAAGACTTATACATAACTGCAATTGTAAAAAAAAAAAAAAATGAAATGTATGTACTTTAATTTTTTTTTTTTTTTAATGTTATATACTGGTAGTTAGTTATTTGCTTGAAAAATATAAATTTATAAATACATAAAAATAAATATTTTGTTTTTAAAAAATCAAATAACATTAAAAATAATAATAAAAAAATATTTTGAGATATGATTTTATTTTTAATAAATCAATTTGTATTTATTCCATTCCTAAGAACTTGGTAAACTTAAATGCTAGTTTTACAATTTAGCTTAAATATTTTTTTTACTAAATTTCTCAGATATTTTCCAATTTGTAAAATAATTCTTCCTTCAAAAATAAAAACAATTGAACAAAAAAAAAAATTTTATTAACATAAAATGATATATTGTAATGTAAGCAATATAAATTGCACTGCTACTAGCATTATTAACTTCTTAAACTTTGCATTTTATTTGTCGAGAGGTCAGCGCGACCGCCTTGCACTTGCAGGTAGTTGCCTGGGTTGCGGGTTCGCATCCCGGCCGATGCTATGACACTTTAAAAAAAAAATGTATATCCATTGATACAAGTAATACCTATATGGTATTAAAGCCTTACAAAGTTATTAATGTAAATTAACAAACCAGGAATATTTAAATTACTCTTCAATTATGATTTTATATATTTTTTATATACTGGACTTCATTATTTTAGATAAGAATATGAATGACAGAAATAAAATTCAAAAATGATTCTGCACATTCAGAATGAAAAATCTAACTAAATATTATGGTATAATAA
The DNA here is from genome assembly GCA_028023455.1 of Epiperipatus broadwayi. Taxonomy (NCBI): domain Eukaryota; kingdom Metazoa; phylum Onychophora; class Udeonychophora; order Euonychophora; family Peripatidae; genus Epiperipatus; species Epiperipatus broadwayi. The sequence continues at coordinate 1,316,903 of JAQFVV010000228.1, forward strand.
ATTCAAAAATATATACATATGTATTTTGAAATGAAAATAGATAATAATGGATTATAAAGTAGTGTTATTTAAATAAATTGCAGTTCTAAATTATAGTAAACAATAGAATACATGAATATTTTATTTCAAATGCATTCTTTAGACCTGAAAAATCATCAATCGGATAGGTTAATATTTCAAATTTACGTGCCTGTACTTAAATAAACAGCATGAAAAATAGTTGCATTATAATTACACAATGTTCAGATCTCTGGTTATGAATTGGTGAATACCCAGACATTATAGAGAGACTAAACAAGATTTAACAACAAAATAACATTTATTTACAATAAACAAATTTATAATATGAACACCATAGAAGTCTATTACAAATGTAATTTCAAAAACATATTTACAACAGTCTAATGCAGTTGCTTACAGGAGAATACTTTACAATTTCAAATTTACCTAATTGCATAAATTAAATGACTGAATTAAATATCCACAACCTATGATGGTCTTAATGGAGAAGTACATTTGACCAATAAGAAATAATTACAAGAAATTTTATCCTTCAAGTTAAAATACTTATTTATCAATATTATCAATAAATATTCTGTGCCTTTCAAGTAATATAACTTTACTAAATTATTAACAAATTTATGGTATAAGTGTTACATTTTCCTGCATAAAATATATGTTCTAAACAATTCTATAATTTATAATTTATAGCTTTTTCCAATTATGCATTATTTATTAATTTTATGGACTTTAATTGCTAAAGTTATATTAAATCTTTAAATTGTTATCAGAGGTTATACGTATACACTCACACACTCTATGCTATTTGTCTCCACAATGAGTAAGTTGAATGATCTTTAGATCTTACTAATCCAATGATGACTTGCTTCTGGATAATAATAATGATAAGGCATATTATTTAATTAGGCTAAAGAATATAAATTTATAATTTTCAATATACTGTTATCAGTTTTATCTCATGTAGTGCTGGCAAAGCACAGCAAACATATTTATATATGAGAATTCTCAACCTACACTTAGGGAATTAAAAGTGCTCCTGAAGAAAGGATAATATCCTTCAAATAACAAACTTATTAATGACCAACATACTAAATATCAACAACACCATACACAATGGTAAATACATAATAAAGAAGATATTTCCAAGAGGAAAAGCTAATAAAGCAATGAACCTAGTGATGGCATGAACCCAGAATACATACCTACTTTCTGATGGCAATAAAATATGGTAGGAGACTATGCCTCTAAATATATATAATAATGGGAATGAACCAACACACTACAATCATAAACATGAGGAAAATATTACTCAAGGAAAATATTAACAATATCAGAGAGAGTAACCCTCTATCTCCTAATAAAATATCTAAATTATTTCCAATACAACAATAATCAGAGTTAAGTTCCATCTCCAAATCATCAAGGTAGAAATAAATTTTGCATACCTTGCAAATATGCAATAGTTAGATATATATATACTAGAGAGGAAATAATTCTAAACTCTCAATAAATATAATGCTGAATTAATACTTAAAATCAATGAAGTAACAATATAATTGCCAAATATGACTGAATAAATGTAGCCTTAAGCAATTAAAAGAAATAAGAAATAAACATCAATTTCATAAACATATAAGCATTCATTATAAAATATACTTCTCATGACAAAAGACAAAGCAATAATCTTTAAAATAATTTAATACTAAATCATTATATAGTATCATTAATACTAACAATAAGTAAACCTCTATCAAGCACGCTAGTCTATAACATATAAAATATAATTAATTAATATTTAAAGTTGCATATAATAATCATAAGTTATAAATGTATAATCTAAATCTAAGCATAAAATTTTACCAATACCTTTTTATATATATATATAAAATATTCAAGTTCTTAATCTTGCACAGCTCCTGGTTTAATATCCAATAAATTCAACATGTAAGTATGTTCTCCACACACTGGTCATAATTCAAAAGACACATTTACATTGACAGTTCTTTTCTTCTATAAGACTTTGTACATGTATACATCAAGAAAACATTAATATTTGAATGGCTATTATTTCATGAATCATTAAACATATACTTGACAGAACAGTTCAACTCTTCACTGATTTCATTTTATTTAAGATAGATAATTATTTTAATATAACAATTAGCACATATTCTTCTTTTCCAATGTAAGCCTTTTTTTTCCTAAGCACTATATTCAATTTAGCAGTTTGCTCATAAACATTTCTCTTTCAAGTTAAGTACACTTTTAAATAGTATTAATGTAGCATTTGTCACACATATCTCTTTTATAATTAAACAAGATTTCTGAATGAACATTTAAATATAATACAATTTATTCACATACTTTCATATAGTGGTTTGGTTAAAAACTTCCTTCTTTAAATTTTAAGCATGTTTGAAGTAAATATTAAGTAAAGTCATTTCATAGAAAAATAACAAGTTTTTGTTAATCATTTAATATTTAACAGAGGACATAAATTCAATACTAATAATTTTTAACAATTAGGAGCCTTACTTCATAAGTAAAAGCAAAATGACCATATCACATATTTATCTTTTTTTTCCTTTTTTAGTCTATACAATAAATAACTATTTAATTATTATGATAATATAAAGGTCATTAGTGTTCTTCCAAATAAATATAAAGACAATAAAATATTTTAAGTTTCCAACAAATTATATTATCTTAACGAAGTAGAAAAAAATGTTAAACTCTTATAATTAACTTTTAAGATAAATTTTCACTAAATCTTCAGAATAAAAAATTAAAACAATTTGTAATAAAGTTTTTAAATGAATTAGAATAATTTAAGCTGGATACCTATAATGCCTTAACTTTGGTAGATAACCCTTTCATCATCAGTTGGCAATAAGTTAGCATTTTATTTTCTAAATTCTTCCTTCAATATTTAATTTAGATCCTTTGACTAACTTCAGATGAGATCTAGTGCCTGATAAAGTTTTACATATTCATTTTACTTTAAACAAAAACTTATTAATTTTTTATATATTTTACTTTTTACTTATCAAAGTTTTAAACTTCATCTGCCAATTCTGATAGACAGTGGGAAAATAAATTTCTCTACCCTTCAACCTGCTTCTCTCCTTTTGCTGCTGCTGCTGCCCTTTTAATCCACTTCTCTGCTTGTGTGTGCGTGCACTTTTTTATAGCTTGCTAATGTTAATCATTCTGATTGACAAGAAATATCATTTTCTTTTGATTTCTCATCCTTTAAATTAACAGTTGATTGGTCTCTACAAACTGAATCTAAAAATAATAGTAAAGCCACCAGACAAACATATGATGGTCTAAGAATTTTACAATTACCAAATTATTTTGCTAAAATAAAATAAAAAATATAATAAATATTACCTAACTTTATTAAGTTTTTTTAAACTATTTTAAATTGTGTTAATGAATAATTTTAAAGCATCATTAATATTTATTTATTTATTTTTTCAAATAAACAAAATACTCTAGAATAATATTAAATATCACAAACTAAAGAAATATTTCCATTAATAAATAAAATTCAAACTTAGTACTGCAAGCATGTACCCTCACACATTCAGAAATTATCTTATATCTTTTAAACCAATTACTTATGTTTTCTTGAAATAGCAATAAACTAATTACTTATTTTTAAATTAAACCAATTTAGTTTAATCTCTAAACTCAATTTTAATGCAATTATTAAAACAAATTGACTGATGATGATGATGATGATTATTATTATTATTATTATTAATTATTATTATTATTACAAATTAGTTTAAATAAAATATTTTATTTTAATTATGAATTATACATTAACTTTTAACATGAATTTAAATCCAATTGGTATTGTGGATAATTCAGGTACTAAACTAGATATCTTAAATTGTACTAGAATAATCTAAACCTAGTTAATATTATTAGCTACATCTTTAGATTTAAATTATTAGAAATCTACTTTAATTATAAGTTTAAATATTTTAGCAAAACAATCAAGTAAAACAATATTATTTATTCATGAAAGAAATACTTTAAATACTTTACTCTTCAGATTTGCTATCCTTAAATGATTTATAAAGATGAATTGACTGAATAAATTCTTCTTATAATCTTTTTTTTCTAGTTAAATATCTGCAATAATAAAACACCTGCTTTCTTGGCAAAGCTAACGTTTACAATATAGTGTATGTAATACTATTTTGATTTGCATTGTGAATGTTAACACAAATATCTTACAATTATCTAGTAGTAATGTAGATTTCAAATATATGTGGATATTCTTATTTTTTTCAAGGAATTTTATAGCCAGAACAATATATATGTAGGCCTTTTAGTTATTGATAGCAATACATTTATTTAGTTTATTTTGTATTAAACTAAAATTGTGTATTGTTAAGTTTATATCAAACTGTTATTAAAATAAAATTATATATTTGACTATATAGTATATCATATATAATTCATGTATTTATAAATGTCTGATCAAACTAATCAAAGAGTTACACTTTAAAGACTTAGATAATCGAGAAACAAGCAATGAATGGTGTTGTAAGGATAACAAAAAATAGAGAAACCATTGCCTATAAAAAAATAACAGCAGGGTCCTCTATTACAGCAATTAAATTTGTGGTTAAAATAAATGAAAGCTGAACTTCACCAAACAATCCTTTCATATATATATTGTACTCAAACAAATCTAGTAGCAGCTCAGATTGGTTATGTTACAATGCTTCAGAAAAAAAAAGAAAAGATTGTTTAATAAAAAGTCATATAAATTGATAATAAATATTTAAAGTGCCTCAAGATTAAGAAAAAAAAGAATATTAAATGTTTTAAAAAATTGCATTTTAATGTGAGAAACCAAACAATAAATTATCATTGTAAAGAAAAATGTTTTTGATACAAGCAAAATTTGAATTGCATAGTTTTTTTTAAAAACCTAAGGCATTTTTGACTATTTTATAATTTGCCTATTATGAATTTAGTTTTAAATAAAGTTTTTATGATAAAACTGATGGTAAAACTAAATATAGTGGTAAAATTTTGGAATTAATAAATGTTAGAAGTTATAATTAAATTTTAAATTCTAGCAATAATTTTTTCCTTAAAAATGTAAATAAAGGTTATGCATCAAAGTATAATATTAATTATAAATTTGTTTCCACAACATTTTTTGAAGAGAATGAAGAAAATGTTTTTCAAAAAAATATGTTGTTGCAATGATACAAAAGTTAATTTCCCCTAATTAGTGATGTATACATTGTTTGAAAACATGTCATTTGAAGAACATCAAATAGATATAAATAGGTGTGAAACAAGCAACTTGGCATTCTGATTTCATATTGCTTTGTATTCCTGACCAGTCTTCTTTTGAAGCAGCGTTGCAGTGATCCATGCCAAGGAGATTAGAAATGTTTTCCACTGTAACTTGGATAGCCATATTTTACTGTTTTCAAAGTATTTTTCAATAGCCTGGTTCTAAAAGCCAATATGATTTTATTTAGCAGACGCTATCTAAAATTGTAGCTAGGCAACAAAAAACACACTAGCCTAAATACCTAAAAAAATGCAGATGGATTCAGAAACTAATGCTGAAATTTGCAAAACCAGCCAATGTGATGCCTATAATGCCATGAGAAAAGAAATATCCAGGGCCATATAAATTACTCATGTCCTGCTGATATTATACTATATATAACATCATCAATGCTGTTGTATTTATTATCTAACCTCACCAGAGCTCCAAAGAGATGATTACCTTAGGAGGAATTAAAGAAAACAACCAAAAATATATTAAAAGAATAATATCTATAGAAAGTCATTGTTTGTGGCTGTTTCAATATTTAACATAAGATCTTATCTTAAACTTAAATTAAAAATGTTTTATTATTATGATATTTAATATTTTGTGTAGTATATATGCAACAGTTTTATTTATCATTTTTAATGAATTGTTTTATTTTATTAATCTGTTTAGTTTGTGTTTGCAACTTAATCCAAACATTATGCTTTTAACACCCAAATGCTAATTAATATCCACAGTCCTGAGAAATCATGCAATCCACAGGGAGGCATACAGGGAGGTCAATAATAATTTTTAATTGATGATGATTCTACCTTTGAAAGTTTCCCAAAAGTAAACTTTCTTTTTAGAAGGTTTGGTATCTTTGAGCTTCATTTTATTAAAACTGAAAATACTTTGGAGAGTACTTGTACTTTTAAATTATAAATCATCATCATTACATTGATTAATATTATTATATACTTGAACTGAAAATTGTTTTTATTTGAATTCTATTAACCATTCAAGTTTTATATTTATTTGAATCAAAATTGATGGTACAAATTTAATATATCATTACATATCTTTAGTTCCTGGTTCAAACCTTTGTAGTGGTACAGAATTTACATCTCAATATTATATTTAATATTTTCATGGTAATATAATAAAAATAAAGACTTATTTAATTTATATATTATGTACTATTTTGTTTTAATATCTAATATTTTGAATAACATTCTGCTTGCCAAGGTTAAGATATTAATTAAGAATTATTATGTCTTAAGTAATAGCAAGATTAAGTGAGATTGAGTATGAATTAAAAATAATCATTCTTATACATACTTGATGGTTGATCATTCAGAATAGGTTGATTAATAAAAAAATTTTTTTACTTCCTTATGATTTAGGAAAAAGGGATAAATTAAGTGGCCTCCAGAAAACAAGGTTGGAATACATTGTGCTTCATCAGGTTTTTTAAACCTTCCAGTGTTTCCAATATTTCAATAGATTCTCTCATAATTTTTAAACCATACTTTTCCAAATTAAATAATATTTTAGTATTATCAAAGTCAAGGATTTGATGATGATGATGATAATAATAATAATAATAATAATAATAATAATAATAATAATAATAATAATAATAATAATAATAATAATAATAATAATAATAATAATAATAATAACAACAACCATAACAAATTGATAACACTAAAATACTAGCTAATTTGAAAAAGTATGATTTAAAAACTATAATTTAGTCTATTGAAATGTTGAAAAAACCAGATGATTTAATTAAATTTGATAAAGCACAACGTATTCCACCCTTGTGGAGGTCTGTGATTTTATCTCTTTCTTCTAAAATCAACTTGGAATCAATTAATTGTAAAACTGAAGGAAGTAAAAAAAAATTTTTGGTAATCCATTTATTATGAATGATCAACCATCAAATATATATAAGAATAATTGTTCTTAACTTCACGCTCAAGCTCGTTACTACTTAAGACATAACTGTTCTTCTTCATTCAGACCTTATCATTGACAAGAATGAATGTTATTTCATAGAAACATAGGAAATTAAAATAATACATGCTATAACCCAAATAAGACATTATTTTCATATATATATATATACACACACAAATCTCATATTCCCAAACATGAGGTATATGAATTGTCACATGAAATTGTGGAAATATGAATTCCATAAAACATTGTGAGAAATTTATGGATTATTACTGAGAATAATGCTAAAAACTAATTAACGACTAAAGCTCTACATAAACTTGGTCATATATTAATATATCAAACACAAAGAATTGAAAGTCACCATTCATAAAATATTTAGAAATCTGGGTCACAACATAGATTATCTAATGATATGATAATAATTAAATACATCAACAGTTACAGCTTGGTGCACTATTTTATATCTATGTGAATATAATTTTGCTGAGAAGATAACAAATGTGACTACATTTAACTAGTGACAATGGTGCCAGTGATGATGCTAATGAATGATCATCCAAAATGCCAACAAATATATTGATTTTGAAGAGGATAATGCATTAATATCTACTTAGATTACCATAAAGAAATGGCAAATGTTTATGTTTCTATGATGTTTACTTATTTTTTATTATCTAACTATAATATTTTAGTCATACAATATTATATTGAGATACTCCGCCAGTCTAACTATGAGTTTAGATGCAAAATTTAGTATCATTTATTGTACCAAGTATATTTTCAATCTTTTGCATCATATTCATGGTTAGTCTGCTGAGAACATTAATTTGTTGCTGATTTAAATGATATTTGATTTTTAATTCATTACATATTTATTTTGTGTAATGAACCATGCCTGTTCATTTCTTTATTCACATATAACTTCATTAATACTCAAATCATGATTGTGGCAATGCTCTCTTTCATGATTATGTAAGACAGAGGATTAATGGCTTTGGACTTAATCTTAATTTTTTATACATTCTAGTTCTGCAATTTGCCCTGGTTTTACCATAATATACATATGGGCAGTATTTTTAGTTACATTTTACAGCATATTGTGCCGCTCCAATGTTAAAATTAAACAAGCATAATCATGAAAGAGAGCATAACCATAATTGTGATACGAGTGTTGTTAAAGGTAAGTATGAAAAAAGACATGATCACAAATGTAAAATAAGAGGCATGATTCATTACACAAAATGAATATATAATGAACCAAAAATTAAATAGTATTCAAATCAGCAAAAACTTAATGTTCTCAGCAGATTAACCGTAAATATTATATGAAATCATTGAAAATATCCTTGGTACAATAAATGTTAATAAATTTTATATTTAAACTGTTTTAATATTTTTTACAATATATATTGTAATGATACAAAATCAGGGGATGAACTTGGGGTGATAGAAAATCATCATCATCAATCCTATCTCAATACAAAATTTAAACATACAAATAATGTAATGAGGATGAGGCATGAAAGATCAGCACAAAACTAACTATAAATTCTCCCTGCACTACAAAAAGTAATAAAAGTAATCATTCATCATCAAGAATGATCAAAAATAAAATCAACAGTCAACTTTCTGACTGCATTTGAAATGGGTCTCCTATAGTTCAGGCTAATTATTTAGCCCTTGCCAAACTTAAGGCAGCAATGCAACATAATAATTTGGATGCACATATTTAAAAGTATTAATATATCAGAATATATAACAATAAAAACAATTCTGGGATTCTAAAACATGCTGATTATCATCACTGTCCTGGCCATTTAGTATCATTAATGTACTGGCAACTATAAATTTCATTTCTAAATAAATAATTAAAATAAAATGTAGTGCATGGGTTTTAAAGGATTTCCCCATTGCACCATCCAGCAATATAAAAGTAATGAAATCATCATCAACTGGCTATCCATAATCATTAAATATAAACCCTTTTATATAAGGCCATTAAGCAAGAATCCAGCTCAGTGAGTAAAAGCTCTGTAACTGTTAGTATGAGCAAGAGATATAATGCAAACATATAATATTCTAAAACTACTTTAGGATTGAGTAAATTCACCGGAACAATGAAATATATTATAAATTAGAAACAATAAAATAAAATTAAGGTCTGCTGAGTATGCTATAAATATAAATTTTGCATTCTGATTATGATGAAAATACAAAAAAAGCTATCAATCACACTGTGATATACAATATCTCAATAGGTTTATATAAAACACCAATATACCAGCACACAGATGTGCCTGTATTAAAAAAACATTACATATCAGAATTGTGATAAACTAATAAAATTCTATAATTCATTTTAATATTCACAAAATATGATTAATTTAACATATTATAAGAACAGACATGCTGTAACATATGGGAATTATCATATAATAATAATAATTATAAATAAGCTATCACATTTTAATGATACACAAAAACCCATGAAATGTATGCATACACTGAGGTATTATCATATGATATTTTAATTTGTCAAATAATGCTTATTAAAATACCCTTATCTATGCTTCTCTGCATACAGATAAAACAGTATACACATAAACTACATCAGTAAGCTAATGGAATCTATAGGTAAGTTGGTCATTTCTAAAGGAGTAGACTAGTTTATTGTCATCTTTGGGAAATGTATAATCCTGTAAATGCTAATCTGCAGTGACCTCCTTTCAATGTCTATGCCATCTAATACACACATATATATGGGCTATGAACCCCAAAATCTGGGCCTTGCTTTCATGTGAATTCAAGCCCTATCATCATTGCACTAGCAGCCGCATCTGGATCCTCACCTTCAGTTATAACTTCCTACACATCATGCTCTCATAATCTCTGAATCCTCACCTTCAGTTATAACTTCATACACATCATGCTCTCATAATCTATCATCTAATCTTTTTCCCAAACTTTTTATAGTCAGGGTGGAATTTTTTAAAAAAACAGTAATTAAAAGTATATTTTGATTGACAAAAGTTAATGACTCTTTTCAATTGGCCTTAATCCTCTCAAAAAGTTTTGTAAAAATTTTATCAAAATATGCTATACAAGATATAATTAAAAAAATTTAATCTAATCAAAACAGATAGTGGAAGTTATAATTATCAGTATATCTACTATAACATAAAATATGCTTATTTTAATTTCAAAATCAGAATTAATATTAATTAGACCTTTTTAAGTGTTTAATTTATAATAAAAAAATTAAATTCAAAATTATTTAATCCTTAACTGTTATTCCAGAGTAATGTAGGAAATATCTACAAAAAAATTGTGTTTATTTCTACTTTTCTTTTCAATGTTATATATATGCATGCACACTATTATGTTGTTGTATGCCATAGGACACATAACCATCTCAATATATATATATATATATTGCTACTTGATTAAGCCAAGGAAGACCCCAACCTTCCAGTCCTCTTAATATGGCTTATTCATTTCAATAGACTGATAATTGAACTTTCGCAATCTCTTGGAATCCAGTTTAAGGATTTCAATTGTCTATCTATTATCACCTATTCTAGGGAATATGTCCAGCCCATAGAAAGAAATTGTATATGAGGTGGATATATGAAATAAGAAAGTGTGCCAGAGTGATGTGGAGAAGAGAAGCTAGAAAATGAAAAAAATGAATTGAATTTGGAGATGTCTATCCTGCAGTTGATTGATAATGGTTGAAGATGATGATAATTGAACTAGATTGAGTGAAATATAAAGAATCAGACATTAAGATAGACTATATAGTTTAATAAATTAATAGAACAAAAATCCTTTAAATCCAATTATTAACAAATATATGCATAAAATTATTAAAAATATACTTAATAATTCTTAAATATTTGATTGCTGTATATATTTAAATTATGATATCACCCATTATTTCATTTACTTTTTTCCTTTTCCAGTTACTGAAAAACCAAATTGTTTTAACGAAAGAACTTTTTTTTTATTAAAAAAAAAACAATAAAATAACTTTCTTTTAAAAAGTATTGCTAAGTTATTTTATATACTTATACATGGTAATTTCATGATTGTTTGATGTAAAATAGTATTTCATCATATGCAATCTTCTACAAAAAGAAATGATACTCCAGAAATCCATTTGGTATAACCTAACTATAAATGAAGCTAGTACATAAAGTAAATCTTACTGAGGCTGATTGTAAATTGATGATATTTAGGCAACATAACACATATTTTTAAGAGTCCTTCAGTATGATGTTCACAAATTGAAAATATGTGATTTAATCATCATCACCATAATCACAATAATGAACTGATATTATTCTATCCTTAGTAAAATATTTAATAACTTTATAGAATATAAATGTCAACCAAATTGTCATATACATTTATTCATATTTTACTTTTAATTATATAAAATGCTGATCAATATATGGTAAATAGAAATTAAAAATATATATCCATACATTCATTTATGCAATCATCCTTTCTTTATAATGTCAATACTCAAGCATGTTTCTCTGCTTCTGTTTTTATTTTCAACTTTCTACAGTTACATATTATTAGCTACTTCATCCATGGCTCCATCATTCATATTATTTTTATCCATGACTTCTGCATCATTTTTAGATTAATTTATAGCATTAACATTAATCTCATAAAATATATTAATTTTATTTTCATCAATGTTTCAACTTTTCTCCAGTTTTCATGATTTGCTACTTCACCAATAGATTTTGATCCATAACTTCTGTATTTTTTTAGATTGATATATTAACAGTTATGTCTGCTTTATATTCATTTTATCTTCATCATTATACTGTATAATAAAAACCCTATCAAATGTAACAAGCAGAATATATGGAAATCTTTAGACAAAGCAATTCTATCAATAATCTGCAATATTATTTATCTAATCTAAGATGGACTTGCTTTTATTTAAGAGATTTCAACACTGTCTCATATATAGATTTTTTTGCCTCATTTATTAAAGCATTCATGGATGAATAAACTTAGAAATTTTCATTACAACATTATAAATGTTTGCCTCTTCCAAAGCATTCTCAATAGTGTGATTCATTTCACACTATGATCAGGCTATAGCACTATAGTTCTGTTTGCATTGTTTTCTGCATAATATTAAGTACCATCAATTGCTTTCTTACCCCTTCTAAAGTCATTTATAGTGCTCCCATCAGTGCTTTAAGATCCAATTCTATCTACATAAATTTTTGATTTATATGCTATTTTGATCAGTCTGAACTTCAAACTGATATTTAATGTCCTTGAATCCATTTATCAATCAAATCTTATTTCCCTCCTTAATTATTTCTAGACTTGTGGTCATAAAACTTTAATAAAATTGAAACAGGCTCACTTTTTTAATCCTTTTACTTTCTAGGTTTGTTACTATTTTAGCATTTCTTTCAGTTGCTGTTCTTTCCTATCATTCTTTTCTCTTCTTTTCATTGTTTCCCAATCATTCTCCTATTCTCAACTCTTATTTTCCAGTACTATTTTTTTTATTTTTTTATTCTGTTATTTAACATATTTTTCTTCTATTTCTAACTTGAATCTTACTATTTCTACTCTGAATTTCTTATTGTTCTATTTCTTCCTGGTTTCTATGCTAATACTTTTGGCTAGTTTATTCTTAGTATTTCCAATTCTTTTTTTCTTTTCAGTCTCACATTTGATTTTTTTCTATGATTGTCTTCCTTTTGTCTTCCAGATATTGTTCTGTCTCTCTCTCCCATATTTCTTCATTCTATTATACTTTGAATCCATTCTATTAAAATTTTATTTACATTTTTTACAGCAAATTGTTTACCAAACTGGCCAACAATTGTTCCTCAATGGCAATTTATGTGATGCTTCCTAACTTCCAAAAATATCAGTTCTCAAAAAAATTTAACTTTATTACTTTTATAAAAACATTAAAAACTAGCCCTCCGAAATTTTTTCTGGCTGTTACCCAATGCTTGCTTCTTTTTATCTAAACATGGTGCCCTTTAATTAAACTTTATCCTACCCTATGTGTATTTTTATGTTCTTAAAATCTGTTTTTTCTTGCTAACATTTCTTTTGATTTCTAATTATATCGCTTAACTAATGATCTCCATAAAAACATTTTTTTTTTTAAATGACTGCTGAAAATGCTTTATCTACATATATATAAATTGAAAGTTATGGGGTTTTTTTTTTTTTTAAAAAAAATTTATAAATAATATTTCTTTTAAAATGAATAGTTAATCTATATACATATATAAGTTGCTTTTAAAAATATATAAGGCTTTGCAACACGAAAATCATTACAATTGTACACTATTTATGAGAAGTTAAATATTATTTATTTAAAATATTTGAATTGGAAATCTTGAATAATATAAAGTTATCAATAATACTAAGGGAAATTTACCTATAATAATAAAATGATCTATTAACAAAGTTCTTCTAAAATTGTAAAATTCTTTTGGCTTTGAATATATATTTTTCTTAATTATTGTGACATTATAATAATAATTTTACAGCATAAAAAATGGCTTTTGTGAAACTTAGGTCGTTAGTCACTGGCATAAACTAATGATGATAATGATAAATAATAGACAGCTATCTTTCCAGAAATGCAATTAGTCCAAAAATTCTTAATGATGCTTTAATTGAGCATGACTGGTATAGGAGCCCATTCAAATTATACAGAGTGGCTTATTTCAGCTAAGTATTAATTCTGCCATTTTTTCAGTAATTCTTTTTATGAAATTTTAATTCAAGTAAAACTGATTAAATTTATATTCTACTTTTTATCAATTTCACTGCCAATTACAATTTATCAACAAATGAAAACCAAAAATTCAGTGAAGTTATCTTTAGAAAAGTATACAAAAATGAAATATATTATGAAAGTCATATTGTAAATAATTTATTCTTCTTTCCAATACTTTCAAAATAGCTTTACAAGTTATATAATTTTTTTTACAAATTTTCTCATAAATATTAAATCTAAAAATATATTTTTATATAAAAAATACACAGAGAATTCATATAGGAAATTTTTAAAAAAATAACAAATGCTTTTAGATATGTATAATATTAATAATTACATTTTGATGTCAAAGCATTTTTACTTATAAAAATAAATTAATTCCTAAAACAACATTTTCATAGGGAATTTGTGATGCTTCAATGTATATGAGATACTGAAGCTTTAATTAATACACTTTCCTGCAGTTATCTTTAATATTTCTAAAGGCAAATTTGAGAGCTAATGTAATATTGAAGATTTAGTTTTAAAAACAATCCAGAGATGAGAAGAATTTTAATTAATACAACTACAATCAAAGTCAAAACTCCTTATTGTCAACAATTGATAGTTTCTTATTCTCTCCATGCAATAGTGCTTGCAATTCATTTTGAAAATATTTCTCTGCAGTTTGATTTCAAAAATAAAAAAATATATTTCCTATAAAGTTTTGTACATGTTATTGATTTTTTTTTGCACAAAATATTTCTATAATATTTATTATTTTAAAAAAAACTGTGCAATTAGATTTAGGTTATATTTATTTTTAGAAGACACTTCAAAACAAATCAAACACTTATCAATCAGTAACTCATAATTAAATGAAAAAAAAGTTTCATATAAACTGCTGCAGAATCACTTTTATGTTTTTTTTAAAACTATAATATTTTACACTTTAAATAAAATTTCACTAGATTTATTTAATCTGTTTAATAATTTGTTACAGTTTATTAAAATAAGTATGTTTTTTTTTAATTTAAATATTGGCCAGTATTAAGAATGAATAACCAATAACAATAGTTATACTTTCTATCAATTCAATTATGTATTTGAATTTACCATTTTTTATAAATTATCAGAGCTGAAATAGTATTTTTAAAAATAACTTTCACTTGTCAACACATAATTTAAAATTTCTGAAATTATAATAAAAAATAAATGAAATTTGATGAAATAAAAAAATTGAAGTTTAATAAAACCAATGTTTAAAAAATGTTTAAATAATTGATCGGCTAAAGAATTAAATTTATCAGTACAATATTGATTACATTTTTCAATATTAGTTTGTAAAAGAAAGTAATCATATATAAATATATACAATGTAGGTGTTTTTGCATGCAATGTATAAGTATACACTGAACCACACATGTGTAAAAATTAAACAAATTCAGTCAATAATTTATTTTTGTTTGCCATTTTTATCAATATTATTACAAAATAAATACTTGAAAACAAATTAATATAAAATCTAATATTTATTTTATTAAGAAAGAAAAACTCCCTAAATGGATGTTTACTATCTTAGATCTTACTGTAGCAATGAATGTCACTCATTTTTTACAACAACAAAAAAAATATTAATAATAAAAATTTTATTTGAAATTTTGGGCGAATTAATTTTTGATAATTAATAAAGTTCTCATTTTAAAACTAACACAATTTACTATTTATAAATAAATTTAAAATTAATAACTTTAAAAATATTTGATTTTTTTATTTATTATATTATTTACCTTTATTGATTTTTATAGTATAGTAGTTTTAAGGAGCTTTAATATTTTATATTTTTATTATATTATAATATGTATCCACTCTATATAAAGGTCGTCTTTTTTTAAATGGTTGCTTTGGCAAATTTTTTTAAAGATTTAATGTAAATTAAACAAAAGATTTTAATATTATAGAAATAAATGTGAGAATAAAGGTGACTTCTTTTTTAATTGGTTGCTTTACCAAATTTGTATTTATTAAAGCAACCAATTAAAATAAACTAAGTTAAAGCAATACAATTAAATAGTGTTGTGAACAAACATTGATTCAGACAACTGACAAAATAGCAATTTTATATAAGAGAAATTATTATGAAAATTGCAACTTCAACCAAATGCATAAGAGACAACAAGTTACATAAGTTCTGTTGGAAAGCATGTCCTTTTATGTTATTCAAATTCCTGAATTGAATCATTTATCTATTATTTTCCATATCTTTCTATAAAAATGCTTACATATTTTTTCCTTTTAATTATTAAAACTAAGAGAATTTTCTACAAACTATAGTTTAAAATTATTTAAATAACAATATGCTTTTTTACCCCCAAATTAAAACTGTTTACATATATTATTGAAAGAAATAACTTTATTCCATTATCTTTTAGAACTTGTCTTACAAAATTATTTTAACATTTTTTAATACTATGCATACACACACAATGGATTAGCATAATATATATTACATAAGTTCACATACTTCTTAAATTTCTTCATAAAATTTAAAATAAAAATACTGTGAAACCTCTATCCATCACTCCTTTACACATCATTATTATTTTATATCTAATGTTTGTTTTTTTTGCTAGCAAATCAGAAAAATAATAGATACATTCTCATTTTCTACATTTTTCCTGTATCAATTGTTTATTTTCACTAATTCTTTGCAAAATAACTAACAAAAGTTTCAGTGTAATAAATAAACCAGCTTGTTGGGTGCCTTCTTTATAGAAAGATGAATCATTGTAATATTTTTAAAATATGAATAGAAATATTGATC
The DNA here is from genome assembly GCA_028023455.1 of Epiperipatus broadwayi. NCBI lineage: Eukaryota > Metazoa > Onychophora > Udeonychophora > Euonychophora > Peripatidae > Epiperipatus > Epiperipatus broadwayi. Next base: position 1,333,778 of record JAQFVV010000228.1, read on the forward strand.
CATATATTCAATTTTTGAAATGTGATAAAATTATTCTCCCACAAATCTAAAAAAAATTAATCAAGAAAATACAGTTACAACTTACTAATATTTTCTGATGGTATACTAGATATCTTATTACCCTCCCCTCCCCCCACCATCTCTTTCTGAATTTGATTCTCAGTTTATGTGTATGTGTTTGCTTATATATAATTGTTTTGGCATTTGTTTCGAAATCAATGATTTAATGATTTTAAAATGTTTGGACAAAAAAAAAAAAAAAACACCACTACCAAATATATAAATATAGATTTAAAAGTATATAGTTAAATATACCCTATTTGTTTTTAGGACTTCTTATTCATATATTTAAATATTAAGATATCAACAAAAATAAAATTTATTGGTCTTTTTTTTTTTTCATTCTTTTCATGAAAATTGATGACAGTGAAATGCAAAGACGCAGTTGCTAAATAATTTAAAATTGGTAAATTTTAAATAGTTTACCTGTAAAATGTAAAAGAGGCAGCATTGATATTCTTATGATGCTCAGCTACCTCAGCGCCAGCGGTTGAAGTGTCGTTAGTAAGAAAATTAAAATTTCGTCTTCTATTACAATTTTTATTTTTATTTTTTACATACACTTTTATTGAACCGTAAGTGAATTCGGGAATTTTTAGACAGCAAATACAGGGGGTCCTATATATTTTTAGCCTCTGGATAATATATATATATCTTTAGTTGTATAAAATGACATTTACAAACGTTAAATTTTATTTAATAATAAAGCTCATTTGAAACTTAAAATTTAAAAAAAAAAAAAAAATAGAAGTCACACTGAATTGGAGAAAAATCTAAATGTTAACCTGAGAAAGGATATAGGAATGCTGTGAATCATAAACTTCATTAATCAATTCTCTTGATGAAAAGAATATACAATACCTTAACAAAAAAAAAAATTAACAAATAGAAAATGTTACAAAATTCTTTTTCTTCTTTTCTTTTATTTATTTATATATATATATTTTTAACATATAAAATCTAGTTTAACAAAAACAAAACTATCACTTTCTCTACTATTCATACATGGAGACACCTAAATATACATTTAAAAATAATAGATTAGTATAATAATACATCTCACTAACAAAAAAAAACTGATGAAAAAAAGACAAAAAATATATACTAAAGAACAAAATAAATATATAATCAAAGTGTACAAAAGCAACTAAAATGAAAAACAGAAACAAAATTCAACTAACAAGTAATTAATGGTTATAATATTTACATATATAAATAATATCTCAAGAAAAGACCACAATATATAAACTACTATAAAATTCATTGACAGTATTTCTAAAATGTCTTCAGAAGTAAATGTGAAAAATGAAATAATAAAACAGGATAGGTAATTTTGAAGATAAACAAACATATACCAGGTCTTTCTGAATAAATATTAATGAAGCTTTGCTCTGAAGAGGATTGGCAATAACTAAAAATGATGATGACAAATATATATAATAGTTTTGTCAAATATTAACTATATAGGATAGAATATAGAATCTATAAAATCTAAAGCAATTTCAGTTTATTTCTACAGCGATTATATCACTATATCATTATCATCATTGTTGCAAACTACAGCATTCCTTAATGTAGTTTATATGATTATAAAAGATAGAAATCATACAAAAAATATAATCAAGATGCTAAATAATTAGAGAATAAAGTATATCAATAAGGAAATGCAGCCAGCTTTTTGCCTAAGTTTATCCATGTCTTCTCTGTGCCTTTAGTCTAGTCAACAATTTTGAAGCAACTCTAGACAGGAATAGACAAATATTAAAAAAAAAAAATTACTAATCCAGGAGCTGCCTTTTAGAATTCTCTGAAACACATAGAAAGTTAATATATGACTAGTCAGATAAAATAATAGATAAATTCCATGCAGAATATTATGGACTATCTCTATAGGACTGTTTTGATCAGAAGTAAATCTACCTGATCACATATTTTATGTTTTATCACTAATAGAATAAATGTATATATTTTTTCTGTATTGGTCCAAAAAATAATTTTATGTGTGCAAGAAGAAACTGAAATTGACTTTATTGATACATAAAGGGGGAAATGTTCACTAGTAAAAATAGAAACAAAAAGATCACTTAAATACATTGTAAAAAAATAAAAGTCATAATAAGATCATAGTAAATCTTTTTATATCAAGAATTGAAGAAAAATGTGAAGATAATGTCTCATTATAAATTACATTATCTATAGAGAATCAATCTGAATAAAAGATTGTTTTTAAAAATATATTACAATAATAATGTTAAATGGGTCAAATATAAAGTAGGAGTGATAGTTAAAAAGTTAATAGTTCTGATACTGGTTTTTATGGCAATTAAATAGACATTTTAATTGGTGAAGTAGTAAACTCTATTAAAATGATGTCTTAATCTAAAGCTTATGTTAGAATGTGATTATGTTAATGAAGACTTTGCATTCTTTTTTTTTTTTCATATATCAAATGAGGTAACCAGGAAGTGAACCCAGGCCCAACTGCTTGGAAGGCAGCTATGCTAACCACTAGGCCATCAACGCTTGACAAGATTTTGCATTCTTGTCCTGCTAATATTATTATCCTCACATAAAATAAACCTGAAAATGATTATTTCACAGCAAGTACAATCAAATACAAGTTTTAAATAATTTACAGTTCACAGAATAGAACAACTAGATGCTAATGTATCAGTTCTACTTTGTGACACATAAAGTCATATTTATAAGTCACTTAATAAATGCACATTACTTTCTCTATATCTCTTTTTCATAATAGACCGATATTCATTCCAATAAGACTAATGTTCAAATTAATTATATTTCCACCTAACAAAAATATTATTGGTATCATTAGTAATTTCCATTACAACAAAAAGCAAAGCATTCTGTTAAGAACTACCTAATTTTTGTTAGAAAGACAAATTTATGTCATCGTCAATATATAAAATTTCTTCTAATGCTGTTTCACTCTATAATCAAAGATACTTAATCGTAAACTTTTTAATCAAGTCATCTGTCATTTTTTGATCATGCTATTTATTGTAATATGGCTATAAAATTATTTTACTACTTCTCAAAAACTTTCACTTACAATTTCAAAATTATGAAAAATATTATCAAAAATGCTACATCAATTATTAGTAGATAGATAACAATGAATTTAAATAAAATGACCCATTTGGCTCAAATGAAAAATGGACTATTATTACCTGCAAAGTTAAATAATAAAGTCATAATAAAACTTAAACTATACCAAAAAAATCAAATTACTAATAATATTGTATATTGTTACTAATTTTGATATTATGTTAAAATAACTACAACCAGCCAATCATGTCATCCATGTTAATTGTTTCAACTATTACAATATCACTTTTCATTTGATTATAGAACTCAATGGTAGCATTCCAATATTAAATAGAAACACAAATATATAAATAGAAAACTTAAAACTGATTAGATTTTAAATTGTGAAGTAATCTTTTTAAATAATAAAAATTTAAATATTACAATTAGCCTAAGGCAGATGAAAATAATTGCAAATAATTATCTTAAATATTAATTAATAATTATTATATCTTAAACCAAATAGTATTACTAAATTGATAGTAATATATATCTTTATCCCAGTCAGCAATGAACCATTGCATAAGGATTTAACATAAAAATCATCATCTATTTGTACCCACTATTTTGATTTACAAATTATTTACTATTACAATCTTTAAAAAAAATTCAAAACTTTAAAAAAAAAATGCTATTTTTCAAAATGGGAATGAAAAATAGTACTCATTTTGTAAGATTGATAACATCATAAATAGTGACTTCATTAAAGCTAAAAATTCTGAAAATAAAATGGTGACATTCGCATCAAAAATGTACATTAAAATTGATTTATTATACAGTATACAATATTATCATCTACTAACTGTGAAAAATATTCAATGCTCTCATTTATGTCCTATCCAAATTAAAGACGATTTTCATCTTTAACAATTGCAAAATCAGAAAGAAAAAATGCCAATTTCATTTAACACACTAAATAACATACTTTGATCAGGTGGACACCAGGTTTTTCAGGCATCTCAAGCTGGAGCCAAGGTTCCTGGACATTCTAGTGAAAATCAACCTGAATTCACTCCAGATGAACTGGTTCCTGCACTTCAGGAGATTCCTCAAGAATATAGATCCTACGTGTTACAACTGCCATAGAACCTGTGAAACCTTTGATCACATGATAAATGATTGCCCAGCATATGACAAAATCAGAACTTTCATTACTCACAACTACCACATTTCCCTGAACAAAATCTTAAATATCAAGAGCTGCTTCCTGTCCGGGGATTATGTCACCACAAGACTCTCGACCTTTATCATTTATGCCATCTGGATGGCCAGATGTCGCAACAAGTTTACTATTCCTCATCCCAAGCCTGAAGACACATTCATTTCCAAGCTGAAGGAATTTCACCATAAGGACAGAATCATCTCATCCAGATTCTTATTTGACAACATGTGGAGCCTGATTAAGCTGGATTAAACAACACCAGTGACCACATCAGAATATCTGGTTGCCTAAGTAACATGGATAACTATTATTTTTGATTTACAATTGTATCATTATTGCTAGTTATTTATAAATAAATAAACATACTTTGATTTTGTACATCAAAAAAGTATATTCAGTTGTGAAATGTGCATATTAGCTAATCTATATTCATGCAATCAGTTTTATAGATTAAAATTCTTACAATATTATTTTGCCTGTGGCAAAAATGACAATTGTAATCGTAATCACAATTCTTACTTTAAGAAAAAAAAAAAATTCATACCCTATGCAGCTAATAATCAATTTTATATGATCAAAAGTTACTAAACATAAGTTTAAATTATTATTTAATTTTTTAATTTTAAATCAATTATCTTGTAATTTATTTGTGAAGTATGTTAAAAGTGAATGAAAAATAAATTTTAAAATGCATATTGTGGAGTTTTTTTTTATTTTATTTCAAAATGGTATTGTATTTAGTTGTTGTTTTTTTTAATGTTTACTTCCGATTCAACAAATCATGATTCAGGATATATATCATTCTGGTGGTTACATGAGTAGCAAAATGGCTAATTATCATTGGAAAAATTATAATTTTTTTTTTTAAATTTCAAAATGACAGCTATTGAAATATTTTAAAATACTATATTTATACATAGGAGTTTGTTTTTAATATGCTAAGCAAAACATTTATTCATTAATTGACACTTTTAGCAATTTAAGCTTTATTTTTTTAATCATTTTTTTTTTGTATTTTGAATTTAAAGTAACAAATTATTTTTTTTCTCCAAACAACTCATTATAATTGCTTGTTTTTATGTGAGATTTTACTTTATAAGGCATTTGGGGAATCAATTGTCCTTATGAAATTGACTAAAGATATGTATAAGTTAATTATTCTTTAACAAAGTTAAAATTAAATCAGTCAATCAATTCATCAATAATAAACACTCATAAACATTGACATCATACTAAAATAATTAGTTTAATATTTAAAAGGACTGTGTTATAAGTTTAAAATTTATATAAAAAGTCTTCATGAATTACATTGGAATTTTTCCAGTGAAGATTGTAGCCAGTTGGGAGACAATATTATAACTCATGAAACAATTGTCCAGGGAAAAAGAATTACCAGATTATTTTAGTATAAGGCTAGAGTTGGGAAGTTTATTACCAGTAAACTAATTGAATAATTGGTTTAGTTTACACTTTGTTGAAGAATAATTACCTTTTATATTATTATCAGTTTAGTGTTATGTTTTTGGTTTATGATATAGCAATTATTAATTAATGTTTAAGATTATTTATTGTTGTTTTCTACTCTACCTAAAGCTAATTCACTGTATTATTTAAATGCTTAATGGTAGGGAAGAAAAAATCATTAGTTGCAGAATTAATCAATTGTGGAATTCTTTTTAATTCCTGAGAGACAAACCTGTTGACTGCACCAAATCTGTTGTGTTTATAAGTGATGGTAATAAACACAGGCCCACATAATAAAATTTATTTACAATATATATTCTAATATTTTTTTTCCTATCCTTATGTTAATTATAATTGATTTTTTCAATGTTTTAAATGTTCGCTAAGAAGTGGGTTTATTCAGTATACATATGTAAGAAATAATTGAGTGTACTTTCAGCTGATGAAGCCAGATTCATAGTACTCATTAGCTTCAGGATGCATTGTATAATTTATGTGGAACACTAATTTATGTAACTTGGCAATTTATATATTCCATTTTTTTTAGATAGTTGAATACTATTTTCCTTTTTATTGATTGCATGGGAATTGTTAGAAATAAACCATGCTTCTTTTATCTCTTGCTTTGTGTTGTCACATTCAGTACAGATGATCTTTACATTTACTGGATCAAAAATATGGTCAGACTGATTCATGCTCTAAAAAAATAGATTTAGATTCAGAATCATTTTTCACATGTCTTATAAGTATTTGTGTTGTGAGATTCTGGAGACAAGGTCTGTATGAGCCTCCCCATGGTATACCAATCTACAAGAATCATTACTACAATCAATTTTATAAACAATCTGGATGGATATTTTATTCTTTGTATTATTTAATAATCTGTTTAAATTAGGGGGATTCTCAGTTTTACATTATATGAGTTAGAGATTTTCATTTTTGTGATAGCTTCAGTATGTAAGGCAAATTTCTCCATGATTTATTATCTACTTGTACATGTGTATCTAGTAAACCATTCACTGATACTATTGGGAAAGATATAACTTTTGGTTTCTGTGCAACTATAGAATCAAAAGCCTTCAAGTGCCCTTTCATGTGTCCCTAATATTAGCAGCTATATCATGGCAACTTGCCTTGTATCAGGTTTATTATCTAGCAGCTGTCAGTTTAACAGTACACCTGCCTGACTGTTTTAGCAATTAAATGTGAGGCAACTAGTGTACTGCCTGTTGTTGCCTGACTCTACCACTAAATGACCTGACAATTTATAGCCAGGCTCCCTTCCTTTAATGAGAGCAACAAAATTCATTGAGCATCTTCACCTTCTGTCATTGGTTTTTTTTATCATCAGATATATTCAATAATCTGCAACAATGGATGCTGAATCTAACCAAGATACGATTATAATATGGACAATTCTATTATATAAATGTAAGTTGAGCCATAATAGATATCGTAAAATAAATAAAATGTGTTACTACTCTTTAAGGTTTTGTTTTTTTTAAAATATACACAGAGAATACATTTACAGCTTAGTCTCAACTCTTGTATTCAGCTAAAAGAATCTGTATTATTATACTGTATACATTTTTAATATGTAAGTGCTATTCCTTATCCGTAAATCAAATAATATTATTAATTAAGTGGCAAAATAGTGGCATTTATAAAATTCCTGACTTTATATGTACAGTTTTTATATACATAATAATTTATCATAGAAATCACATTACACTACTTGATATTCTTTTAATTTTTAATAATAATTTTAACTCTTTTCTACCTGACTGATATTTAAGTAACAAAACGTGATTTGAAGGGGGGGGGGGTTAAATAAAATTAAAACAATAAAAAATGAAATCTTAATTTTTCTACATTTTAATTTACTAAGTCACAATGTTACTGCTTGCTGATATTGTAATTGCAAAATATCGCAAAAAAAAATGGCTATTGATATTTTTTTCAGGCAAATGCAGTAGGTTGATTTCTATGCGTTTAACATCGTCAGACCTTTATATTTTTTATTAAAAATTTTCATCACAATTAAGGATAGAAAAGGATGTAAAATAATAAGTTTTATTTATTTATTTTCATACAAAAGAAAGAGGGTTGTCTTAATGTCTATAATTTTTAAATAAAAGTCAGTCATTATGGTCCATATACTATATGTATAAGCATAGTAAAAATATATGTTGTTTAAAATGTATATTTTTATTATTATTATTTTTAATTTTTAAGTGTGTATAGCTATTTCCCTATGTAAGTGCATGTTAAATTAAACCATGCTGTATCAATTTTTTATTTTTTATCTTGTTGTTCAGTGAAAATTATCATGACATTTTGGGGGTTAAAAACATATACTATATATTTTTTCATGCTTTGAAAACCTGGGTGACATTATAGAACCATTTTTGCTTTGTTAGATAAAAATAAAAAAAGAACTGGTTTTAAAGAATCCTAGAAAATTATGTACATGATTATTAGTGCATCCACACTATCCATATATTATTAAAAAAATCAAGGGATAATATTAAAATTAGTATAATATAGCTTGTTTATGTATGAAACAAAATTAAAAATGATACTACAATATCATCTGCATTTTTAAAGCATGAAAAAATTTACTATCATACTTTTTGAGTGCAAAAGTGTTATGGTAGTTTATAGTAAATAAGAAAATAAAAAACATAAAATAAAAGTATTGTTTATTGATAGCACAGACTAGGTATAAAATTTAAAATATCAAACAGCATACAAATGAATGCAATTTGAAGCATGGGCTCTCTATTTTATGTAGTGAGTACTCTCTTTCAAAAATGCATATAAGGCTTTGAATAATAAGTATTATTAGAATTACTGTTCTATTTGAGAAACATTTCTATTAATACAAAAATTCATAATGTCATTCACACATACATATTTGCTGACATATAGGCTAGACTTTTTCCCCTCAAAATATGTCTAAAATATGGGGTGTATTTTGTGCACTTGTAATCAAAATTATAAGTTGAAATTTCAATTAGTATAAAACTTCTAGTTTACATTAATATATATATATTATTATTATTCTGTTGCATTTTATCCTTTTGTAAAACTGTGGTTTCAAATAAATCATTTCCATAATTTTTTTTTCTGTTCGGTAAAGGTAAGGAATTGCTCAAGAAAAAATTACCTAAAGGTATGTTTGTGTGTATTCATCCTAAGGACTGTATGGATGAAGGGGTGATGATGTTGTGGATAGATAATGTGTGGTCTAGGCATCCTGCTGGACTGTTAAAACAACCTGCCTTGCTAATATGGGATCAGTTTCAGAGTTACAGCATAGATGCATTGAAAAATAAAATCAACCAACTGAAAACTCAATTAGCCTGATGAGCAACCTTCAATCTTTAGAAGTCTACATAAATAAACAATTTAATGGATTCATGAAGGAGAAATGGAACAGTTGAATGCAGTCTACAGATTTTGAAGTGACACCATCAGGAAGAAGGAAAGGACCTTAGCATTTTTCATATTTGTGAATGGATCAAAATTTCATGGGATGCTTTGAAACATGAAACAGCTATAAAGTCATTTAAGAAATGTAGAATTAGTAATCACTAGATATCACAGAGGATGATTTGTTATATGAAGATTCAGTTTCTGAAGAAAAGGCTTCAAGTGATTCTTCATTTAGATCTGGAGATAAATTTCTGGGTTTTGGGGATGAAGATTAAAAGATACCTAACTACAAAGTTCTCTAGATACATTTTTTGTAGACATAAATAACTATAAAATTAGTACAATAAATCATTTTGGAAATTCATAAAAAAATGTACAAAATTATTTTTCTTTAAAATGTGAATAAAAAAGAGTATGTGTCTTATATGCCACCGGGAAATATAGAGACTATGAAGAAATATCCATATGATTTGAATAAAAGTTATTATCATCTTCACCAATAATTATTGCTAATTTTTAATTAATTAATTACTATTCATTTCTTCTTTTCATTTTCTTTTATCCTAATGATGTTAAAACAGGACCCAGACTCTCATTATGATGATGATGGAGTTAGTTTTTTTGTATGATTACATTTCTATTTTTTAATTACAATCACAATAATTCTGATCAATTTTTTCTTTCTTTTTTTTCTAATTTGGCTGTCTATTAAATTGTGTACATCTACATATATATATACATACATACATACATATAATATGGTTATATACATTATAGTATTATAGCAATTAAATTAAATCACCATAGACAAATTTATATCATTATTATCAGACAATTTCTATTAACATCAATTTTCATCCATATGTTTTCAAAATTGATTTTATTGATTACCTTATATATGTAATAATAATAAAAAAGAAAAACAAAAAAGATTTTTAGATTTAATTTCTTTTATAAGAATAAAGATCTATGGGGGAAAAAATCAGATAATAAAGCTTTCTTTTCATTTCAAATATTAGATGAGTTGTCATCTTTTATAAAATAAATAAAAAAACCTAATGACTCAATTATTTTTCTGATGAAATTTCAATATTGTACAGAAAGTCATATCAAGATAAAAGAAATAAAGAAAAATACTCTTCACCAATGTTAGATATAAATGCTTAAATATAGACCAGTACTCAGAAATGCAGTTTTACCAAAATATATTTTTTATTAAAATTTACACTATATATTGTGCCCTTTTTATTGGTACACTCCATCATAAAAATAGATTGGGAATAAACTGTATTATATATAATTTTAAATTTTATAAAACAAAATTAAAAAATAATAATAATAATATTCACTTATTGTGAAAAATAATAGTATTTTAATTATCCTAGGATTTGAACTTGGACATAAATAATTTAAACTAATATAAAAGTTAAATTTTATTAAGATATTTATTTTTAAAGGTATCTAAATGATAAAATAAAAAAACTATAAGTTAATAATATTTCATAATAAAGAATCATTTGATAGTAATTAAAATAAGGAATTCAAGCCTAATTTGATAAAGGGAAATATGTGTTGTATAGATAAATAATTATGTCTGTGTGCATTTGGGATTATTTACCAATAACTGTTTCTGGTAAAATCTTACTTTAATTTTTAACATAAATGATTAACTTTTATTTTTTGAATTTTGTGATTAAAAGTTCATAGGATTATTTAATCTGTATATAAATAAAATATAATGAAAATTATTTAAATTGTATTTTATTCAGTTCCTAAAAAGTATTGTTTTTTTTTTATTACTAATAAATATTTTAAAAGATATTTGTTATTAAAAAATAGTTCAGCTAAAAGCAAATCATTAAATATTCAGAATCAAAGAAGAGAGAAAATTAGCCAATGAGAATGCACAATTTGAAGTAGATGAGCAAGCAGACAATATTTTGTTGAAACAGTTTTTTTGGAGGAAAGAAATCAGTTACAGATCAGAAAAATATAAACTAAGTAACTGAGTTTTGTTTTGTTGGGGAAAAAATTTGCTGAAGTTTTTAAACATTATTATTATTTTTTAAAAAAACAAGTAAGTAGGGATAATTAACTTAAGGACTTTAAATTTTATAGTAATAAGTTTTCAGTAAGATGAACATCTAAAACAAAGGAAATAAAAATTTTGTGAGTAAAAAAAAATTTAAACAGATTCTCACCAATGATCCTAACTTTTAAGTATAAGGAAAATTTTATGATGAACTACAGATAGGGTTCAATGGAAATGGAAAATTCTGACTAAAAGATTATATTTATAGAGAAAAAATTGTAGCGGTTTACTGAAAGATTGAAATATTTAATTATTAGTACTCTCAATGGGGAAAAAACAATATGTAAAGGAAAAAAAAAGAAAATAAATCATGATCAGTGACATTAGCTTCCAGAAAAATCCAAACTATGTTGAAAATAATTTCATTTTTATTACATTTAAGAAGATGGTATAATCTGTGATCTATTACATGTGAATATTACTAAAGGAATACATTGAAAATAATATGAAGATCAGTATTATCAAGGTGAAATGGAGCTAAATAAAATATATCACATCGGTAAAAAGGAACCTGCAATCTTGGAAAAAACAAACATAAATCTGGTGTATAACACGAGGGCATTAAAAATTCTATAGTTTTACTAGTGTTCAGATAAATGTAAAAGGAGGAAAAGGGATAAGAAGATTGGTGACAAGTAGGAAGGATGAAAAGGGAGAAGAACAATTGAAATATTATTAATAAAATTTATGTATTTTTTTTTATAAACTTGTACGTTCAAAAGAAGAGAAAACGGGTAACATAATGTTTGTATAGATCATGTTTTAAAACAATAATTATTAACATGGGGGGAGGGGTAAATCAAGAGATAGGGAAATCGATAATTAACATTATTTCTTTATCTATGCTATTAATTGTATAAAGCTTTATTTGATAGAATGTCACTAAACTATTTAGATAAAGATCTATGTGTTATGATCTAGTAAATTACACACACAAAAATAATAAAGAAAGATATTAGAAAAAGGGGGGTGTATCTGTGTTCCAGTATAATATTAAATAACAAATGGTGATAATTAAAATTTGATCTGATGTTGAATTATTAATCTTGTATTAGCATTATAATATAGTTAGAAAATTTTAATTTATGTCTTTGTGAGCAATATTTATAATGGAAGCATAAAACAAATAGAAATTTGAAATCGGAAATAATGACTTAAATTATTAGATAAGATTAGGATAATTTTTTTTTATTCGATGTGGATAGCACTAGAGGGCGGCTTATATACATTCAGCAAATATTCTGAATGGTAAATAAAGATTATGGGAGGAAGAGATAAATATTCAGATTGGATATGACAAAGGATAAAAGGTATTTATTGTAGTTTTATGATATCGAGTGACAAACCCATAAGAAAATTAAGTAAGGTAAGGGGGAAATCAAATGGCTCATATCATAAAATAAACACAGATAAAATGTAATCAGTCATAATATTATAATAAAATTATTTTATCACTAGACACCATATGATCATTTTTTTTGGTATGCATTGATTACTTTGGCTTGTGCTGAGTGACATTACTGTTTGGAGAGTTTTGCCTGTTTTAAAATTATTTTACTTAAGATTAAAATATCAATTCATGTTTTTTTTTTAATTTTCTTGTTTTCATTGCAATCTATGAAGTGTAATTAATGAAAAAGGGATGGTTATTAAAAAAGGGATTGATTGTTTAAGACGTACATTATTTGATAGTACAAGTAACAAAATTCAATATGTATAAAATTTGATTGCATTATCAAGAAATTTTATTTTGAATAGCTCATTGCAAGTAAGATGAATATAAATGTTTCTTTTAAGTATCTTATTATATTATATTGTTGTATAAATGTTCCATTGTTTTATGTTAATTTATTTATTAATTCTAATGTATTATTAAACTTTGTACATAAGATGTTATTAAAATTAATGTTTTAAACTTACACTGTCTAAAGTTACATTTCTTTTGTGGAGAATCATCATCAGAGAGTATTAATTGTCATATGCATATTAACCAAAAATATGATTTGAAAGTTGAAAGAAAAATTGATCCAGTATTACAATTATCTAGGTAAATATTTACTAAATTGAATATTAAATTATTGCAAACTGCTTTGATCACATCATTCACCACTCAAATACATTGTAAATGTAGTAAAGTATATTATTGTTAAGAAATCATATTAGGAATTAGTTTTCATTTAAAGTTCGACATGATGATTACAGTTTAAATAAAAAATAGTGATTTATTATTTAATAATAGAGACCACAAAATAAAATAGTGATATAGTTGTAATTATAGAAAAAGGTTATGAGTCATCTTTAAAATGTCACACTACCTATAGAGTTGAATAAAATCCCTCTTGGCATTTTATAGATGGTATAAATAGTTAATTCAAAATCAATGACAATCCTGAGATCTCCTTAGAATAATATTGTTAATATGGTTATTCTTAATGATAGTGTTATAAAATTAATAATAATAAAAGATTACCATACTACAAAATAATAATACAACTTATTGATTAGGTTAATTTAAATTTCACAATTATAAATGTTTTACTCTAGTTAGTTAAGATTATTGTTAGTCATGAGAGTATTTTGATACTGAATAAGGAGAAATGTCAGGGTATTCTTATGCGATTGGATAAATAGTTTAGCGTTTATTTAATGTTGAAGGGTATGTAATCTAGTTAATAATATAAGTGAGTTTCAGAATTGTTAATATTGAATAAATATAGTTGAGAAAATGGAAAGAATATTAAATGGTACCTAGATAAAGTCATAGTATATCCTAATGTAGGGACATGGTATATCTTCTAGGGGTTATCCTCCTATTGGCAGGATACAATATATATATAAAATCATAAGTAAAATGAATATAGAAACAAATAACACAGTTCACTAAAAATCCTGGATGTGTATCTGTTAATAAGAGACTAAAATTTCTCCTATCTGGCTGTCCTTATAATATAAAAAAAATTGTTGTTAAAAGTCTCACAGAAACAGAGCATCTTTAATAATAATAAAAAATACAATATTCTGAAAAAATAATAATTATTATTTATTTAACAATAAACTTGCTCTGGTCAATTAAATATATGTTAAAAAAAAAAAACAAGAAAAAAGAATAAAGTTACATTTTTGTTATAGTTAACACAGATTTATTTAATACAAGGGGGAAAAATAGAACTTAATGCTGGTTCAGCACAATATATATATATATATTGGAGATCATTTATCTTTTTCACATGTGTTGGTCATGTGTTATCAGTTGTATGTGATGGAACAAATAGCTGAAGGGAGCTTGAAAATCTGTGATCAAATCTCTTATACAATTATTATTTAAACCTCCAGGTATTCAAATTATACTTGTATTCAAGCAAATATTAAAACTTAATTTTGTAAATAATTTTATACTTTTTATTAATGCATACAAGAGTTTTTTTTTTTTTAAAAAGTTTCTTTAAAGTAAATGTTCTAGAATATTTATGTATGTAAGTGATAATTTTATGTAATACAGATCATGGTTAAAAGTTGAAAAAAATCTTATGATATTTAAATCTTTCAGTTTTTTTCTTTTGAAAAAAATAATAATTTAAAAGCATTGATAATAAAACTTTTTGATATTACTTTCAATTTTTCTTTTCTTTAGCAATACATAATCTGCTTTCAGAAATAGAACTTAGAAATGCATGTCTATCCTAAGAAATTTTGCAAAAAATTGTAAATAATGATTTTAATTTCATCTAATGTATTAAATCAGGGTAATTTTAAATTATACATGTATGTATTTGGTGTTGTTCTTTTCTAATTTTATTCAACTTTAAAGTTATACTGTTGAAATTTCAAAAACACCCTAAATACATTATATGGAAAGTGCTAGAAATAAATATTTTTATGTGAGCTTCACCAAAAGAAGAGGGACAAACAGACTGAGGCCCAGGAGGGTTGGTGCTAAAAGCTACAAGGGCTACCCCCCCACATAGTATATATATAAAATTGAAGTCATAGTTCAATTTTGAAATTATGGCTTTATATTTAGCCAACAATTTTTTTAATTTAATACAAATAAAATTAAAACAAAATGCCATCATATAACTTTTAATAGTCATAAAGTTTAATATATGAAAATTGAAATAAAAAGGTTTTTTTTTTGATCAATGGAAAAATATCTGTATATGTTTTCTTTAACGTTTTCAAAATTTAATATCGGTAGATTACTGTTAATCCAAAAACTTGGTTTCCAAATTGAATTTACATTTGAAATTTTCATTTTTCCAATGCCCCTAATCAATCAAATACAAACTTGTATTTATATGAATAAAATGGAAAATAATAAAAAACTAAATGCAAAGCATAAATTATTAGTGAATACTCCTTAAAAAAATTGATTTAACAAAAAATAAAATAAATTTAAATGCATTACTTATATTTATTTGATTGTGAAAAGAAATTACATTTTGTAAGTGGCAGAAATTTGAATACTTTGCTGTAATAATAATGATGCCATTTTTGGTCATTGTAAAATTGTTAGCAAAAATAAAGATGTTTAAAAATCTGATATTAATCAATACTTATATTGCTTCAAAAAAATTATGTAAAAAAACAACAACATTTAAATCCATTATCTACTTTCATTTCTTGAAATTTTGCATTACTAAGTGATAACAAAATTCATATGTTTCATAAGAAGTTTAAAATAAGGATTAAATTAACATGATTTTTTAACAATTTAGCTTTTTCATAAAATAGAATGTATTTTGAGAACAAATTTCTGTATCCAATTAAAGTTATGTAATTTTGCACTAATATTAAAATTGTCATTATTTCCTTTAAAAATGTATCACCAATGTTTTGAATTTAAATGTCATCTAAAATTATAAATAAATACATATTCATAATATATATATACTCTAATAGATAAATAAAAAATTTGTATTAAAAAGAGCTTTCTAAGAACAGAATATTGTTTGATTTCATTTTGTTACATCAAGTAATTAATTTATTACATAGGTATTTAAAGTATAACATATTTTACTGATTTTTTTTAAATTAATTTTTAATATAGAAAATTCAAATTTTATTTTATTTTAGGGAATTACTATATATAAAATTAGAAATTTTACCTTGTTTAACATATTTATAAAAATGTTTTGTGGATATTAAATGTAACACATATTTATTTAAACTTTTGCTGATGTGATAATGTATCAATCAATTTTCTATTATAAAATAAATTTTTAGCTTAAAATTATAATTTATTTAGAAAAATTTATTAAGAATAAAAAACTGATCACATATGTTTTGTTTTGGGGTTTGTTTTGTTTTTTTTTTTTTTTTGATATTTTATCTACTAAAGAAATTGCTACCATATTTTTTTCTTTCATTTATTACTGAAAATAAACCTTCTGCATAGATTCATAATTTTTTTTTCTTCTGGATTATATAAACTAAGGATTTCTTTAATTTCTTTACAAAAGTGATTAACAAATAGAAAACTGGCCAAGTGGTTTTCTTTTTCTTTTTTGATATTCTATCTGTAGTAGAAGTATTAATAATTTCTCATTTAATTTTTATTTGTTGTTGAGAATAAACATTTAGAATATTATTGTAATTTTTTTAGTTCTAGATTATAAAGATCATTGACATTGTTTAACAACTTTTTTTTTTAATATATCATGAATAGAAAACTAACTATATGGTTTTCCTTTATTTTGATATCTGCTAATGGGTTAGTGATATGACATTATAAACTTCCATATATTTTATCTTTCATTTGTTAATGAAAATAAACTTTTAGTATAGAATCATATATTATATCTTTACATTTTGGAATATGAAGACATTTGAAAAATTTAAATACTTTTGGAATTAGTTTATATATACACTATGATATGCACATGTTGCTATCTATAGTTTCCTTGTAGTGTTTACATAACTAAATAAAGAAAACAATTAAATGTCATCTGTTTAATAAGAAAATATTTATTGATATGAATGAATCTGGACTAAGCGAACCATTTACTTATTAAATTTAAAAAATGAAATATTTTGTTTAATTTATTGCTGAATTATAACAATGCATTATTAAAATCAGAAGATAGTCATATGGCTGCAAGCCAGTGTTTAAAAGAAGAAAAGGACTGCATTTTGTGTTGCCATCAATTTTAGCAAGAAAACACATATTTTCTTTTGCATAAAATTTTGTGTTTATTTTACTTACTTTTATAAATATATTTGGAACATATAGCAAAAAAATATGCACTGTAAGATAAGTTAGAGGGAGGGGGCATGAGCTACCCTTTCATTTGATATCTTTATGATTAAAACGAAATAAATATCACAAATCCTATGTTGACCACCATAGAGCTGAGATAATTGAGTTAATCTTGGATTGAAATATCAATAGGAATAATAATTGGATTCATCTAATGATTCAATTGGATTCATCTAATGATTCAAACGGATTATGGATTCCTATATTTGTGTTTTTGCTAGCAAAAAGGTACCAAAGGAAATATGATCAAATAATGGAATATCCGCTGAAATCATGCAAAACTGTGTTAACAGACACTAATAAAAACCTTTTAAATTAACACTGTCAGATAAGTTTTATTAAATAGAAGGATTAAAAAAAGTATAATGATAACTTTAATGATAAATATTTATTAAAGTTTTTTTTTATTAATAATTTTCATTAGTATCATTATCATTTAAACAATATAAGAAATATATATATATGCTTTAAAAAAGTAGCAATATTAAAACTTTTACTACTTTGGTTAAAGATTTTATTTTTCACCCTTTTATGACTACACTTTAAAATTTAAATGCATATCATATCTATTAATTGCAATCTAAAAAAAAAGAGGGGAGGTAAATTATAAAATATATAATAGGGTATTAGACTGCAGTTGGTAAATTATAATTATAACCTTTATCTTATCAACCTCAATGAATTAATGCTTATGTCAATAAATTTATTTTATTTACTGTCCTTTGATTTTCCTATTGTGTCAATCATTATAAAATTATTTTATTAAACAATTTATTTTACAATAAAGTAATTCATTGTACATCCCATTCTATACTTTATCATCAAATAAGTCATCATTTATTAAATTATATCTTCTTTGTCAAGCAAGATACTCATTCTGTGGACCATTGCCATCTTACAAAATTCATGGGTCCATTGTAAATATAAATCGCCATAGAACCATTTGTGAATCAACATATTTGTCTATTTTAGTTAACATTTATGTAATATATTTTAGAGTGCCCAAATATTTATTGCATAAATAGAAAAAACTACTTGATTTATGCTTTTATTTATTATAAGTGGTTGCCCAAATCTATGAGGCACTTGTAGGCCAGCTAGACCTGCTCAGTTATAATATTTTCTATTACATTCATGCCTACACAAAATATACAAACTATTCAGTGAATAGCACTTATTTTAGTTTTACATTATGGCAATCTTTGTTAATTTTCCTTTTCATTTGAATCATCCAACAAGAAAATATTGCTAAAATGTTGCCTCCTTAGTATTGTTTATATAGGTCTAAGAAAATAGTTTCCTTCACAATATATATATATGTATCATATTTAGAAAATTCACTACACATTTTTTCTTTGATTTTTTTTTTACATCAGTTAAAAATATAGAATAATGACATTAGAAACTTCATATTTCTTTTGTTTCATTTTTTAAATTTATGAAAATAAACATAAAATTGCAAGTTTTTTGCTCTTGTATATTATGTACAGTTATAAATATATGTCATTACATGTATTCTCTTCCATTCAGATTTTAACTTGGTTATTTAGTATTTAAACATCTTCATTAATGTATATGCTACATCTTCATTAATACATATGTATATCTTTGAAATTCCATGTTGGTTGACTTCAAGTGTTCAGAAAATAGAGCATTTCAAATTCAGGCAGTTTATATTAAAGATATTCATGTATGTTCATATTACACATTAATGCTTATATTACAGAAAATGTGAGCAGTCATCATTAAAATGAAGTATTTTTTTTAATGAATGTGAAGTTGTTGAGCTTTTCCAAACCAAAAGAAGAAGCATTGGAAACAGAACTGAGAATAAATTGCAATATACAACTATTTCTCCATTTGAAAGATACATTTACTGCTCCTACAACTAAAAAATTATATATCTGATTTCTAATATTAAAAATTATTATGTTAAGTTGTTCACTAATAACAAAATGTTCATACAATACTAAATCATTCATGCAGTTTCAATTGCCCCAGCAATTGAAACTGTAAACTGTAAAAGAGGGTGGTAAATAAAGTATTGTGTAACAGTAATAAAGTGCATGGATGATTTAGTATTATATGATATACATTTGGCAATGCAATAAGAAAGATTAGTTATTATGCTTTTTGAACAAGATGTTCACTAATACTTTTTGAAATAGTGGTCATTAGGAATATTACTGTTTGGAAAATCATTCTACATCGAGTGAATCAAATAATTTTTTTAATCCCAGTTATAATGATAAAATAAAATGTTTTGTATAATAACTTTTAATGTTCTAAACTGTAATATGCCCACATTAGGTCACTAATTTTTTATTTTCTTCTTTTCATGAAATGATGCAAGTAGAGAAGTGAATTAAAATTAACTTTTATTTGAAGTTTTGTTGATGTTAATTAAATATATTAATTCATTTATTTACTGCATGTTTTTTTTGTTTTCTTATAAAGTATTGTGTATTAATTTATTTAAGATTTAATAAATATATGATGAGAACATCTTAAAAATATTAAAAACCTTCTTTCATGTTTCAAACTTCTCAAGTCTTAGATATAAAATCAGAATCTAATTTTAGTACAACTGAATACAGTCTGGGTAATATCCTTTTTCTTTTATTATTTTTTCCCTCTATAGAAATGTAATAGCAATCTTGATCATATGTAGTCATGGGCCCCTATAATTGCTCTGATGTTTATAAGTCACAATTTGTATAGTCATAACATTTACAGCTATCTATTTCAGATTCTTAAATTAACTCTTTCATATAAAGTTTTGTTTTATGCTTAAAAAAGATATTAGTTATAAATTTTCTTAAAATTTCATAAATTTACAATAGGAAAATATTTTATTATATGAACTATTATACCATATCAATGTTTTGGAACAAAAAAAAGAAGAAAATATTTGTGCTTTCAATATAATCCAAATAAATATTATTTAAAAACACTAATGCATATGGTACTCTAAGATGAAAAAGATGCTGCTGTCATATAAAAATTATTAAATTTATGAATTTTAAGGTTTTTATTTTCATTGTTTTGTTTATTGGGGGAGGGTATCATATAGTTAAGTAATATATATTCATACAGTGCATATCATTGCTTCACTGTGCTTGGCTCTGATAATGATTTAAAATTATATTTAATGCTGAACAGCAGTTTTTGCTAATACATTTATTTTTGTTATGTATAAAAATTTGATGATCTATTATCAATTCTGTTTTAGTTAAATCATAAATAATAAGTAGCCATATTATAAATTTCATATCATAAAAACCTTGTCATAAATATTTTTTTTATTAAATGAATGTTTTCACAAATGCTTTTTATGTAAACATCTGATATAATATTATACAACTGACTGCATTATCAATTATGCTATAAAATTAGATTTTCACTAGCTAATAGTAATGTGTAGTCTTTAGATTAATCTTATTGTGCATATAAACAAAAAAAAATTAAACTAAAATACTCAATCAATTCATTAGTAATAAACTTTTATCAATTTTAGCATTATATTATAATAACTAGCTGATCAACTCATCCAGGATAATTGTTTCATGGCTTACAATATTATTCCTTATAGCATTTCAATATATATTTTCCTAAGATTATTTCCATATAAACTCCAAATTTAACATTGATTAGATTTTAAAGTATAAACTAATCATGTTATGATCTTCTTAACTACTAATCCTCCTTTCACATTTTAATGTCATCTCCTAGAAGCTGTTTGTGTTATATTTCCAATGATTTATTATAAGATTGAATATTTATTCTGCATTATGTATCAATAAATTTTACATTATTTATTAGAAATATATATTTACAAGTAAAAAACATTCTCAAAAACAATATTCCAATTTTGTAAATATAAGAGAAAAAAATAAACTGAAATATGTAATCAGAATAATAGCCTTTTTTCTTACTGAATGATTACCATATTGCCAATAAAAATATTACATGAATAAAATATTTGTTTGAACTCCATTTCTAAAATCTAAATAAGTTATTGTTAATTCATCTTAACTAAAGTTTAACATTCCATTTGCAAATAACTGCTACAGTGTTTAAAAAGATATTCATTTTGCAACTAATTATAACTTCCTTTTTTATCATTATTAGGTTTTTCATCTTCTTAAAATCATACATTTTTGAATAAAATCTCAGTGTAAGATCATGATTATTTTTATCTTAAAATAAATGTTTTACAAATATTTTGCTAAAATATTCATAAATATACAAATAAACTATGGAAATATATAATTTATCTTTCTGAAGTCACAGTCAGCTTGATTTATATTACATTCTCTGTAGAATACAGACATTTTTAGATTTTTAAATCAAGATATATTTTAGTTCCAGTTTCTGCCATTACATGAATCCAAAACCATCAAACCAACACTACACATAAAAGAGAATGAAGGTATGTTGGAATTAACTGCAGCATTATCATCACCCCATAGAAAACTGATGATGACAGCATATGTATGACTGAAGATGCTATATCTACAAATGAAAACACCAGAATTAAACAAACTAATAAGTGATAAAGACATCTACCTATATATTTCCATGACTACATTCTCCAAAATTAATTTTCACCTTAAAGAGAAGGAATGCTATGGCTCAACATACCTTCAAATAATGAATTTGATCAGATTACAATATTATCTTGATTGGAATCTGGATACATTGCTACGGACCAATAAATATATGTATAGATAAAAAATAATCAATAAAAAAACAGGCTACTAAGTGAAGATACTCAATGAATCCTATTGCTCTCATTAAGGAAGGGGACCTGGCTATAAATTGACAGTCTATTTGGAAATAGAGTCATGCAATAAAGAATATTACTCTGATTGCCAATATTTAATTGCAAAAACAGTGATACACATTCATTATCAAACTAAAAACCTGGTAAATACTAAACCTGACATTAGGTGGCAAACTGCAACATTATAATTGGAAGAGTAACTATACCTGGAAACATGGCAAACTGCCATGGCATAGCTGGAACTGTTAGATATATCTAGAAGAGAAGACCCTTGCTTCAATAGTTGTATACCAACTAGAAGTTATATTTAGCCAACATCAGGCAAATTGTATATCAGATGTTTATGTAAATGTATAATCTACATAATTTTTTAATAAAATATGTAACCGCATTGTGATGGACAGGAATCATTACGTTTGGTGTTATGACCTTAGTTAAGAATAACTTTGGTGTCTTGCCCGGCAGGAGTGGACATGAGGCTACTCAGGTCGTCAACCTGCGAAATCCTCATAAATATAATTCATTGTGAGGGGATACACTGAGAATTGGAACGTGGAATGTTAGATCTTTGAGGAAAGGTGGGAAATTGGAGAATTTGAAAAGAGAGTTGCATTTGAATAATATTGATGCAATGGGATTAAGCGAAGTGAGGTGGGAGGGGTGTGGAGAAGTAAGTAGTGGAGATGTAAAGTTGTTTTATTCAGGTGGTGATAGGTCAATTAATGGAGTTGGCATTGCTGTGAGGAAGAAAATATGGAATAGTGTGGCAAAGGTTGATGGTATTAATGATAGACTGATGGTGATGAGAATAAATGCAAGTCCTAGGGATTTGGTAATTATACAAGTTTATATGCCAACTAGTACTCATGATGATAGTGAAATTGATGAAATGTATGAGAAGATAGAAGAAAGTATTCAATGTGAAGGAAAAAACGCATGTATATTGCTATTGGGGGATTGGAATGCTGTTGTGGGGAAAGGTAGAGAAGAGAAAATTGTTGGAAATTATGGTATTGGAAAAAGAAATGAAAGGGGTAGTCGACTTGTACAATTTTGTAAAGAGAATGGGTTTGTCATTGCAAACACTTGTTTTAAAAATCATATTAGAAGAGTGTATACATGGAAAGCTCCAGGTAACAAAGAACGTTATCAAATTGATTATATATTGATTCAGAATAGATATAAGAATGCTGTTAAGGGTTCACATGCTTTGCCAGGTGCTGATATAGATTCGGATCATAATTTGGTGATGGCTAAATTAAAGTTTAAAAAGAATTAAAAGAGGGAAAAGATAAACAAAATGGGACTTGGATAAATTGAGACAAATGGAAAAAGGAAAATTTGGTTTAATATGTGAAAATGAATTTAAAAGAATTGTTCAGGATGGGAACTATATTAATAGCTCTGATGAGTGTTGGAATAGAATTAAAGAGGGATTCTTGAAAATAGCAAAAAATGAAATAGGTATTATTCATGCAAGAAAAGCTAAAAGACCTTGGATAACTGAAGGTATGTTGGAAAAGATGGAAGTGCGGAGATGGTGGAAGAATGTAAATACTGAGGAAAGGCAAAAGGAATATAGGAAATTTAATAATGAATTAAGAAGAGAAACAGATTTAGCAAAAGAAAAGTGGTTGGAGCAAGAATGTAAAGAGATAGAAAGGTTTCAACAGATGAAAAGATATGATCTAGCATTTGATAGAATACAAAGTATTTCTTGGGAGAAAAAGACATGGGTAGCAAGTGAGATTGCGGATAAGAATGGAAGAAGGTTAACCGATAGTAATGATATATTAAAAAGATGGGAAGAATATATTCAGTATCTGTTTAGTAGAGGAAATAATTTAATTAGTTATGAACTTGAAAATGAAGAAGATGTTGCAATAAATGATAGAGGTATGGACATACTGCCAGATGAAGTAAGAAAGGCAATCGCACAAATGAAGAATGGTAAGGCTATTGGATTTGATGCAGTACCTATAGAATTTTTGAGAGAAATGGGAGAATTTACTATGAAGGAAATAGTTGGACTTTGCAATTTGATATATAATAGTGGAGTTTGGCCTGAAGATTTTTTAAGAACTATAGTGATTCCAATTACTAAAAAGAAGAAAGCTGTTAAATGTGTGAAGAGTATAGGACAATAAGTGTATTGTCTCATGTTTCTAAGGTGTTATTGAGGATTTTAACTCAAAGGATTTATGGGAAGGTTGACTATTATATTGCTGAAGAACAGTTTGGTTTTCGGAAAGGGAAAAGCACAAGAGATGCTATTGGTATTGTTAGGACAATTGCAGAAAGATATATTGAAAGAGATAAAGGAATTGGTATATGTTTTATAGATTTAGAAAAGGCATTTGATAGAGTAAGCTGGAATAAACTGATGTCTATCTTAAAAGATAAAGGAGTATTCTGGAAAGAAAGATGATTGATATGGAATATGTATAATGGTCAAAGAATAAGAGTTAGATTTGGATGTAATGAGACTGATGAAGTGAATATAGAAAGTGGAGTTAGGCAAGGATGTAGTATGTCATCTGTTTTGTTTAATATTTATTTAGAAGATATGCTAAATAATTATTTGGACTGTGGAGGAGCAAATATTGGAGGGAGAGTAATAAAGTGTATAAGATTTGCAGATGATATGGCTCTTATTGCTGAGGAAGAAAAGGATCTTCAGAATATGTTGAATAAATTGGAAGAAGGATGTATGGCATATGGAATGAAGATTAATATTGAAAAGACTAAGTGTTTATGGATAGGGAGAGATGCAAAAAGACTGCAAATTGGAATCCATGATGACATGGTGCAGCAGGTGAAGGGATTTAGATATTTGGGTTGTTGGTTGAGTGAGGATGGAAGAAGTGAAGATGAAGTTAAAAGAAGAATAGCATTGGCAAAGGTGACATTTGTAAAAAGAAAGAAGATATTTTGTGGACCTATGGAAAGAGAATTAAGGAAAAGATTAATTAAATGTTATGTGTGGAGTGTATTAATGTATGGTTGTGAGACATGGACATTGAGTAATAGAATTAAGAAACGACTGGAAGCTTTTGAGATGTGGACATGGAGAAAAATGGAAAAAATCAGTTGGGTGAATAAAATAACAAATGAAGAAGTTTTGAAAAGAGTTAATGAGGAAAGAAGATTGATTGAAAGTATCAAAGAGAGAAAGAGAAACTGGATTGGACATATACTAAGAAAAGATTATAGTTTAATGAAAGATGTTTTGGAAGGAATGGTGAGTGGAAATAAAAAGAAAGGACGGAAGAGATTGACATTATTGGATGATATACGAGATGGAAGGGGTTATGTGGAATTGAGGAAGTGGGCAAGGAAAAGAATGGAATGGAAGAATGGATGAACTGATGTAGTGACTACTCTCTGGACCTGTCTATTGGACAGACTACTATTGATTGATTGATATAAATACAGCGATATCACATGATAATAATAAATATTTTTTTGTATGCGTTATTAATCAAGAAGACCATTTTGATTACAAGAACATTCCAACTTAGATTGTATGAATGGAATATACAAACATATATAAAGCAATGATCAAAATGTTTTATTATATTATTAGGAATTCTGGACAATGCTTGCAAAATATAAAAAAAAAAAAATGTAAATAGAAAACGTGTGATAAAATTAAAAGGAAAACATAAAGCAACAAACGAATAAGAATGAAAAAAAAAAGTAATAGATGATGCAAATAAAACAATTCATTATACGTAAGTATACAGAATATGTACGACAATAGACTACACGAGAGACAATGAAGACCATACTAGCAGATAAATGGAAAAGAGAAATCTGCAAAAATAATAATAACGCAAAGAATGAAATTTATATTAGATAAAGTTAAACGACATTCTTCACTAAACAGATAATATACAAAATTTTATTAAAATACAGAGAAACGACCTATATTTGACATTATTAATTACGAGTTAAACACATACATTACACGCCCAGCGCAATTTAACATTAGCCGTAAGAGTGATAGAATAAAGAACTAAAGATTCCTGGATCGAAGTTTAATCTGTCATATCAGCTATTAAAATGTTAAGTAGACTCCCGATCAACAAACTTAGATTGTTTAAATATATAAAGATTGCACTATCATAAGTATATACATAAACACATAAAAAAACTAAATAATTTAAAAACCAATTTATGTTTTAAAAAATATTTTAATGTGTGTGTATATATTATGAAACAAATTATAATAAAATAATTAATTTTTAAAAAGTTTTATTTTAGCGGAATTGATTGCTATAAACAACTTTTTGAAAACCAATTTGAAATTTAAAATCTCCAGTTGATGATGCCATTTCTTTTGTTTCAAAGGAATCAATAACCACCCATGCATGACATCATCTTAATAAGCCAATGATTATGAAGATGGCACAATTTTGCATTTACATTTAATAATTCATCAATCCATGAGCAATAAACTTCCTCTCTCTGGTCAAAATGGCCATCAGTTATGTATTACAGCCCCCCAGGTGCTGTATTCAAACAATAATTCACCTGAAATATTCAATCATTTGTCAAGTGAATGGCTAACAATCAGACATTCCTATAAAGTACAGCAGACTGGCCTTGTAACATGAATTATGTAATAGCCAATGAAAATCTGAAATTCCTTTAGATAGAAATGACTCATCATTTAAAATATTAAAATGAAGCAGAGAAAGCAATCAGCAGATTATGGCTTCTTGGGCTTATGAAAATTTACCAAGAAACATTCAATCCCATTCACATAAAATTCTGGTTTTTAATAAAAAATTATTGATGGGCCAAAGAGTCTGACTATCAGATATTATGAATACATACGGTAAAATGATAAAAAAAATTAACATTTTTTTAAAGCACTCTGTAAATAATATATATATTATCGGCGTTCACTGTTTCAATATATAGTATGGATAAATAAATTCTCTAATGCCATGATATAGAGAATAAACTTGTTTTTATATAATATATATTAAACACACACATATGCGTAGACTGCATAATACATATATAATTAAATGTATGGGTATACATAATAAATGTTAAACAAGGTAGTCAACCACTGAATAATCTATAGTACATTCACTTGTTATATTAAATTGAATTAACATGTAAATAACCTCAATAATGACTTTGATTTATGCAAATTAGTGTTTAGCGGTAAAATAGCACATTTTAAAAAGCTAAAAGTTCCTAGATTTATTCTCTGCTTTGTATGACTTCAATAAAATAAAAAAAAGCCTCTTTGGTCAAATGAATACAATTGTTTGAATTCAAACTGCCATTCGAATGATCAATGGCCACATAATTTATGTAATCTAACCACCCATATAATTATTATTAATAATAATAACATCTCTCTTAAAGGCATTTTAAATAGTCACAAAAACATTGTTTTTACAATATTAAAATAATTAATATGTAAAATAAATATACATCTTTGTTAATTCCCTGTAATGTTTTGTTACTCATTCTGCAACTGTATTTTAGCTATCTTTATTATAATTCTTCTGCACATCCATCAAGTAGCAAAATAAACATGTAATCACATCTTGATGAATCTAGATAAAAAGTGAAATTTTAAGGATAGAAATATGAATAGCTCTTAAGAGAATGTCATAGTTTTATTTTATTGTTTATAATAAGTATAATGTTGAGTAAGGTATAATAATCTAGCAAACTGTCTTATCATTACAGAAAAATGAAAATGTCAGGCATAGCTCTTTTCATTTCATACTACTTCAGAATCATCTATTGTAAGCTTGAATAATTACTATTAGTTCGTAAAGTTATTTATCCATATCCCCAGACTAATTTTTATCTTATAATCTATAATAGCACAATTATCTATTGCTTATTCAAGCTTACAATAGATGCCTCTGGAGCAAAGAATGGAATACATGTATGTAATTATTAAAGATGAGAAATAAGGATAATT
Organism: Epiperipatus broadwayi; assembly: GCA_028023455.1. NCBI lineage: Eukaryota > Metazoa > Onychophora > Udeonychophora > Euonychophora > Peripatidae > Epiperipatus > Epiperipatus broadwayi. The sequence continues at coordinate 1,362,103 of JAQFVV010000228.1, forward strand.
AAATTCGTTATGGAAAAAAAGTAGTGTTATAAAAAATGAATATGAATTTAAAAAATACTTTGGAACTATATAAAAATTAAAAATATACAATACATAAAAGGATTATAATAACATTGAAAAAAGCTTAGAATTATTTTGTGCAAGAACAAGAAAGAACTTTAGAAATCAGTAAGGGAGACAAAATTGAATAAGGATTTGGATAGTAGATATTGTTTGTGTTATTGATAGTGCAGAGAATATTGATCACATACTTTTGGAATTTAAAAGTGGATCAGAATCAATTTATGGAAAGGTAGATTAAAGGTATTAAAGGTAGAGTTTTTTATATCAGAATATGATAATAGAAGTAAGGAAACAATTTTTAGTTTAATTTTCAAAAGGAATTTTGTTGAGCTTAATGATTGTACAAACAGAAAAAAAAACATCCAGAAATACCAGTACCAAAGTGACAACTTGACATTTACATGAAGAATCATGACAATATATATATAAATTATACAGAAAAAGAAAAAAATTATATCTTTACCGTTACAAAAATATTAATAACAAAAAAACCAAAACCAAAAATATATCATTGTCCAACACTAAAGGATTTCAAGTGTCCATTCTTCAACTCTGTCTTTTACAACTTGAGATAAGATAGCAAAAAGAAATTAATAAGAACTGAAAAAGTGGAATAGAAATTAGATTTTTTTTAAAAATCTCAAATAAATATATATACATATTATTATTACTACTACTACTATTATTACTATTATTATTATTATTTTATATTTGAGTATTTGTAATACATTATGAATTTATTGTGGGATATAATATACAGAGAGAAAAAATATTTAAGTTGGTTAACATTGATTCAGTCACAGAAACTTCTGACTTCTTTTAAGGAGAATCATTTACATCTCATCTTTATCACACTGTTTTTGAAAGCACAACTTTAATTGAATAACAAGAAAAAATCATATAATATTTAGTTAAAAATAAAACATATTATCATGATCAAAAGTGAGTATTATATATATAACCTAATACAGATATAGCATAGCTTTGAATATCAAAAGTAATACTAAAATAACATTAAATCATAAAGGTAAGATACGTTCAAAGCCATAACAATGAGATCACAAATCAGCAATTTCATCTTTTTATGATTTAAAGTTGGTTAATTGGCACTTTATTATTGAAAATTATAATATAGCTATGTGAAAATATATATTTAGGCATATTTTATTATAATCTTGGCAAATGACAATGTAAGTTGCATTTTTCTCAATCCATTTTTGTTAGCAATTCCTGAAATGAATTGCTGCTATCAATTGTAAAATCCATCAATATTCTAAGACCAATGATCGTAAACACATACTTTGGATGCATGGAAATGTTATGCCCATATAGCTGCTAGTCAATAATTTCAATAGAGCTATTGGGGTAACTAGAAATACAATGAGTTCACTTAAGAAGTACAAAAAACATTACTATCAGCTGACAGAAGTATTTCATATGCCAACAAAGGATTCATAATTTATAACTGCAACATTTTAATCTATACTCATACTTTAAAAAATATAAAGTACTCAAATAGCATTCATAGTCTAACATCATATGAATATCAGATAAAATAATAATAATAATAATAATAATAATAATATCAAATCATTCATCAGCTGCTACAAAAGTAAACCATAATTGAATATTTTCCTCACCAAAGTTGAAGCTTATCATATATAAAAAATTCTATTGAAGCTAATATTCTGGCAGCATTTCCAGTCTGGTCTTTGTTTTACAATTATCATTAGCTGCTTGTACAACTTTAAGTTTATTTTTATTAAACAATCAAGTAATGAACAAAAACAAGTATTATAAAATGGGCATAATAATGCATCATGATAACAATACTGTAATTTTTTATTATTTTAATTTTTTCAAAAATATTTTATGTATATGGTTAGTCTAGTTGGATCATAAAAGGAAGAACCATGTCTTATATTTCTTGAGTATGTTGTTGAAAAAATAGAGATAAATTGTTTCAAGAATGTAATAAAAATATGGTGTATAGGAGAGCAGAAAAGCTTAGATAATAAACTTCTAGATGTTGAATCATTACCACAAAATGAAGAAGGAAAGTCTAAAGATAGTCAGAGAATTATAAATAAAATATGATTAGAAAATAAAGTCAGTTCCAAAGGAGTTAAAAATTTGGCAAGTAAATCTGATGATAATATAGATTATAGGTTCATAACACAATGATATAAAAACATATATATATATTTAATTTTAATTTATATCAATTTGTTACAAATTAAGAATTAATTTAAAACAAATATATATATATATATAGCAAATAAACACTTAAAATATATGCATATAATCCTATTATACTGTAAGCAATAGGTTTTTAATTGACATTAACTTCACATTTAAATAGGTGATTGCACATCAATCTCCACTTATTATATATTAAATATAAACACATATGTTTATACAACACAAGACAAAATGAGGAATGTTCATACTTTCCAAAATATAAGAGAGTGCAAAGTATACCTTTATTTATACTTCATATAAAAATATAATTAATCAATATATATATATATAATTAATCTATTTATTTGTTAAAATAAATTTAATAGAACAAAATAAAATAAATACTTATTACAGTATAATCTTTTGAACTTCTAATATAAGTGACATACCTGAAGTTAATTTATAAAAAAATGAATATTTTAAATTAAAATAATAATTACCATGCTGCAAGATATAAATTCAAATGTAGCATGACATAACTCTTATATTTAGATATGTAAATAGATCAATAAATACTTAACCTAAAATTATATTAATATTTCTATCAATAAATATTATACATTTTAAATAAAGAAAAAAATATATAGCAATAATAATGATAAATATAAGCAAATGATCTGAGTAACAGTCTTTCAATATGGCATTTCAAAAATAGTACCATAGTTCTAGTGTGGTTTTTAAAATCATGATCCGATATTTTGTTATTCCAGAGACAGTAGAAATATTACAAAAACCTATAAAGTTAGAAATAAATTTTATTGATTCCATTATTTTCCAAATATCCAAATTATCTTTTCATTCAATAGATATTTGATCTATATAAGGTTATAAGTGTGCAAACACTAATTTATATACATTACAATGCAATGTAGATATCCTTTAGCAAGTAATCAATTAAAAAACATTATAAATGAGTAGATGATAGTTTCATCCATTATGTTGCTATGGAAATTGAACCAATTTTATCCCATGTGTGAATAATATATCAAGCTTATAAAATTATATCAGTAGGTGAACATAATCTGTGTACATTTTTCTGTTAACATTTAGATCTCATTATTAAAACCGGCAAAACTCACTATATGTATGCCACCCACAGCAAGCTAGAGTAATCAATGGATGCCAGAAGGCCTGTGCATAAAATCTCCATCTAATGCCTACTCATCCAATATCCCCAGACCAGTTTCTGGCTTGTGGCCTTCGTCAGTGAGGAGCCTTGGATCTGAGAGCACTGCATTAGATCTTAGGATCTAATGCAAACCTCCAGCAACCACCTTTTATCTCCATTTAACTACAAAACTATGAGCTTTAAACCAAAAGCCCCTTAATATTTCCAATTCAAGCCCATCAGCTTATATAGTTATATGGGTCTGAACCCAGGTCAGTTCCCATACATTTTAGTTCTTTAATAACCATAGCCACCAATATTTTTTTAGGCAGGATTGGTTTTAAGCCAATAAACATCACATGACCACCATCTCTTATGCTTGTGTATAACTGTTGTTAAAACAGGCAAAACTCACTATATGTATGCCACACACAGCAAGCTAGAGTAATCAATGGATGCCAGAAGGCCTGTGCATAAAATCCCCATCTAGTGCCTACTCATCCAATATCCCTAGACTAGTTTCTGGCTTATAGCCTTCGTCAGTGGGGAGTCTTGGATCTGAGAGCACTGCATCTAGATCTTAAGACCTAATGCAAACCTCCAGCAACCACCTTTTATTTCCATTTAACTACAAAACTATGAGCTTTAAACTGAAAACAGCTTAATGTTTCCAATTCAAGCCCATCAGCTTATATAGTTATATGGGTCTGAACCCAGTTCAGTTCCCATATATTTTGGTGTCTTTGGTTCTTTAATAACCATAGCCACCAATATCCTTTTAAGCAGGATTGGTTTTAAGCCAATAACTGTTGTTAAAACAGGCAAAACTCACTATACGTTATGCCACACACAGCAAGCTAGAGTAATCAATGGATTCCAGAAGGCCTGTGCATAAAATGCCCATCTAATGCCTACTCATCCAATATCCTCAGACTAGTTTCTGGCTTGTGGCCTTCGTCAGTAAGAAGCCTTGGATCAGACAGCACTGCATCTAGATCTTAGGATCTAATGCAGAAATCCAGCAACCACTTTTTATCTCCATTTAACTACAAAACTATGAGCTTTAAACCGAAAACACCTTAATGTTTCCAATTCAAGCCCATCAGCTTATATAGTTATATGGGTCTGAACCCAGTTCAGTTCCCATACATTTTGGTGTCTTTGGTTCTTTAATAACCATAGCCACCAATATCCTTTTAGGCAGGATTGGTTTTAAGCCAATAAACATCACATGACCACCATCTCTTATGCTTGTGTATAACTGTTGTTAAAACAGGCAAAACTCACTATACATATGCCACACACAGCTATCTAGAGTAAACTCATTATTGAAAAGTAGGTAATATCCATTTTTGAAGTGAAGAAACATTCCAATGGTTTTGAAATGCTAAAAATCATTGTCAATTACTTTTTATTTTTATAATAAACTATTGTTCCTTACAAATCCTTAATACACTATATAGTTAACTATATACTTTTAAAATAAATAAAAAGAAAATCATGTAAAGAAATTTAGACATGTTTCTGTTGAAGCTAAAATAATAATTTTCTCTTCAGTTCTATTTAGAACTTTTCCTATTTATGTTATAGTAACTATAGCAATATCTTCTACTCACTCTTTAATCACTTTTTGCCTACATTCCATAAATAAATATCTTATTACATAATAATGACAAATAAAAAAAAATATTTTACAATTATTACATATAACAAGCATTTACATTTTTAAAATACAAATAAGAACTTTTCACTCCAACATAAATAAAATAATTAAGACTACATTTTTTCATATTACAATGGAAAAAAACTTTTTACACATATTTTTCAAATATATTATACAAATAAATTAAATAATTAAGACTACATTTTTTCATATTACAATGGAAATAAACTTTTTACACATATTTTTCAAATATATTATACAAATAAAGTAATAAATATACTTGAGACATTAAACATTTAGGCGCCTTATTTGTAATCAATAATGGTGAATGCAATAATGAAAATATATAACAAAGAATAATAAGTTTATCCAACTATATGCTTTATTATTCACATATCTATTTTAAAATGAATGGTCAATTCAAAATACAATTTACAATAAATATTTTTATATCAATATTAATGCTTTATGGGTTAAGATATCCACCATAAAAATCAAACAAGAAAGAAATTTTTTATGATTGACATTTTCTCAAACTTCAGTAGCACAACTCTCTTCTACCAGAAAAAAAAGCTTTTTCCCTTTTTCTTTTTTTAAAACAACAGTGATTTGCAATACCTGTACAACAAAATATCTTCATCTAAATAAACACAAAAGTCCATTCTTGTCTTCTTCCCCATCTTATATTGTTTAATAATTCAATCCTAATGAATCCTAAATACTTCATTAGTATCCTCACTAAAACAAGACAAAACTTATTCACTTTTTTATTGTCATTTTCTTAATATATTCTCATTAGTTCAATATATGCCTCCAATAAATAATATTTGAAAGCATAATAACTAAGAAAAAAATTGGCTTATTCAATGTTCATTAACAATGTATTTTTTATATTCTTCATAAGTCAATTACAGTTACTAAAGATTTACTATAAATTTGAAAATAATCATTAACAATGTATCATAAAGTACAATTATGCGTCTGTATTCTTTTTATCCTTCATAAAACTTGTCAATTACAGTTGCTAAATCCTTATTATAAATTTGAAAATAACCCTTTATATCTTTATCTCAATAACCTTTTATCAATAATATAATCTAAAATTTACTATAACTAACCATTATAATATACTGCATTCAAAGTTTCTTACATCCTAATCAACTAACTCATCATTCTTGCCTTGATATCACCAAAACATTAATAAAGTTTCTTTCATATAATGTATTTTCAACTTCTGTTTTAATGTAGTATCTTTTTTAAGATTACTTCCACTAATCAACTTTGAAGATAAATTTATATTTTCAGAGATTTATTTAAAGCAAATTATTCAATACTCCTACTAAAATTATTTGAGACCAACAATTTCTAACTAACACCTAATAGTTGTAGGTCTTTATCATTTATCATATTTGCACTAGTATGCAAATATATATATATATATCACTTCTCTAAGTGATTTCAAAATATTTCTAACTTTAAGATTATATATCTCTTCAAAATAATACACAAGGAGCTATGAACATAAACATTTAAGAAATTACTTTCTCTGTTTTTATATTCTATGCTATTTATCTTCCATAATACTCTATCTTTATCATTAATTATTTAGTTCTGGCATCAAGTATTTTCACAACAATCAAAAAATAATAATACTCATACATTACTATTTCATAAATGCTTTTTGTTCAAGTTATATTTTAATTCTATCCAAATTACAAACAAAAATCTCATATCTTTTCCTTTTTTAAACATGTACAGCCAGATTATCATCACTAATATAGGGTTAATGTTCAAACACTAAAGCAACATTTATTATACTATAAGATAAATTATACTCTAAAAATTTTTTTTAATAAGTCATGTTTGTTTCTTCAAGTTTGATTTAAAAATACATTAACATAATATTTATTAATCCATTAACTAGATCATGAGTCTTTGAGGATCTAAAGCCACCCAAACTTATAACAGTTTTAAACTGACATTAAGTTTTCATCTCCCCATGTAATTTTCAACTATCTTCAACATTTTTAAATAAAATAAACAAAATTACACTACTGACATTATTATCTATCATATAGTCACCCTTATTATAATTTTTCTCATGAAATGAAATCTTAGTCCATTTCTTGAAAGGTTTATTCTCTTTTTTTCTTTACTATTACATTATTATATTTTTTTTCCTTGAAGTGATTGCTTAATTTGTTTCTTATAGGATATATTCCCTTTTTTCTTCATTACTATTGCCATGACTTTTTCAATAATTATTTTCCATCTTTCTTTTACTCTATAATATATGCTTTTATATCTTTGTGTTACACATCTATAATCTACATTATCGTCAAATTGACTCTCCAAATTTTTAACTCCTTTGGAACTAACTTTATTTTCTAACTATATTTTACTTATAATTCTCTGCCTATCTTTAGTCTTTACTTCTTCATTTTGTGCTAGTGGTTCCACATCTAGAAGCTTCTTATCTAAGGTTTTTTGCTCTTTTATACACCTTATTTTTATTACATCATCAGAACAATTTATCTCTACTTATTCAAAATTTTCAATCATATTTATTGTTTCTAAAAGCACCTGTTGTGGCATTCCATAATCTTCTATTTTTATCTCCTTAAATTCCATTTTCAGATAACTTTGAATATATTTTAATTCACTTCTAATATCATTTATCTCTAATCTCAATGCTTCCTGAGCATCCTCATAAGCTTGATCAGTTTTTATTTTTCTCTTTTCCAATTTTTGATACCCAATTTTACAGGTTTTAGTTTCATTGTCTAAATCATTAAGCCTAACTTCTAATCTTTCCTATCACTTATGTATTTTTTCACTTAACTCATTGAATCTATGATCGTATTGATCGTATTTATCATCAGATGCTCTTAATTTAACATCCAAATTGCATTTAAATTCATCAAGTCTCACATTCATAGTATTTAACTCAATTTTAAACAAGTCTAACTTATTAGTAAATTTCCCTAACTCTACCATTAATTTTCTGATATCTTCTTTTAATTCTTTACTTTGGACCTCAAACATATTTTCAATTCTCTTAGTTCTTTATTTTCTCTACTTTGAATCTCAAATTTATTATTCATATCTCTATTTTGAATTTGCATCCTTTCTATCAATTTCTTAAAACATTTCTTAAATAATATGTTCATGTTCTGACAACACTATTGGATTCCATATTTGCTTATTTATTTATATATTATAGCAAAAATAACATCCTCTCTTTAACCAAATATATTGTGACAACAGTTTAAATTATTTTACTATTGGATATAACATATTCATTCATTCAACCTTCCAGTTATCATTAAAACACCAGTGAGAGAATGACAGTAATAATCAAATTCATTTCCTTTTTAAGCATATAAAATATCTCTTCACCTACCATTCAAAAAAAATTATTTTAAAATTTTTAGACTAGATTATAATTACTTATAAAATTTTATTAAAGTACACGGGATATAATTTTATATTTCTCTACCAACATGTATAAGACTTTGACCTCTCTAATTTTGGTTTTTGATCAAGTCCTTAATTGTTTTGTGCCAATTTTAACACAATACATGTCCATATGCTAATTTCTGTTATAACCACACTGGCTTTGGCAGCATTTGTAATAGAATAAATATGTGAGCCATGATATATCCTAAGTCATAGCCTAATTATTGATTATCATTCGTAACAGAATAAAAATAATAAATTAAAAAAGAACAATCTTAATTTAATAATACCCCTAAATTGTAAGGTCATTTATAACAGAATGAAAATAATAAACTAAACTAAAATGAATATCAATCAATGAATAATATTCTAACACTAAAGTTAATAAAACAATGATAGTAATCTTTATTATAACCTCATAAATTTTAATACCATTTAAAACAGATAGAAAACAAATAAAACATTACTTCAAACTATCCTAAAGTATAAGCAATTTATAATAAGTTAATGATAAAGCAATAAAACTAAATATCACTGTCTTAGAAATAACAATATATGCCTATAATATAGATCACTTATAATAGAATGAAAATAATTAAGAATTACACAGATACACTTTAATATTCCTCATGAATCTACACACTGTTTATAATAATACTAACTTGTACTGAAAGTCAAACATTATTTCTATTTCTATTTAAAATGAAATAATTCATAGATGGATGAAATGATAATTTTAATATGCCCTACAAGTTTACAATTTATATCTAACAAAATATATAACTCAATAATTGATTACTAATTACAACTAGATAAAATAAAAATACTGCTAATTCAACCTTACTATTTCATTAATATTAATATACTCTTATTAACTAAGTCAATTATAATAAGATTAAATACTTAATAATAATACGAAATCAATTAACTCAACATATCTCTCCATTTTCACCAATTTAATATATTATGAAATAAACATTCGATTAAATTACTTTTAAGAATTTCAATAACTAATCATAACAATATATAAAATAATTGACAGATTCTTATTTGGTGCTTATTCTAATAATTGACAAATCACTTCCAATTATTCTTCAATTTATTAAAGCTACATTCTTAAAACTTTAGACTATAACTGTCAAAGCATATGAAAGATTGTTAGATTTATTATAATCAAATATTAATGTTAAAATTTAATATTTAAACTAAATTTATAATCCACACTAACAAAGTTTAAATATAATTAAAGCAAATCACTCTAATATGTAGCAGAATAATATATATTATTATTATTACCAGATTTATAATTGAATAAGATTACAATCTTTATGGCTGTATACTAACTTAATATAATATTTACTTTAATCAACAATGATTTATAATAAAATATGTGAAAATCTAATTGTAATTACCTATATATCATTTTAATAATATTCATATTTGCACCTGTATCAATCCTCTAATCAATTCATATATAATTTCTATTTAATATACCTATTACTTGTTACTAACAAAAATAATTATAATAAACTTCCAATTACTTATTAAATATTTAAGAATGTCAAATCATTTAATTTATTACTGTGTAAAATCTGTACCTAGTTGGATAATAAGCATTAAATTCAATACAAAGATAAGGATATGTAGTTACAATTTCTAACCCATTGTGTGTTTTTGATTTCCAAATTATTTTACAACTGCTTCTAATGAATTATGTGGTATAATCAATTAGTGAATATTGACTCATCCAAATACAATTAACCAATAAATTTGCATTGTAAAATTGAATGACAACCAAGCAAATTTGTTTTTAATTAATTCAAAATTTATTAACAAATTGACATAAATCATATATATATATATATATGGCAAATAACCTTTCAAATATATGCACATAATCGATTATGCTTTGAGCAATAGGTTTTCAATTGACATTAACTTCAAATTTAAATAGGTGATTGCACCTCAATCTTCACTGATTAGATACTAAACACAAACACTATGTTAATACAAAAAAATGTGGAACATTCATACTCTCCAAAATATAAGAGTTCAAAATTTATCTCCTTTCTATTCTTCATATAAAAATATAGTTAATTCAAATATAAAATATTTATAAACAAAAATGAATCTACATATTTGTTAATATAAATTTAAGAGAACAAAATAAAATAAATACTTATTACAATATAATCTTTTTGAAGTCCTAATATAAGTGACATACCTGAAGTTAATTTATAACCAATAAATAAAATAAAATGTATATTTTAAATTAAAATAATAATTACTATGCTGCAAGATATAAATTAAAACATAGGAAGACATAGTTCTCTTTCATTTAGGCATGTAAATAGATAACTATTTCAACCTAAAATTATACTAATATTTCTATCAATAAATACTATACATTTTAAATGAAGAGAAACAAAAATATAGCAATAATAATGATGAATATTAACAAATAACCTGAATAATAATCTTTAAATATAGCATTTCAAAAACACTTCTAGTGTTTATTTTTTAAAATTGTGATCCAATATTTTGTTATTCCAGAGAAAGTAGAAAAATTACGAAAAGCTTTAAGGTTTGAAGTGCATTTTGTTAATTCCAATACTTGCCAAATATCCAAATTAAATTTTTATTCAGCAGTTATTTAACCTATATAAGATTATAAACATGCAAACATTAATTTACATATATGACAATGCAATGTAGATAGCCTTTTATTTAACAAATAATCAATTCATAAAACATTACAAATGAACTGACGCTAGTTTCATCCATTACAAAGCTGTAAAAATTTAACCAATTTTTATCCCATGTATAAATAATACATCAAGCTTATAAAATTATATGATTAGTTGAGCATCATTTTATACGGTTTTCTATTGTTAACATTTAGATCTCGTCATTGAAAAGTAGGTAATATCTGTTTTTAAAGTAAAGAAACATTCTGATGGTTTCAAAATGCTACGAATTTTTGATGTTCTCACAAATCTTTGACACACTGTACAGTATCTGAGTGAATATCATTGTTTTTCACCTCATCATTTTGTCCAGTTAACTATACACTTTTAAAATAAATATAAGTCAAGTGTTGGTGGCCTAACGGTCAGCATAGCTGCCTTCCAAGCAGCTGACCCAGGTTCTCTTCCCAGTCAATGCATTTGACATATAAAAAAATAAAAAATAAAAATCATGTCAAAAAGTTTAAATGTGCTTATGCATTGAAGCTAAGCAAGAGAGTTTTCTCTTTAGTTCGATTTATAATTTTTTCCCTTGACGTTATAGTAATTATAGCAATATCTTTCATTCACTCTTTAGTCAATTCTAGCCAGTGTTCCATAAATAAATTTTATTATACAACAAAGAAAATAAATATTTTAGAATTATTACATATAAAAAACATTGATGTTTCATAATACAAATACCATTCTTTCATTTTAACACAAATTAAACAATTTATAATACATTCACACTATACTACTCTGGAAATATATTTTCACATATATATCTTTCCAGTATAATATTATACAAATAAAATAAATATATTTAAGACTTGGACATTTATTGGTATTGTTTATAATTTATTATTGTCAATGCAGCATCAAAAATACATATAATAATAAAAAAAACAATAATTTTATCCAAACCATATGCTTTATTATTCACATATTTTATCCAAACCATATGCTTTATTATTCACATATCCATTTTAAAATTAATAAAGTCAATTCACAATCTTAGACAATACAATTAATAATAAACAATTTTTATATTAATATTATCATGGTTATTGCAACACAGTTCAATGCTTCATAGGCAAACATATCCACCATCAAAATCAAGCAAGAAACAAAAAAAAATTATGATTGACATTTTACCACATACTGAAACTATTCTCAAATTTCAGTAGGTACATCTTTTTTCTAACAAAAAAAAATGTTTTTCCCTTTGTTTTAAAACTAACAACAGTGATTTACTATTAACTTTAATTGTATACAATAAACCACCTTTATCTAAATATACACAAACGCCCATTCTTTTCCTCTTCCCCATACTCATACATTGTTTAATAATTCAATCCTAAAGAATCCTAAATACTTCATTAATATTCTCACTAAAAACTTATTCACTCTTTTATTCTCATCTTCTTAATATATTCCCATCAGTTCATTATACGCTCAAATCATCATGACTAACCAAAAAAAGGCTTAAAGTACAATTATACATCTGTATTTTTTTTATTCTTTATAAAGTTTTCCAATTACAGTTGCTAAAGGTTTATTATAAATTTGAAAATAACCATTAACAATGTATCATAAAGTATAATTACCCATCTGTAAACCTTTTATCCTTCATAAAATTTGTCAATTACAGTTGCTAAAGTCTTATTATAAATTTGAAAATAACCCTTTATATCTTCATCTCTTTCAATAACCTCTTATCAATAATATAACCTGAAATTTATTATAACTAATCATTATAATATACTATACTCAAAGTTTCTTACATGGAAACCAACTAACTCATTGTACTATGATACTACCAAAACATTAATAATGTTTCTTTCATATAACATCTTTCCAACTTGTTTTCATATAGTATTCTTTTTAAGATTACCTCCATTATTCAATTTTGAAGATAAATTTATGTTCCATAGGTTTTATTCATAAAGAAAATTATTCAGTACTCCTACTAAAATTATTTGAGACCAACTGTTACTAATTAACAACTAATAGCTATATGTCTTTAGCATTTATCATTTTTGCACTAATACACAAACATTTATAAATCTCACTTCTATAAGTGATTTCAAAATATTCCTAACATTAATATTACATAACAATTCAAAATAATACATAAGAAACAATAAGCACAAACAATTAAGAAATTATTGTCTCTTGTTTCCATATTCCATGCTATTTATCTTCCATAATACCATCTTTTTATCATTAATTATTTAGTTCTGGTATCAAGTATTTTCACAAGTCAAAAAAATAATACTAGCACCTTACTATTTCATAAATGTCTTTTTGTTCAACAGGTTATATTTTAATTCCACCCAAATTACAAACAAAGATCTTATATCTTTTCCCTTTTTAAACATGTACAGTCATATTATCATCACTAGTATAGAGTTCAAATTCAAGCACTAAAGCAATATTTATTATACTATAAGATAAATTATTCTCTAATTTTTTTTATAAATCATATTAATTCACATTTTGATTCAATATATTAACAATTCAAAATAATACATAATTCATTTTATAATATTTATATTTATTCATAATTTGCTGAAAGTAAAAATAAACTTAAAATTTTTACAAGCTGCTATCATATGACTATCATTATCTGCTATTCTAAGATAAACCTATCAATCTAAAGTTGTCCTGAATTAAACTTAACCATTCATTATTTTGGCAATGTGCCATCTTCTTAAAAAAAAACCTGAGCTTCTGAAAATCAACAGTAACTTAATATTTCACACACCAACCTCACATTAGAATATCAGGACATCCATTACAAGAATAAAAGCCTTTATTAAATGAAACAAATAAACCTGAAAGTTTCAAATTTAAAAAAGAGTATATTCCAATATAATACTAAATTGCCACAAGGATACATCATGCTTTACAAAATATCATAAATAGATAAAAACATTTTGAAAAATTTCCTAAAAAGTTATGGTCTAATCTAAGAGTTGCAGATTCAACAGTTAAATATTCCTAAATCACTTTCTAAACTAAAGAAAAAAAAACTTAATATGGTCAATTAATAATAAAGCTTTTGCTCAATCTGTTCGCTATGACTTCATGAACTGATGATCATATAATGAACAGATCATAATAATAAAAAAATAAAGAGATCACATTTAAATGATAACCATAATTATGCTTATAATAAATAAATAAAAATAGATGTATATTTCTGCACATCAATATACACTCCCTAACTCTGCAATGGAAAAAATAATTTTAAATTAAAAATGTATCTTATGTTGACACATTAAATATCCTATAATCTATTATTAGATTTAAATAATTGTTTGATTGTTATCCATGTTTACAGTAAACATGAAAAATATATGACATTTAAGATCTATCATCTCATTCCATGGATTTGAATCAGGCTAGTTAAACTTAAATTTGTTTTCAGGTTGCCAAGTTTGGGATTTTCTTTAAGGTAAATAAAATGGTCTAACTCAGCTAATCATTCAACAATGGTCAAAAAAAGATAAAAATTGCTCAAACCCTCATTATCTAGGAATTGCCAACTCTGATAAGCGTAGCTGCTCTTACATGGAGAGCTACTGCAAAATCTTCAGTCCTACAATGAAAATGATTTTACATTTATAAATAAATGACTGCATACAGTACTTATTCAAGATCTGAAAACTAAAAAATCACGATGCAAACTATAGTAAAAAAGGATTTGATCAAAATTAGTAATAGTTTGTCACCGTTTTATATCTATATCTTAATTTAAGAAATATTTATTAAAGCAACTAATTCAGAATTCATTATAAAAATAATTAAATTTTACAAGCTACGTATATAAAACAAAAAAATCACAATTTATATGAAACAGTAAATTAAAACAACAATAATACCAATGTTAAGATTTTCAAAATAAAATAAGTAAAAATTTACATTTTAGATTTGTAATCTTAGAGAGAAAAAAATACGTATATCATTCTGTAAAGATATTTACATATAGATGAGAAAAGGTTGAATTGTTTCCTTGTTTCTTTGATAGAAAAACCGGAGTGGGAATAATAAGAGATTTTGCATATTCTCATAAACCAGTGATGAAAACTGAGTCGCTGTCAGCAATGACAGAAGTCTCTTACGAACAATAAGATTGCTAAAGTTGAAATGGTATTATTAGTCATGGGAATAGTCCAAATCTTTCACAAAACATACAGCATCCTAAAGTCAGAGGTAAAGAGAATTGTTGAAACCCGTATTTTCATTTTAATAGAAAAAATATTACCTTGTTAGATGCTATTCCAATCCCTCCTCTGTTATGAATTCATAACATTCAAATGTAATTAATAATAAGAAAATAGCATCAGATATATAGGGAAACAAAATGAAAAACAATCAGTTGTTAAAATAATGATTTAATAATAAAACTGTGAGAAAAGAGTAAGAATTATTATAATAATAAATGTGAAATAAAATTAAAATGTGTGCATCTTAATGCTGTAAAGAGCAGATCAAACTAGTGGTGTTAAAAAATGTTAGCAGTGATAAATTACAGAATATTTACTGATGATGATGATTGTTATTACTTGGAATACTTATTGCTTAGTTATTACACCTAGCTATCTTTAAAAAATAAAAATTAACATTCATAAAACAATGGTTATACAATAACATTAACCAATAAAATTCAATAAATTTCTTATTGCTAATAATCAGCAGATACATGATATGTAAACAAAGTATTTATAAAAATTAATAGCCATAGTAATAGACTAATAATAACTAAAACAATAATAATTTTTTTAAAAAATTAAAAGAAGTGATGGTACATTAATATTAGATCATCTATACTTTTCACTTTCATTCATAGGAAAAGTCCTTACAGACTATAAAACGAATCGGTACTTCAAAAATTTTTTATCTTATACATTCTCTGTGTGATTCTGTTTAAATACATAATGTAAAATATTTTTTAAAATGTATGTGAAAAATTTTGTGGGAATATTCTTAAAACAATGAATGATTTAATAATCTATCCTATAATACAGAAAAGCTTTGCATTTGGTTTCAAGACTTCGATAGTCATAATTGGAACTTCTGGTCTAACACTTGTTTACTTTGTGGCTGAGTACTGCTCTCCACACTAATCTTGTAAATATTCAGATCAATGAAACCCTGCAAATAATTTCTGGCACTCTTAAATCATTACTCATAGAATAGCTATATGTACTCTCAAATATCCCTCCAGCTAATCTTAGACACAGGTTGGCAACATATCAATGAATTCAACAAGCTTATTGAGCTACCAAATCATTTCATCAATATCATTCTGATTACTCTCCCAAATCTCCATCTAAAATCAAGGCAAACTTTCTAGCTTACTGTTAATTCTCAGCAATCATCACAATGGATATCAACAACATATAGACCTGTGACTAGAACAACTCCTATATTTATAATTGCACCCTAATAGATGACACTACACTCCAATTACTTGGTTTTTCCCCTCCAAGAAAACTATGGATGAAGATTAACAGAATCAGAACCTTCAGAGTAGATGTGGTTTATATGTTATACAAGTGGTAATTTAGAGACTCTCTAAACTGTAAATGGGGAAGACTACAAACTTTGGTCCACATTTACAGATAGTATGCAATATGTCAGGCCTCTATTGGCCTCTTTGCTCTACTTAACCTGGAAGAGATGGCTCTTAAATGGTTAAGAATTGTTGGTGTTGAATTTTGACATATTGATACTATATGCTAAATAAAACAATAAATACCAAAATCTGAATAGCATCAAATAATATATAGTCTATTATATATATATATATATATATATATATATATATATATATATATATTAAAGATGATAAAGAAAATATTACAAATTACAGAGCCAGCATCAGTTCTATATAAATATTTTACCAAGATAATTACAACTTAACTAAAGCAATCTTTGAATTTTAACCAAACAAAAGAATATGTTGGATTTAAATGTGGTTTTAGTCATTGATAATTTTCAACCATTATTGATCCACTGCAGGATGAAAGTCTCTCCAAATTCAACCTAGCCTTTTTTCTCTACATCATCCCAGAACACTTCCTTATTTCATCCATCCATCTCACATGTGGTCTCTTTCTAAATCTAGTAATTTTAGTACAGTGAATTATATCTAAATATTAAAAAAAATTTGGTTCCCATAATGTTTTGGATTTGTAGGTTATGAAAAGATATTTGATTTTATAATCATTACTAGTGATTAATGTACCGGATCATCAAGATATAGATCCAGGAATTTGTCATATTCTAAAGACTATTTGTCAAAATGCAGTAGCAATAATTAGATTACATAATGATACTAAAACGGTTAATATTAATAAGGGTGTATAACAGGGACTTCATATCTCCAAAACTTTTTATAATAGTTTTGCAAAAAGTATTTTTGTGAATTAAAATAGAAAACTAAGAGAGTTAAAGTAAATGGAGATTATTTAGGTTATCTAGATTAAGCAGATGGTGTAATTGTTTTTTGTTGTTTTTTTTTCAAATAATGCTTCAGAACTTCAGGAAATGCTGCAAAAGTTATCAGATGTGAGTAAGAAAGTAGAACTAAAGGTAAATGCTAAAATGTTAATGTTCAATGAATTTTCTCAAAAGGAAAAAATAAAGATTGATAATGATGAATTAGAAATTAACAACTACAAATATCTTGGTCACATTATTAATACATATGGAAACATAATGGATGAAATTAATCACAGAATTAGAATTGGATGCAGTGCTTTTGGTAGAAGTAATCTTAATATTAAAAGCAAATATGCTTACATGTTTGAAAAGGAATGTTTTTAATAAATGTGTTTCACCATTTCTTACTTATGTATTTGAGATTTGGATACTTAACAGAAGAGCAATATAGAGACTTCAGATTACTCACTGATGTATGGAAAGATATATAGTAAGAGTAAGAAGAAGGGATCAAAAGTGAAATACATGGATGAAAGATCAAACAGGTGTGGGTCAGAGAACATACAGGTGTTATTGCTAACATCATTGTAAATATTATGACAGAAATAATGAGGTGTAGATATTATTAGAAAAGATAATAATAGTTGGACAGTTGAAATCTTAAAAGTAAATGCTAAGAGATTGTACAAAGCTAGAAAGGTAACACAAATGAGATGCATGAATAAAATAAGGAAGTATGCTGGAGTAATGTGGAGAAAAAAAACTAGAGATTGGTGAAACTGGATTAAACTTGGAGAGCTTTTCATCTTGAAATTGATTGATAATGGTTGAAGATGATAAGTGATTATAGTGATGATATATATATATATATATGATATAAATTAATTTAAAAAGTGTGTACTGTATACACACTAATATATTAGCCAAAATAATATTTAAAATATATATTATATGAGTCTCCATGTGGATATAGAATACATACATAATTATGATATAAGTTTTAAAATTATTTATATACATTAAAATACTAGTATAAATAATTAACAGAAAAAAGTAATCTACAATAGACAGTTTAAATTACAAACACATACAAATATATATAATATAGATGTTAGTTTTTATTATGTAAAAAAATATTTATAAAGTAATCTTCTAAGTATTAAAACTGCAACAAATTTTAAAAAAATACATATAAAAACATAAGATATATTAATAAGATTAATTTTAATATTAATAATTTGTAAAATCATTCAAGTACATTAACGCAGCAACAAAAATAACATTGCTAACCTTTTGTTTATTCTTCTTGCAATTAAAATTGTTGATGATGAAATGCAAAAGCTTCACTAAGTGATAATATATTAATTATCCACAATTGCAAGCATATTCTTAAAATGTGATGTAATGTTTTTTTAATGCAGCACCAAGCATTAGCAATGTGAATTATAAAATTATGTTTCTTTTATTTATTTTTTTGTATTATTATATATATATTTAAACTACGGTTAAGTGAATAGACATGGTTTTGAGACAGGGGATACGACCACATTATAATAAATTTATTATGAATAAATCTAAATGTGTTATGGTTTTTTGCTTTGGATTGCATCCTTTTGATTTCATGCCCAAAGAAAATGTATACAATGAATGACAAATACAATAAATTTAGAATTTAAGATTTTAAAAATATCAAAAGTGATCAAGATTCATTTTAATCAAATGCCATTTAGATAACTTTCATTGCAATTGTTTTTTTAATCATCATCATCATTATTATTATTATTTCAAATTTTATTATTAATCATTTCTTCTTGTCAGAACTTCTAATACATTAAAAACGTTTTTTAGAAAAGTAATATCAATTTTTGATAGTAAATGTATTGTTTGTTTTTTTTTAAAATTAAATTAAACAAAACTTGATCTGAACAATACACCAAGCATAATACTATTAGAAAAGTTGTGCAATTGCTAACTTGTGTTGTTTATTTTTGTGTTATTACTAACAAGTTAGTTGTATTTGACAACTTTAAATAAAGTTTATAATTTTCTAGACATTGAACATTTAATGACAGATGATGGAAACAGTCCAACATATTATCACATCTAATACACCATCATCACAAACCTTCAGGCAAATAATAACATTAAATATAAATCCTAATATTAAAAAAGTAAAAAAAAATGCACAACTCCCTTTTTTCCCCCTATGTAATTTTCTTTTATAGAAGCTTCTTAATAAAAAAACAACAACACATATTTGCATCGCAAAGCGCTTAGCCACATAAGTAGATACAGATATTTAGTTTGTGTCTATCTGTATTAATATTTCTTTGTCTTCAGCTTTGTGCGTTCATGCATTTTAGTGCATTTTATATTTTATACTTTGGAATAATTAGCCACAAAGTTTAAACTTTTTGCTTATTCCAATACAATCTTTTGTGAATTTTTTTCATTCTTTTTTAGACTTTAACTATCACATATTAAGTATTAGTCAGGTATAACACTATAAGTCAAACACGATTTTTTTCACCTCCAATTTCTCTAGTCTATTTTTCATTATAGAATATTTAATGTGGCTTTCTTCTTAAAAAAGTAAGACTTCTAACTTAAAAGTATACAGATATTAGAAAACAACATGTATGTTGTATAAGTAAAAGTACCTGCTAAAAGCATGGGTTAATAGCACTGCAACTGGAGGGCAATTATAAAGCCAGAATAAACAAATATAAAATGTAAAAATTATAATTAGAATAAATAATGTCTAATTATTCCACTATTGTAAAAATGTCTCATAAAAGAAATACAGATATAGATGATCAGAAAATCCATCATAATGATGTAAGAAACTTCATTATTGTAAAATGAGACTTCAAATATTATCACAGTTCATTAAAGCCTATGGTTTACCTGCCTTAAAAGACCAAATGATAAACTATTACTAATAATGATGTGAGTCTGTTGCTGACTTTGTTACATTCCTGTGTATCTTTGGGAAAGAAGATAATAAAATCAGAAATACTTGTCCTGGAAACTTTACAAACTGTTTGACAACCTACTTTTCCCACAATAAATACATCATTAAATGTAATCACAAAACAGTCTTGTGGAATAGTAAAAAATTAACCTTCATTTGCCACTCACATAGTCAGTAAATGGGTATCTATACTTCTTTAAATAAAATAAAAAAAAGCTAAAATTCTCACCATCAGCAGATGAGTAGCTCCATGAATAATGTTTTTTCCATAAAAGGAGTCTTGCAAGGCTTTTAATCTGTATTTTACAAATGTTTATTTGTTTTTTGTTTTTTTAATTTTGTTTTAAAAAAATCCCACAATGAATTAATAAAGATATTTAGTTAATGCATACAATTTATTATCAGATAATTAAAGAAATGCACACTTTTACTATGATTAATGTTGACAAATGTTGTATAATAGGTAGGCTTAATTCATTAAATATTTGTTATGATTGCAATTATTTAATCACTGGTGCGAAAGAATATTTCTGACAAAAAAAAAAATTAAAAATGGACTACTTTGAGATTTTGCTCAATTATGATATGATATGGAAACTTATTAATAAGTAGAAACCTACAAAGATCTTTTGGAATCAAATGCTTATTGGAAGTTATTTCCATCTTTTTTTCAATATCTACAATCATATATTCAAAACGTAAAAGCAATAATTGAAGCTTTAAAAAAAAATAGAAAAGGTTTTTTTAATTTTACATAAATAATGTTGAGAAAATCATAATAATGATTTATTTGTAATTTTAATTCTTTCTACTAATACAATGATGCATGAAAAGTTTTCTTGGATAATTTTATTACTGCAAGATAAAAGGTATTATAGTTATTATTCTAAAAATAGATTGTTACCAGTGGACATCAATGTGCATATAATTGATTGCTTAGAACAAATATTGCAAGTTACAACCATGATTATTGGTCAGTTATAGCAAAGTGTTTCTCTTCACTATATTAGTAATGTATTAGTAATTAATTTCTAGTAATTAAAATTATTAGAAGTTCAATCACATATAGTAAATAAGTTTTATGCTGAAGGTTTATGAAATGATGTATTAACTTTTGGAAAATAGTTATTACCAAGGATGTTTAAAGCTCCGTTGAATTGAGGCAGAAAATGACAGTATAATGTTTTGAATAGAGTTTCTACATAGAAACACTAGAAAATGTTAATAAATTTTATAATAAATTATTATATTTGAGTGTTCAATGTCATAGTAAATCTAAGGTATTGAAAGAAAAGTAATTGCAGATATTGCATATCCAATTTTTGCTTTGAAGAATATGAACACAAAAATACTGTTTTTCTAATTATCCAGATAATTTATACTGAACCACCAAACATCACATGATCACCATTTCTTATGCTTGCTCATAACTGTTATTAAAACAGGCAAAACTCTTCATACAGTAGTACCACTTAGTACAAGCTAGAATAATCAATGGATGAGTAGGCACTAGATAGGGATTTTATGCATAAGCCTTCTGGCATCCATTGATTACTTCTAGCTTGCAATGAGTGGGACTACTGTATGGAGAGTTTTGCCTGTTTTAATAATTTATATTGAATGGAAGTTAATGCCAAAATTGACTATAACTAGAAATAATTTCCATTAAATTAAAAAAGAAATAAATCTTTACTTTATATTATATATATGAGTTTATGTTTTAGTTGCCAATATATATATATAATCTTCAACTTTTTTTTTTAATTACGAAAATGAAAATATACATAAATAAAATGTTTATTTCAAAAACTCTTTGATTCAAAAAGTTATTTTAAATGCAAGTTTTTCTAATTAATTTTTGAATAAATATATAATGATTCTTGATGCTTAAGAATAGATTGACTGTAAAATTATATTTTATATTTATATATAATACAATTTAAAATAAAATATAGCTAATGCATAATTGAGAGGCTATATAAATAAAATAATATATAGTAAGATTCCATTAGTCCAAATATCAATTATCCAAATTATCAAACTTTTTATCTCCCTCAAAAAAAAAAAGCCTTTACAATACAATATTGATTCTTAGAGAATATGCTACTAGGTTAAAGTAATAATATTCACTGCTCAATGCATTAATTCCTGTTTATTTATTCAAAAACATGTACATTATGCTTCTTAATGGCTTAAAAATTAATAATAATTATTTTTCCTATGATAATAAACTTCATGTTAAATACAATCGTTATAAAATTATAAAAAGGCATTTGAACTCTTCATGAATATCAAATTCTATAATTTTAATTTTCAAAACATATATCACTTTTCTGTGTAAATGTGATATTAGTAATATAAATATTCAGACATTTATAGAGAAAAGGTAACCATATATTTTATCTAAACACTTATATTCATGCTTAGCTTGCTTTTGATATATTAAATATCATATTCATAGATCATTTGTTTAGTGTTTATGACTAGTATCTATGAATACTGAACAAATGAATGAGCTATAAATATATGAAATATATCGAAGGCATGATAAGCATAAACATGGTCTTTTCTGTATAAATGCCCGAACATTTATATTACAAATAATTTTAATTTTGAATGGATTACTATAAATGTATCCATAACATAACATAAACACAAATATAGCAAATAAATTAAAGCACCTGAAAATTAATAGTGCAGCATTAGTTTTAATAAAAGCATCTACAGAAGAAAAACGTAATCTGAAGCGATGGAAGACAAAATGATAATTAATTGAATCTCTTAATAAGACTTTCAGTGACAGTAAAATAATAGTATCTGATTTAAAAAATAAATTAATTGAAAAATAATTTTTTTGTGTCTAAGTATAGTTTTGTTTATTTTTCCATATCACAAAAATATGTTTACAAATAAGTTCAAACTAAATAAAATATATACTTTATATTTTATTTAATTGCTTAACACCAGTATACTGAATTTGCATTTTATTTGTGTCTATTCATGTTGCTGCAGAAAAAAGCTTTAAAGAAAGACAGGTGGTGAAATTCCTATTCACCACCTCATAAGTTCTCATTATTGCAGTTTTTATTACTAAATGAATATTCATATAGTAAAGAAAATGTGATGCAACATGCATGAACCAAAAATGGTGAGTTGATTAGCTTTTTCCATCTCTGAATTTAAAAACAAGAAACACCATGATTTTTCTTTTTAGTATCTTAAAGATCTCAACTGAAATATTAAATGAAATTTTTTTAAAAGGTAAGATAAATGTATGTGTGAATGATTTTTTTTTAAAATATATATTTACAACTACAATAGACAAAATTAAAACTTATAGTACTTATTCCCATGAGGCTAACACATGTCAGCCAAGGCAACATTTGGTGACTAAATGAAGAGGAATTTCTAAGAATCTTCTGACTACAGACCTAGGGTATCATTCTAGTGAAGGAAGATTACACAAATTAGAAAAGAAACTGTCAAATATTTAATGGTACATTAATGAACTTTGGGAAGTTAGAAGAAATGGTTAAGAGACAACTGATTTAAAAAGTGGGCATGTATTTTACTGCAGAGGTACAAATATTTGAAGCACATATGGGGTAAGATGTATTAGAAATAAAGAGATGAAGAATAGTATTATGGAGATAAATAGTATATCAGAATAGCAAAATTAGTTATTCAACTTAAATACAAATATTTCAAGTTTATGCCCCACCGAGTTGTAATTGAGATTAAGAAGTAGAGGATTTTTATATGGATGTATAAAATGCTTTTGATCAAATCATATAATTAATATTTTTAAATTGTCATGAGAAATTTAAATGCCAGAATTGCTAAATGATTGAAAGATAAAGGTGTTGTGGATAAATTTGATTATAATGATAAAACTTGTGGATTTTGCAGGGAAAAAAACCCTCCTGCATATTCCAAATTCTTTCTTTGTAAAAAATGTTGTATGAAAACAGATATGGAATCATCCAAATTAAGATGCAGTACAAATGGATTATATTTTGACTGACAAAAAATGTGTTTCAAGTTGTGATGTTCTTAATAGTAATCAATGATTATCAAGATGTAAAATAAATGCTAATGCTAAATTAGAGAGGCAAAAATTATTAAGAAAATAGTATTAACAGCTGTTATTCCTAATCTTCAGAAACATTCCAGTGAATTTAAATGACAACTTGTAAATCATTTCCAAATCTGAACAGATTTTGAAGAAGATTCACACTTAACTGTAATCAATAAGAGATATTTGATATTCTATTAAAAAATTGCAAAATAATGTACAAAGAGAGAAAAGAATATGAAAATATTTAAAAATAATCTATTAAAAAGAATTGAGAATCTAGAGCTTTGTAAAATGATATAACAAAGAATTAATAATGATATAAAAAATATATAATTGTGAAATGGCAAAGAAAGATATAACAAAAAAGAATAAAAGTCACAAAACTGTAAAACAACATCTTGGTATTGGTTGATCAATAAGAATTAAAAATAAAATTAATATTAAAAAGGAATACGATATCATAACATATGTGGAAAAATTATATAACGATTTACATAGTAAAAAAAAAACAAAACAAGAGAACAAAGTTACATATTCTGAATTGCCCAGCATTTTAAATGAAGAAATAAGATATGCATTTAAATTTTTCAAGAAAAGAATGATAGTCTTATAACTGATAATTTAAAAAAAGCAAGTGAAGAAATAGAAAAATTGTTGGAAAAGATATATACTAAATGTATACATGTTAAAGAAGTATCAGATAACTGGAAGAATGCAGTAATAGGTGATACAAAAGATATTAGAAATAAATCTATCAGATTATTATCAGATCTATAAAAGAATTTTACCAATATAATTATAATTTGAGTACAGTGAACTTCGGATTTCAACTAACCAAAAGAACAAGCTAGATTTAAAAATGATTTTAATACAGTGAATTAAATCTAACAATTGAGAAAAGTTATGGAAAGGATCACTAAATATATGATGTCATTATACTTTGTATTTGTATATTGTGAAAAGACATCTGAGTCTAACAGCATTTCTACAGAAATTGAAGCATTAGAACATCAAGATTTAGACTTGGATTATTGTCATATTCTGATAAATACTTATCAAAATGCAACAGCTATAATTAAATTACAAGGTGATACTAAGAAGATTAATTCTCAATGGTTACAAACAGTATATGACACTGCTAGAAATATTCATAAGTCTTAATTTTATAGAATTTTATAAATTGAACAGTACCTTCCTAGGGTTATCTGTATTTTGAAAAAATCAAATTAGTTTAAATTTTGCTCACATGGTATGTTTCCTACTGCTGTAATCTAAATGTAAGTAATTTTATTTTTCTGTTTTTTGAAAACTATAGGTTTTTTTTCTACTTTTTATTCAAATATTATAATATTTACTATAAATAATGCTTACAATAATAAAAAGCAAATGTTTGATTATAATAAATGATCATTCTTTTCCTAAAAGAAAGCAACCAACTGATCCCAAATAGAAGCTGTATTGGTTTAATCTAAATGAAAATATAATTCTATTTCTCCATTTTTAGCAGTAAATGCTCATATTTTTTTCTACTTTTTATATAAATATTGTAATAATTATTGTAAATAGTGCTTATAATTTTAAAAATCAAATTTGAAATTTTATTTATATCATAAAAATGACACTTTTCTCATTAACAATATCAGTTTGTAGTGTTTACATTATAAAATCACATTGTAGCCACTGTGAGTTAAAATTGAGAAGGAAACATGACAGAATGATTGATATCTCCAAAAACTTTTTTATGACATTTTTACAAAAAAATATATTTTTAATTAAAATCAAAAGCTAAGAGAGTAAAAGATAAATAAAAAATTTTCAGGTTATGTAATTGTTTTTGCAAATAATGCTTCAGAGCTTCAGGAATGTTGAAGAGTTATCAGGTGAAAGATAGAAAGTATGACTATAGATAAATAGATAGAAGACTACATTAATGTTTAACAGATTTTCTCAAAATAAAATAAAAATTGATAATCTGAATTAGAATTAAAAATTATAAATATATCAGATTATTAATATAGCCAAAAACATAATGGATGAAATTAAACTTGGATGGAATGCTTTTAGCAAAAATAATTTAATATTAAAAGAAATATGCCTATGTATTTGAAAAAAAAAGGTATTTAATAAATATGTTTTATCAGGTTGTTTTTTATGGATCTGAGACTTAAGTGAAGTGCAATTACTTCAAACTGCATAATGAAATACAATGAAACATATGTTAGGAGTAACAAAAAGAGTGAAAAGTAAGAGAATAAAAAAGACATCATCGATATCATTGAAAAAAATTAAAAACCTGAAATGGAGTTGGGCTGAACATATTGCTAGAAGAGATTGCAATAAAGTGACAGCAGAAATCTTAAATTTGATTCCAAGAAGTTATAAGAGTGAATGAGATAAGAAAGTTTTCTGATGTGTTAGAAGAAAGCTATAGGAAAAATTGAATTAAATTTGGGGAAATTGTCATCCAGCAATATATTGATAATGGTTGAAAATGATGATGATGTACCTTGTACTTGACTACCCCAAAAAGTTCAATTTTTGAATTGTCTTAAGCAACTGATATATTTTTAAATTTTTTTAAAATTATTTTTTTTAGATTCACTATAATTCTTTTATGAAGACTTCAATATTGGATATGGTTATAACAAATTATCAGAAAAAAAAAGTAATATTTCTAATTTCTAAGTCGGTACTTTTATGTTTTCTTTTTTTATATAAATAAAAACAAAAATTCACATAGGTATATACTAACGACATATGTTAAAATATTCAATTAGAGAGAAGATTACAAAGTTATAACCATGATTATTGGCTGTTCATAGCTAGATGCCTATGTTCATAACCCATTATTGGCTAAACTAATTAAGTTATATGCAGAAGGTTTTGTGGAATAATAAGTCTTACTTTACTTTCAAGGAACATATGTCAATAATAATATACTAGAGATCTGGGAATATTTATCTTTCACGATCTTAGATTAACTACTTTGTTTAACGTTATTATTTAATCATTGCCCTGTGCAGTTTGGCAGTTTGGTGCAATTGGTAGATCAGGAGTTCCTAGGATCGATTATGGTGCTTGCAGATCTGGCGCTCAAACTTCTTATGAATACCCGATCAATAAAGCCATATGCCATTTTTTGTTTATCTAATCATTTAGATCAACTGCATCTTTTGTAACTTGTTTTTAATGGCAGGTTACTAATGTAATATATAGTTGTAATTATAAATTTATTAAATACACATTGACTATGTAAGTAATACTTACTGAGGCTATAACCTCGATAATATGCATATAAAATGCGATAGTAGGGACCTCTACAGGTCTTTTAACCACAAGCTTACACTATGGAAGAAAAGAGGGGAACCCTTCTTTACTTCAACCTACTTTCTATTTAAATAGGTGAAGCTGAAGCAGTTAGATCTGCTAGCGTGAAGCTATTCAATACTTCACTGATTAAGTCCACATTTCTTATTACACATTAATACTCGCGAAATCTTTTGATTTATAATGAGTCAATGGAAAGATTTTATATTTAGAAATCTATTACAGTAATTTAAAGTTGTAATTATAAATTTATTAAACGCACATTGATTATGTAAGTAATATTTACTGAGGCTATAACCTCGATAATATGCATATAAAATGCGATAGTAGGGACCTCTACAGGTGTTTTAGCCTCAGTAAATATTTATAATTACAACTTTAAATTACTGTAATAGATTTCTAAATATAAAATCTTTCCATTGACTCGTAAATCAAAAGATTTCATGAGTATTAATGTGTAATAAGAAATGTGGACTTAATCAGTGAAGTATTGAATAGCTTCACGCTAGCAGATCTAACTACTTCAGCTTCACCTATTTAAATAGAAAGTAGGTTGAAGTAAAGAAGGGTTCCCCTCTTTTCTTCCATAGCGTAAGCTTGTGGTTAAAACACCTGTAGAGGTCCCTACTATCGCATTTTATACGCATATTATCAAGGTTATAGCCTCAGTAAATATTACTTATGTAATCAATGGGCTAAATTTATAATTACAACTTTAAATTACTGTAATAGATTTCTAAATATAAAATCTTTCCATTGACTCGTTGTAAATCAAAAGATTTCGCGAGTATTAATGTGTAATAAGAAATGTGGACTTAATCAGTGAAGTATTGAATAGCTTCACGCTCGCAGATCTAACCGCTTCAGCTTCACCTATTTAAATAGAAAGTAGGTTGAAGTAAAGAAGGGTTCCCCTCTTTTCTTCCATAGCGTAAGCTTGTGGTTAAAACACCTATAGAGGTCCCTACTATCGCATTTTATACGCATATTATCGAGGTTATAGCCTCAGTAAATATTACTAATGTAATATATCTAGATTCGTACTTATACTTATATCTATAATTAATTAAAACTGTTTATTTATTTGCGAAGTTGAAAATGATAGAATTTTTTAATAAAATTCCTAAATAATATACATACAGATTATATTTGGTGAATTAATAGAGATCGTCTTGTTTTATTATTATTATTGATAGTAACATATAAATTGATTATCTGATTAATAGGTATCGGTATATAATTGTTGATTATATTTTAAAGTCTTTATTGATATAACAATCATATTAAACATAGTAATGTATATATACGCATCTATATAGACAAATGATACAAATAATGTACATTTTTACAAATAAAAGTGTTTGTCAAAATGTTATTAAAAATTCTTTTTATATAGAAAAATTTAAACATAAATTAATCATGATTGCATCATTCATCTTTTATTTAGAATTGATTTTCAATTCCTGAGTCATCTGAGTGATTGGGGCATCAGGTTACAAAACAAAAAGAGGAAAAAAAATTTTTTTCATAAAATATGAATCAGTGAAATTTGAAATATCACTCTTTTCCATTCCTTCTCCTTTCTACAAACACGCACGTGTATTTATGAAAATTACTGTAATAATATTATAAATTAAACAAATAATAAAAAATAATTATAAATTGCATGTGCTTTAATAATAAAGTAATGTAAAGTATGTGTAAGTATATAATTAAAAAATTATAAAAAGCATATCTGGTTGTTTTAATGAAGATACATCCATACAAGTACTGTGTTTTTCTGCATGTGATACAAAAAAAATATAAATACACATGATGAATTAAGACATAGCTTCCATAATTTTCGATTGTTCTTGATAAAGTTTATCTATATAATCAAACCATAAAAAATACTTGATCACTATTTGTGGTGATCTCCTCATCTTCCCATAAATTCTTAATAAAAAAAAACAACAACCACCCCTCATATTTATAATTCATTTAGCAACATTGAAAGCTTTGATAAATAGTTTTAAATATGTTTTAAAGCCAATTAACAGTTTATATGTAGAAAGAATCAGTAGATAGAAGAGGAGTGACCACAAAGATTAGTCCTATCATTGGGCATTGTTAGCAAATATTATAATCAACGATTTAGAAATGAGATTATTTTTATTATATTATCTGGCATCTATACTAATTCAAATTTGAATTTTTCAAGTAAATAAATAATGCAAAAGTGACAGGTTAAACATGAAATTGTAAAGTTTTAACTCTGGAGTCCATCTCTAACAGCGCTCCAGTCGTGCAAAGTCACATGACAATTGAGTAATAGATGATGTTTTGAACTTTGATCATACAACTTAAAAGTAAAAAAAAAAAAGAACTATTTCAAACAATATCAAATAATTTTGCTTCATTCGGGAAAAAAAAAATATTTATCACCATCAAAACTTGTCTTATAAAAATAAAACATATATATGTATCACATTTTAATTCAAAAAAGGAGATGTTTCTCTGGATATATAAAACCATATAGAGTGAAATAATTTGTATAAATATATTAAG
The DNA here is from genome assembly GCA_028023455.1 of Epiperipatus broadwayi. NCBI lineage: Eukaryota > Metazoa > Onychophora > Udeonychophora > Euonychophora > Peripatidae > Epiperipatus > Epiperipatus broadwayi. The sequence goes on from JAQFVV010000228.1 coordinate 1,392,745, forward strand.
TTTTTTAACTGAATACAGATTCTATAACACGTAATCATTTATCACTGAAAATAATTTGCCTTTATTCATAATCACAATAATATACTTTACTCAAAAATATAAAATTTGGAGCCAGATGATAAAATAAATAAACTTTTATATTTCAAAAATGTACCAACATCATATGAGTCTCTTATATGCTTACTCATATGTTTTCAAAAAGTTATATATTCACTTTAGAAACGTTCTATGCCATTTCCAAGAAATGGCATGCTTGATTTGCATAATTTTGCATTTCTCACGCTGACCATTCTGCACCACAATCGTTCATAGCTTTGAAAATGAAGGCTTCGTCCTTCGAAAGTAAAAAGCAAACAAATAAATAAATATATTTTATTTGAGAATTATTGGCGTGTTATAACTAATTGTGTGAAATATTAGCGTAAAATATTTGAGTATTACATATATATCAACATAGATTTGACAATTTTAATATTTATTCTAGTTATAGCTTCAAAAGTACAAAGGAGTAAAAAAAATGATTGCTAGAAGTAGAACCAGCTTTGAATCTTAAGCGTCACTGAAGAAGGCATAAGCTAAAAACTAATCTGATATGGATATTATAGCACATTGTCATTAGGTGTCTAGTGATTATTCAAAATTGCCATAAGAGAATGCTCTTAGAATTTAAATATATAAAATCGTTGATAAAAATAAATAAATTAGATTTTTAGATTTCATATTAATTAAATGAATTAATTTAAAATTATTGTTAATATTTATTTATTTGTTTGTTTTTAAGGCAAAGACTAAGTCATTTTTTAAAAAAATCAATCTTTTTTTTTTTTCATGTGTCATAGCATCGGCCGGGATGCGAACCCGCTAACCCGAGACAACTGCTTGTAAGGCGACTGTGATAACCTCTCGACCACCAACGGTTGACAATCAATCATTTTTATGAATTTTAAATTTCAGTTTGCCAATAACAGAGAACTGTCATGTTACTTGAAACTTGATAATATAATAAATAAATTTGGTTAAATTTTCAAAATTCAGAAAATTATATATAAAACTGATTCAGATAAAGAGCAAAAAAAATATAGATAATTTTATCCCATTCCTCTTTTTTTTTCTCTCAGAATAAGTTAGCTATAGTTCATCCATTAGAATATTAATGACTTGTGCAATAGCCACTATTGGATTCTACATTGAATGAAATGACATGGATATATATATATATAAGTAAAAACAAAGCACCCCATAGCTCTCCTAACATAAAATCAATATCTGCACTAATAGCAACAATCCAACCTTTAGAAGTCACTCTGATTTTATATAGATTGTTTAATCCCAATAATATGATATCAATAATGTCTGTCTATAATCCTTCATCAATGAAGAAGGACTAGATGAAAAATATTAATTTGACCCTTTACTACTATTTCTTCAGATTTGCTCATATAAAAGAATTTGAGTTGTAGGAATAAGAGGATCCTTTTTATTCCTGCATAAATACCATATCTTGGATTGAAGAGGAAAGTATTCATTTATTTAACACTCTCAAAAGGCGCGTGCTCAATTAGCTTGAAAGGCTGATATTTGAATGTAATATTATTTCTTTTATAATATTCAAATTAGTAAATATTTTGATTTTCAAATCTTAGAGTATTAAAACTTTGAATAGTCATGATTTCTAGATGGGTATTCAATCCCTGTTGCTGCAACTGGCTGTGGCTTTTCATTAAACATCAGTACTGAAATAACAATGCAGTTAATTGACATAAAAGAGATTGCTGTAATAAAGAAATTTGTAAAGCATTGGAATTTTTTAATTAGAGAGTCACTTTCGGCAAGCAAAAAAAAAAACTTGAGAATATTCATATACGTAATTTTATTTATATGTTTACTTGTGTACACCTTTACAGCATTTTTTTATTTCTACAGATAGTAATTATATATCTATCGGAAAAAATGCATAAAGGTTTGCTGGAATAATTTCCAAAATCTTTCTATAAAATTTCAGATTGAATAACAATCCGCTTTTTAACAATAAAAATATTGATATTTAAGAGTAAAAAAAATATTAAATAAAATTTGAATACAAAATTTAAAAATTCTTTTGTTTGCAAAAAGTGAAAAAATTCTGGTTATCTTGTAATGACAATTGACTTCTGTAGTCTTAAAAAATGTATTAAAATTTTGTAATTTATTTCATGACTGGTTATTAAAGGTATACTGTTCTATAATAACTTCTAATATTTTTCTGATGCTATTTAATTATATATATACGATAAAATAAGAATTCGTTGTTTTTTAAGGAGCCAAAAATAAATAAATAATGATACAAACTTACATACAACAGCCACTCTTAAACGAGTATAACCGTTTTAATTTCAAAAAAGAGAGAGAAACTAGAAAGAAATTTTAAAATGGTCATACAAATCAATCTGTGAACCATAAATATATCCATATAAGGTATAGAGAACATACTGGCTCATTTTTCTAATTGATTATTATTTTACAATATTGATTTTTGCTTTATTTTGCAGAAAATTTTTCTTTCTAAAATATTTCAACACCATGTCTAAATGAATGTCTCTAATGTATTCTATTTTCTGCCATATCTTTCCAATAGAAACAATCAATATTGCAGCTCTTTGGGAAGTTTTAAGATAATCCTCATAATGTAAACAGGGTCTACCTATCTCCTGACAACCATACTTAAATTCATCCAAAAATACACTTTTATGAAGTATTGAATTGCTCATTTGTTTTACATGTTCAATCCAATATAAATGAACTTTATAGTATCACATTAAGTAAAGTGAAGAACATATTGATAGTTTTATGATTTTGGCATTGAATTTTTAGAATATTATGGAGTATATTTAAAGAGAACTTCTCTAATGACTTTAATATTGCATTGATATGGTGTCCAACTTCCACACAATAAATTAGATAAAATAGCTACTCTAAACATAATTAACTTCCTTACTATAATTATTTCTCCATGATCAAATACTTCTTTAACTTGCTAAAAGCAGTAGCAACACATTGAAGTCTATGTCTAATTTCAACACCAATATTTACTTTTTTACTTACAAAACTATTAAGATATTTATATTGATTTACATTCTTAAGTTGATAACTATTCAAGCTAAATATTGCCATAGGTTTTTCCTCCATTACTGACTGATAAAGAACTTGATTTTTTTAATTATTAAATCAAAGTCTTCATAAACTGCACTCAAAACATTAAGCAACACAATTATCAGCAGATGGTAAATCCAAAATCCAAGAAGATTAATTCTTGTTTTCACTTTTAATTGATTCAAATTAAAAATTCTACTATTAAATCTATATTATATATACCCTTGATCCCTGTTTCAATAAACCATCTATAAATAATTCCAAAGACCACCAAAATAAAAGTCAAAAGCAATTTTGAAACAAGAACATATCCTTATTTAATACCAGTTTTTATTTAAAATGCCTAATATTTTTCACCTGTAATAACACTTCATCTCATTCCACCATTAGAGGTTCTATAATACAAATAAACTTAGGTGGACTATCAATTAATTTCAAATAATTCCATAGATATATTCTATTAACTGAATCAAATACCTTAGTCAAATCATTAAAAAAAAATATAAGCATTCCTTGATACTTTTCTTGCTTTGTCTGGAATAATAATCATGTCGGTAGTACATCTTGATTCACTAAAACCACATCTACAACTGAAAGCAATCTATTGAACAAAATCCTTGAAAGTTTCTTTGCTTTAATGGTTGCAATCTTATTTATTCCCTTTATTTTGAAAAATTGGAACACTGGAAACATCATTAAGATCAATTAGCACAATTTTATGAATCTATATATTTCCTTAAAAATTCCAAAACTTCTGAAGCTATAGAGATAGAAAAATATAGTATTGAAGAAAATCCACAAAAATTATAGATAAACACAACAATTTAAAAATATACATAAAAATAATATTTGAATTAAATAATATGTAAGATTTTGGGGAGCTTTAATTCCCAAGTACTGGATTTATCAAATGCAATGCCTCCCTGAATCGAAACTAATTTATAAAGCAAAAAAAAAAAATAAACATTTTGATATTAAGAAGCATTGTATTTAATACAGCAAACACTAGAAAGTTCATTTTTCCAAATATAGCCAAAGTCATATAAGTTTCAATACCTCTATTAAAAAATGTTTGTGCGTATATACATATAATTTTAATGTCCCAAATAAATCCAAAATAAAAATAAGGTTCTGTATAGTGATTATATATTTATAAATCTTTCATATTTAACATCCATAACAATCTTGATTTTAATTTTATAAAAACAATCATAAATGAAAAAATTCTTTAGAATCATGGGTCACAATTTTATAAATCATTTCACTACTTAAAAAATCTTTGATTCATGTTTGCTATCCTTATCATTGTGTTATTAATGTAAGTTCAGCTATTCTTTGAAAACTTTTATTTTTGTTAGGACTTCATGTGTCTCTGCAAAGTTTTCACAATTTCAAATTCACTAGTTTCTTCTTTTACTTTTTTTTAATCAATAAAATAAATATTGTATTGGAATAGAAGCAAAATAGTAACTGAAATAAAATATAAATAAAAAAAACACCAGGATCATAAATGAAAATGGATGCATAATTATATGCAAAAGTATTTGTAATGAATTAAAACTTAAAAGTGAGTATTTTAAACTACTCTAAAGTATTAAATACTCTTGACAACAATAGTTCAAATATTTTTTTTATAAATTATCTATGTAAAAAAAAATATTACACAGAGGCAAAACTCTCCATACAGTAGTGTCACTCAGTGTGCTAGTGTAGGAGAGTTCTGCCTATGTGTAAACAGCTTGTGTAAAGATAAAGAATGATGATTGTGATGTTTAGTGGTTTAAAAAAAATATTGTGTCAGGATTGTAATTTATTAATGAATAATGAAATAAATTATCAAACCTTTAAAAAAAGGAATATTAGGTGCTATGAAGTTTGTTATAGATCTGAAAAGACCAAAAGAAAAATGTAAAAAAGTGGTAAAAATGCTAACATTACAATGATGTTATATAAATAGACCATAAGGATGCTGGATGTTACTTAGTAAAACTGAAAAGCTGTATTCTTAAAAAAAGTATGAAAACCACTTATTTAAAACATTAAAAGTAAAGATTATCAAGTAGTTATAAATGAATCATAATAAAAATAATAATAATTAAATGATTTATTGCTCAAAATTTTATAAGAATTTTGAGTACCAGAAGTGACAAGAGAAAAATCACAATTGAACTCTATATTTTGTCACTCTATTACTGTGCTAAAGCATGCAGAACAACCATTCAACCTATATATTTGTGTTTTAAAAAAAAGTAGCATCCTTTACTATGATTTAAATTTTAATTGACAGTTCAATTTAACACTTCCCCTAAATGGGTTCATTCATTTTTAATTTTGTAATTATGATAAAATATTGCCTAAAATTTATGATAAAATCTGATGTAGAAATAGATAATCAAGCAAAAATATATTCCCTAAGTTAATTTCTGAAAGAACATGGGAGTTACCTCTCAATTTGCATTCATTTATGCCTAAAAAGGTAATTTAATAATTTCTAAAATAAATCAATTGAATCAAATACCTTTTTAAATGCTTTCTTTTGATTCCAATACGTCTATCTCTTTGTCAATTAACGATTATTAGTGTACATATAATTCGTAAAGCATTTCAAAATATCTAAAAAAATCAAAAAAGAGTTTGCTATATTCAATCCAATGTAAAATATAAATTTAAAAAAATACTATATCACGTTAGTGAAAGTGAAAGGAGGAGGGGAGTAATTTTTAATAATTTATTTATATCATATAAAAGTGAAATTCTGCTTTAAAATTCTTTATTGCAAGACATGCCAACTGAGAGACAGCTTTCTTTTCAATATTTCTAAAAATTAAATAAGATTGTCTATTTACAATCTAAACCAATATGAAGTTAATTGCATTTAAGCAGAAGATACTACTAGTAACTCAAAGACTATAAGATTGTTTTTATTTGGTTTGTAAAATAATATATATAAACCACAATTTCCACATTTGGATTAGATTAGTTATATCATCCAGAATCAAATATTCTGTGAAAAATTTATTGTTGAGTAACATTGTCATTTTAATATTCATTTTTATATTGACTTATATTCACAAGGTAAGCCGAATACAGCAAAAAGAATGCAACTTTTCAAAAAAAAACTCATATGCCAAACATTTCTGATTAAAATATGAAATAAGAAAACGACAGTTTTCACTATATAAACTGAACGTTTATTTTAAAACAGAAATGATTTTAAAATTAAAATAATTTGCCATTTACATTAAAGTGATTTAGTTCAGATTCCTTGGCTGATAAAATTCAACATATATATATACAGTAGTAGTAATAGGAAAGTTTGTTTCTTTGGGAATCATATACATTTCAAGCACCCTAAGTATCAAAGTTAAACTCTGATCCATGAATCTTTAGTACTTTTAAGTCCACCTCTCTAGGACTGCCTTAAATCATGCAGAGCATAAACAGTATTCATTTTAATTGCATTCTATAATACAAAAAACAAAAGCATTACATTTCTTCTGAACAACTTCGATAATGAATGAATCAACAACAAAGATACATATCATTCCCAAGTAAAACAGAACAGTTACCAAAAGTTCTTTCTCTATAATAGAGATCATACTTAACAAAAATCTTTACCATATTTTCTCACTAACTAATGCCTAATAACATAAATAATTTGTTATTAAAACAGGCCAGAGTAATTAATGGATGCCAGAAGGCTTGTGCATAAAATCCCCATCTAGTGCCCACAAATCCAATATCCCCAGATTATTGAATGAGTAGGCACTAGATGGGGATTTTATGCACAAGCCTTCTGCATCCATTGATTATTCTGGCTTGCCCTGAATGGCAATACGTATAGAGTCTTGCCTGTTTTAATAACAGTTAAGAGCAAGCATGAAAAATAATGATCATGTGATGTTTATTGGCTTAATAATAAATAATTTGTAAATAAATCTTTTACATCTTTTTGGAAAAGTAAATAAGTTTTTTAAAAATGCAATACCAATATATACTATATTTTTCAATAACTATAACCCAATAATATATGTAAATAGTAATAAATCTTTTGCATCAATAGTATTGTGAATTAATTATCCAAATAAATTCTATCAAAATTTATGGAACTGTCTTAAACCATCAAACTATTGTATTAAAAAAAAGATACTTATTTATACCTAAGGATAAGATTAAAGACATCTTGTTTTTAAACTCTTAAAAACCACAGTGATTATACTTTTTCAAATAGCTTTTCCTGCTCAAAATACACCAATGGACATATAAAAGGGGGTTGGCAATATGCAGAGTAGTTAAATTCCTAAAAAATATATGTTAAAATTAAATGACTGAAGTCAGGTATCTATTTTCTATTGAACTAATGTACTATGTAAAGATAAAGTTATTAAAACAGGCAAAACTCTCTATACATATTGCCACTCAGTGCAAGCCAGAGTAATCAGTGTATGCCAGAAGGCTTGTGCATAAAATCCCATCTAGTGAACTGGGTGGCAATACATATAGAGTTTTTCCTGTTTTAATAACAGTTATGGGCAAGCATAAGAAATGGTGATCTTGTGATGTTTATTGGCTTAAAGATAAAGTTCAGACTAATTAATATATATATAATTCAAATTATATCCATCTGAAATTTGAAACTTTCCCAGTTTTGTAATGATTAAAAAAGTTAGCACTGTCAAAATAAAAAATATTTAGTTTATTCAACACTCAACTACAATACTGTATAATTTATTGAAATGGCTAAATAATATTTAAAAATAAAGATGTGTCTTCTGATTCCAAAGATGGATAGGGAGAAATACAAAAACAGCTAAATTGAAATCCATGATAACATAGTTCAACAAGTAAAGGGACTTATATATATATATATATGGGTAGCTGGTTGAGTGAGGATGGAAGAAGTGAAGATGAAGTTAAAAAAAGAATAGCATTGACAAAAGAGACATTTATTAAAATAAAGAAAATATTTTGTGGACCTTTGAAAAGAGAATTAAGAAAAAGATTAATTAAATGCTATATGTAGAGTCTACTAATGTATGGTTGTAAAACATGGACAATGAATAATAAAATTAAGATCAAATTGTAAGCCTTTGAGATGTGAACATGGAGAAAAATAGAAAAAAATCACTTGAATGAATAGAATAACAAATGGAACAAGTTTTGAAAAGAGTAAATGAAAAAAAAAATTGAGAAAGAGAAAGCTGGATTGAATAGATATTAAGAAGAAATTATAGTTTAATGAAGGATGTTCCAGAAGAAATGGTGAGTGGAAGTAAGAAGAAAGAATGGAGGAGATTGACATTGTTGGATGATATAAGCGAAAGGAAGAATTATGGGAAATTGAAAAGCTGGGCAATGAAGAGAATGGAATGGAAAAATGGATGAATTAATGTGATTACTCTCCGGCCATGTTCACTTGACAGAATACTGTTGATGATGATGATTACAATTAAATAAATTAATAGGAACGACTAAAGAAGCATTCATATTTATCTTTAATCTTTCTTAATTTGTTACTTGGAATACACAAAAAAACAACAACTTTTAAATGCATTTCTGTTGATTTAATTATATTGTTTAGGTATACTGATGATTATTTATATTTTCAACATGTGTGTGATCAAATGTGTCAGCAGTATGAGATAGCGTGGATAGTTGAGGGTCATGTGAAAGTTTGCATTCAAACCCCCTATTTATTACATATTGGAGTGCAAGTAGTGTTTACATAAATGCTATTAAAAAAACTGGTAGATATTTATTACAAGAAAAAAAGTAATAATTAAACTTCAAAGCAAATGCAAGAAAATGAAGTTAAAATAATTTTAATCACTGAAATCTTTTTTATTATTATAAAGATCCAATACAAATATAAAAATAAATATCTATACACAGTATAATATGTTATATTTTTTTAAAATATATTAACATTAATGATGGTTATTTGCATTTAATATTTGATTACATTTCCAATAGCCTACAAGTTATTTTAAAAATATGTGAAAGTTAATCTATAAAAAATTAGTATTAGATTCACTTTTTAATATATACTATTCATAGTCAACATACAATATTAGTATGATATTATAAATCTGGCATTTTAATTCTACAGCTTTCAATAATTAATAATCTTGTCAGATTAAAAAATATATGAAATAAGTCCACAAAATATTTTTTAAACCTCATTAAAAAACATTAATATCTTTAAAGCACTATCTAAAGTTTTCAGTCCTAAAAAAAAAAAAATGAAAATCATAAATTACGCAGAGTAATTAAATAAACTAAAAAAGACAAAATAGAAACTTCCTGCATATTATTTTACAAGTACTTAATGAATTTTTTTTTTTAATTCTCTACTAAAATATGCTATATTAATTCATGTACAATACTGCAATTAATTTTGTTTAATGTGTGCGTGTGTTCAAGATTAAATGTTTTTTTTTTAATATATTACTTAAATTATCAAAATTTCTCTTCATAATTATGTCCAAATTTTTAAAAATGATTGAAAAGCAATTGAGAAAAAGAAAATGTACAAAAATATACTTATAATTTTCTTTTTAAATAATATAAATGCATATTTATATAATGCATTTCAAGCTTATCATCTTTACTTAATCAATGATATTTATATAAAATCATACATACCAGAACTCATCTACCTAGCATTCTCTGTATGTTGTATATACAAATACAAAATTATGATTTTTTTTTTTTAATTTTTAAAAAAACGTATATTTTCTTTTAGTAACTGATCCGATGCCAATTTCTTAATAAATGATCACATGGTCAATTGTTCAAAGATTATGCTATGCTCAAGAACCAACATAGTAAATTAAGACTATAGCGTCTAAAATTACTAACTTGAATCAAGCATAACTTATTACTTTACTGAAATTATCATCAAACTATAATATATTTAACAAACTTATAATGCTATACATTTTTACATTTATTAAATAATGTATAAGGAAATTACAGTAATACAACTTCGCTTTTTTTTTTTTTCATTTTTAAAGCAACTTTATATAAAAGATGACATAAATTTCTGATGATGGCTGCAGGGTCAGCTCTGATAGAAGAAAAATAAAATTACTTAAAAAATACAAACAAAAACTTGATATATTACTATATGAAGAGCAAGAAATAAAATGATAATGAAATATACAATTAACTTTTTTCAATTTATTAATAGAAGATTAATCATTGTGTCTATCAATATACTATATATAGAATGGCATAACAATATTCCTACAACACACAAAAAATATATAAATATATAACAGATATTTTTTAAATGTAAATGGTAATATACATTTCTTTTTTTATTATTATTATTAAAAAAAATTAGTATTTTAATGTTTAATTTTTAATATATAGGGTATAGGAGCACAGATTTTCAGATGACCCATCACTCTCCACTCTATCTAATACCACTGATACACTCAAGCACATATATGCTGAAAAGATAAATAATCACCAATACACGTATTTCATGCTAAACCAGCAATCATCAGTTGGTCCAGATTATCATCTCCTACCCATATATACTGTGAGTGCTCAGATATATATTAAGATAGACAATCTTCATACTTTAATGGACAGGCTCCAATCTACTAGACACTCCAACTCTTCAACCGTCCATCCAATTGAAAATCTGATGATGGAATGCTCGAAGGCCACCCTGAGGCTGAGATTCTTGTCACACCCATGTTAACCTAAGGTCAATCTGAACCCCACATGTACAGGACATAATCCATTTAATACACATGCAAGGATGGGCAGACATCTCTACAATGTAATAACTGAAACACAGGCTTATTCTATACCTGTGTCTACATATGTAATATATAGGGTATATGAGCACAGACTTTCAGATGACCCATCACTCTCCATTCTATCTAATACCATTAATACATTCAAGCACATATATGCTGAAAATATAAATAGTCACCAATATACGTATTTCATGCTAAACTAGAAATCATCAGTTGGTCCAGATTATCATCTCCCACACATATATACTGTAAATGCTCAGATATATATTAAGATAGACAATCTTCATACTTTAATGGACCTGCTCCAATCTACTACACACTCCAGCTCTTCAACCATCCATCCAATTGAAAATCTGATGATGGAATGCTCGAAGGCCACCCTGAGGCCGAGATTCTTGTCATACCCATGTTGACCTAAGATAAATCTGAACCCCACATGTACAGGACATAATCCATTTAATACCTATGCGAGGATGGGCAGACATCTCTACAATGTAATAACTGAAACACAGGCTTATTCTATACCTGTGTCTGTATATGTAATATATAGGGTATATGAGCACAGACTTTCAGATGACCCATCACACTCCACTCTATCTAATACCATTGATACACTCAAGCACATATATGCTGTAAAGATAAATAATCATCAATATACGTATTTCATGCTAAACCAGCAATCATCGGTTGGTCCAGATTATTATCTCCCACACATATATACTGTAAGTACTCAGATATATATTAAGATAGACAATCTTCATACTTTAGTGGACACACACACTCCCACTCTTCAACTGTCCATCCAATTGAAAATCTGATGATGGAATGCTCGAAGGCCACCCTGAGGCTGAGATTCTTGTCACACCCATGTTGTACCTAAGGTCAATCTAAACCCCACATGTACAGGACATAATCCATTTAATACATATGCAAGGATGAGCAGACATCTCTACAATGTAATACCCTATATATTACATATATAGACACAGGTATAGAATAAGCCTGTGTTTCAGTTATTACATTGTAGAAATGTCTGCCCATCCTTGCATATGTATTAAATGGATTAAGTCCTGTACATGTGGGGTTCAGATTTATCCTTAGGTCAACATGCGTGTGACAAGAATCTCAGCCTCAGGGTGGCCTTCGAGCATTCCATCATCAGATTTTCAATTGGATGGACGGTTGAAGAGTTGGAGTGTGTAGTAGATTGGAGCCTGTCCATTAAAGTATGAAGATTGTCTATCTTAATTATATCTGAGCACTTACAGTATATATGTGTGGGAGATGATAATCTGGACTAACTGATGATTGCTGGTTTAGCATAAAATTCGTATATTGGTGATTATTTATCTTTTCAGCAAATATGTGCTTGCGTGTATCAGTGGTATTAGATAGAGTGGAGAGTGATGGGTCATCTGAAAGTCTGTGCTCATATACCCTATATATTACATATATAGACACGGGTATAGAATAAGCCTGTGTTTCAGTTAAGTTTAATTTTTGTAAAAAATATTCTTAATGATTTCAACATTTTTTTTATTTTCGTAAAATATATTTAAACAGTAAAATTAATTAATAAATAAATAGGTAAATATCATTATTAGATTTTAAATTTTTTGGCTATATGTAATGTTTTCCAGCAATAACATTTTCAATGATTTTTATTTTAAACCTTTTTTTAAATAAAAAAATTCTTAACTTAAAGAATTGTTTGAACTATTTTAATTAGTATTTCAAAAAATAAATTCAAGAATAAATAATTTTGATGTAATAATATTTAAAAATGAGGAGAAAAAAAAATCTAACAAAATGTTTTTTTATTTTTTTGATAAAAAAAAAAAAAAAGAGGAGAGAAAGTCTTTAATCAAATTTAAAAACAGAACTGTGATCTTAAAACAAATCTTAAGAGTAAAATGTTTTCTTTTTTAACTCTAAAAAAAATTCAATTACTATCAATTTTAAGATGTTTTATTTCAAAGTAAATACTACAACTTAAAATGAATTGTTTACAACAGAAATTACTCCTTAAAATCTGAAGTTTGTTTTTAGTAATAAAGAATAAGAGTTTAGAAAAGATTCTAAAACAATGTTTATAAGAATTAATGAATAACAATAGCAGATGTACAAATAAAAAAAACAGCAAGCAAGCAAACCTGAAGAATAAAAATAAAGATTATAAACACTCCATGCAGTAAAAACAAATAATAAAGTAAAACTGGAAAAAAAAAAAAACTTGTGCCATATATATTAGTTCAAAAAATTAAATCATTATAAAGAAGAAAAAAGCAGTTGAAATGATATAAATCATATGAAGTAACAAAAACAGGCAAATCTCTATTTACAAGCTTTTAACAAACAAATACAACTTTCCTGTGAGTATTATGAGTTGATACCTAATTTGTAATAAAAACAAATATATATATACATAATATGTATTCATATAAAAATATTTTTAAAAAAAAACAAATTTAACCTATAAAGAGTCAATCTGTGAACACATTGTTTCAATTTGAAGTTGAAATTCACTTGGAATCAACAAAAAAATTTATCATATGAAGAAAGATAACAGCAATATGTTAATAATTTAAACAAAATAAACCAACAAAAACTATATTAATATAGATATGAAATCTTCTACCTTAAAGTAGCTTAGGATGTCAAATTAAATCCAAATCCTTTTCCTATATTTATTTATTCTTATCCCTTCCAATAATGATTTCTTTCTTTTGATTTTCTTTAAGAGTTATTTTTTCATCATATATAGTGTTTCCAAAAATTAATCAGTCTGTGGAAAAATATTTTATCACAATTTATTCCTACAGATACTTTTATAAATAATGTATATAACTTTACAAAAAATATTTTTAAAATGCTAATTTTTTTAAAATGTGAGCCAATAAGAAAAAATTGACTGGTGTGAAATAAAACACTAGGTGTTATTTATGCTTTGTTTTATTTTAACATGATACTAAATGGATTTGAATCATAAAATGATCCCTCTCATGGCCAACTTTAATTTTGAAGATAGTCAAAAATCAGTAAGAGCTCTACCAGGAAAATAGAGTCAATGCTCAAACATAACAATGCTTTCTTTGACTGAAGCATCTTCATGCACAATCTTAGCAGTGTTGTTTGACATGTTATTTTCCAACAATGATGTAGAGCATTGCTCATAATATTCAGGTTATTTGGTCAAAATTTTGAATTACAAATGATTCACAACACCCAAATAATAGTTAGCATTTATTATCTGATCTTTGATAATGTATTCATGGTGAATAGTGGTTTAAGAATTAAAAAAATAAGGAGCAATGTTGCAACTTGGCTCTTTGGCATTTGCAATTTTTTGTTTTATTTTCCTCTTTGTGGTGATCTCCATTCCACACTCTGGTGCTCGATTCATATTAGAAGCAATGTGTCCATTGTTGTGATTCTTTGCATGTCTTTGAAGTGCTCCATTCTATTTCTTTGGCCAATTGTTAATATGTAAAATGGAAAGCAGAAGCATATTCACCACATTTTAAAGTCTCACACAAAAATATAATAGACAGTAATTTGCAATGAATTCCTCTGTTTCATAGATACACAGTGACCACTTACAGAATTTCAGCAACTTTTTGCATGTTTCTTTTACATTCAAGTTGATTTTTATATACCTGGTAATGGATCATTTTTTGCTTTTCCTTACTATTATGAAATTTTGTAACACCTTAAATCATTTTCACAACTCGTTGTTTCACTACCATATTTAGTAACAATTTTGTCCAATTTAACTAAAATTTAACATTAACACATTATTCTATCATCAATTTTTACAAAAATATTGAAAACACAGTGATATTTCATGTGCTTAAAGTTTTCTAATAAATAGCTAAATTATGTCAATATGTAACCCATGCATTGATTCAGAGATAATGCTGCAGGCAGTTTGTATAGATGAAAAATAGATAAATATTATTATATTTTTTCTATTAAAACAATAGCTTGATAAAGTAACACAATAATTTCTATGTTTTCCATTCCAAATTATCTATCAAAAAATTTAATTTAAACATATATATAATATTTTAAATAAAAATACTGTTTTAGTTCATTTTGCATCATATATCTACTAAAGTGATCTTTCCTCCTATATTTGTTTTGATACTGTGCAAATGCATTATTTGCAATACAAAAGTGTTCTATTTAAAGACCATTATAGTAAGGTTTATGCAACTAACTTCATAAGCTTTAACTAGTTTTAATAATAACAATTATTTATCAGGTAACACAGTCTGTAATATAGTAGTACTATAATGAGGCATCTCACTAATCATAAAAGTTAAATCATTTAAAAATTCCAACTGCATTTATTAGTCTCATCACAATCTTAATCAAATACATATGTTTATTATAGTAAATCATAAATAATAATTTATGGATTAAAACAATTATAATTATAAAGACTAATTACTTTCTTTTGGGGTTAATATCAGTAAAATTGTAACTGTGATAAGCAAATAGTATAATGACTTCTTAGTAAAAGTGTGATTGCATCATTCAGTTCACTGGTCTTCTTGGACTAATGACCTATGCAGTAACTGAACAATATAAATCCCTTCAATCTTTAATGAATACTTATTGATACTAAAAATAAATTTTAAGTATTAAATTCTAATATTATTTAGAATAAATTTTGCATATTAAATATTTAATTTTTATATTAGAATAGGAACTTGGTCAAAATAAATTATTAATTGGATTTTTTCCCCTTTCATCTTAATAAAGAATGCAACATGGGCAAGGACTAAATGCAATGAAAAATGCAGAACATTTTACTTAATAATATAAAAATGATTATGCATTTCATATAAATTAATTTAATAATATATTAGATTGATAGGAAATGAATGATTTTATAATAAGAATGTATTATGGACAAAATAATTTATCAATAATATGCTTATTATTTCCTCAGAATTGTTAACTGTCATTTTTTAAATTTTATTATAATTATAGTTTAGCCTAATGTAACTCACCAGATAACTCTATTGTGAGTAGTTTTGATACAGACAGATACCATTGAGATTAACAATGAAAAATGTATTTAATGTTCAGTAACAGGCATCAAACATAAAAATCTTTTAATACATATAATAAAACTATATAGCCAAATAAAATTGTGCTAAATATTAAAGAAGAAAAATATAAAAAAATATCATTCAAGTAAAAATATTAATTTTTATTTATATAATTCATCTTGCTCATTTGACATTTGCTTTATTAAAATCCATTTATACTCTAAATGTAATTTTTTCTCTTTGCTGTAGCAACTTAAGGGTTGATCATGTTAACACTTCATTTATTACAAATCATATGTATATATTCATGAATAGTAGTTTATTAATTTATTAATCAAAAAATAGTATTTTCAAAACTAAATATATATTAATCTTTTGTTTATAGTATATTAAAATTAATTCCAATTTTATAGTAATTGAAAAAAATAATAATTATTATTATTTGTATTATGCAAGCAATTATATATTAATTGAATTTTTACTACAGATTCAATACTGTTAATCAGATCCCCTAAAATTTAATAACTTCTATTATCCAGAGAAAGTAAACAAAGGCAAAACTCTCCATACAGTAGTGCCACCCTGTGCTAATCAGAGTAATCAATGGATGCCAGAAGGCTTGTGCATAAAATCCCTATCTAGTGCCTACTCATCCAATATCCCCAGACTAGTTTCTGGCTTGTGGCCATCATCAGTGAGGAGCCTTGGATCTGAGAGCACTGCAAGTAGGCACTAGATAGGGATTTTATGTACAAGCCTTCTGATTAGCACAGGGTAGCACTACTGTATGGAGAGTTTTGCCTTTGTTTACAACAATTATGTGCTAGTATGAGATGGTGATCATGTGATCCAGAGAAAGACATTTATTAAAGGCTTTAACTTTTAACAACTGTCAAAACTTTTCCAGTAAGAGTAATGATTTCTTTATGAAATTTACTTTCTTATTGAAAAAAAATTGAACAAATTATTTGAATTATATTTTTAAAATTCTAAATAAATTTTTGTTCAGATACCATAAAGTACAAAATTAAAACAGTACCACTCCTCTTCATGCAATAGTAACACCCAATGCAAATCTTAGTAATCAATGTATACAAGAAGGTTTGTGCATAAAATCCCTATTTAGTGTCTAATCATCCAATATTCCAGACTAATTTCTAGCTTTTGATTTTCATCAATGAGGAACTTTGAATCTGAGTGCACTGCACCTAGATCTAGGATCTAATGCAATTTTTCATTTGCCACCTTTTACCTATTTAGTTAACTATAATAAGTTCAAGATGAAAACACGATGTTTTCAAACCAAGCTCTTTCACTTGTATAGTCATATAGATCTGAAGCCAGTTCAGTATCTATATATTTTGGTGAGGTTAACTTTTTTAAAACCAGAGTCATCATCAAACTATGAACAGAATTGTTATAAAACCACTAAAACATCACATGATCACCATTTCCTATGCTTACACAAGCTGTTAAGATGTAATGTGATGTGATGTGATGTATTGTGGCTTCTCCTTAAACAAAGTCAAGAATATCTCAGCAATTATGCCCAGATAAACCTGTTAGCCACTTTATTTTCCATGCCCCCTCTAAATTTTCCCATATTCTGCTCCATCCCATTTCCACAACATAATCTTTGTCAACTCTATAACCTATCTAGTGCCTACTCATCCAATATTCCCAGACTAGCTTTAAGTTTGTGGCTTTCATCAGTGAGAATTTGCTTCTATTTTAACAGCTTATGTAAGCATAAGAATGTGATGTTTTGGTGGTTTTAAAGCACAAAATTCTATTTTAAAATATAAAATTGCACATACTGCACTTGCATTTATGAAAATATTTTTTTTCAGTGAATAAATCACAACTTCTGCTTTACCTTCATTGCAGTTTTATTTGACAGGTCTTTTTAAAAACAAACATTTCAAATAAAAATCTAAATGAAATTATGTATTTTTTTTTTTTTTTGGTTTAAAATAAATATTTTACAAATATGTTGCATAAATAAGCATAAATATGTAAATAAATTATTGAAAATTATAATTTTTCTTTCTGAAGCAATAAAAAAAGCTCACTCTCAAAACCTCAAAAACAAAAAATGTATCAATCAGTGGTATAGTCAATTGTTTTGTATTATGATATTACCAATCAGCAGCAGCATTGTTAGCTTATTTGAATTTCTGATATCTGTATGATACTCAGATCTTTAGATTTTTTTTAAACTAATAACTGTAGTTTTAATTTTTGCCATTAAACAAATGGGAATCTGAAAAATAATGCTATTCATAGCTTCAAAATAGTAAAGAAAAACTGAGCCATAACAGAACCATCAAAATATCTCAGAATGTGCTTAGAACATGCTTTTTGTCAATAGACTGTTAAAAAAAAAAAATTAAAAGCATTACTAAAAAAAATAAATTCAATATCTTATAAGTTATATAATTACAAAAATAAAAACACTGATAGCAGCATATAAACTGTACCAAAAATAAATTTAAAAAATGCACATTATGTTAGCTTAATTTTTTTTTACATGCTTTATTTCAATTACTTGTAATTCAACAGAATATCAATCTTGTCTGACATACAATTCAAAATAGTAATCATAAATCATAAAATTATTTTTTAAAAAATCACAGAAACAATTGCCTATTTTTATTAATAATATGCTTAACAATATATTAATTATCACTTTTTTTCCAGTTTTAGGCTTCATTTTTTTAATGAGATTTTTAATATTTATTATACATTTTTAATTTACAGTAAGGAATTAAATTTTTGTCATACAAGATCATTATAACTGTTTGTTTCTAAGAAAAAATGTTTGATTTATGAGGCATTTTTCTGACTGAGTTAAAGCTGTATATTAAAATATAGTAAACATTTATTTAGTTCTTATAAAAGATTTATAATGAGAAAAAGAATGAAGTATACTATTATATTGTTTTTATTTCAGAAAATCACTAATAAAGCTCAAGAATAGAGATATCAAACTAATGGCATCACAAGTGTATTACTGATAATAGTTTATTTTTATTTTAAGTAATAAACTTTATTAAACAAATATTTAAATATGTACATGAAATATCTACAAATTAGTTTTGATTCACTTTATCCTTTACACCAAATTTACCAATCCTGTCCACCAAAACACCACATTGCAAATCTATAAGACTCTCATTGTTGAAATGTTAATATTGTTTTCTAGTTAAATCCTAGAGTTAGGCTTTACACATCTTATTCCTAGTTTAAAACATGGAACATTTCTTCTCTCTTGAAAGATCCTTTATTTTACCACCCTACATACTTTTACTGTCTTACTTCTCTTTGTGTGTGTACTTTTACTTCCACATTTCACAAACAGTCATAGCAGTCCCTCCCCATACCATTTCCATAATCTTCTTTGGCCAGTATTTCAAACACCTAGCAAAATAGTTGTCCCAATCATTGTCAAGTTTTTTTAACCAATTAAACTTTTTGCTATCAAAAATTAACGAACACCGGATTGTCATATAGTTTTCAATGCATGTATTATCACCATTGTGTTATGAGGTTTGAATTTTATTACATTTTGCTTCAGTAGTATTTTAAGATTTATCATTGGGGTGTGGAAAACTCTGTATCTTAGCTTCCCAAAAGCACTGCATTCTTCTAGTTAAGTGTTGAAATATTTCACAAGTTTTTGAATACCAATATTTTACATGAATTATATGTGCTCATTATTAATAAAAAAATAAGTATAAAACTTTATTATTCATTCACTTCTTTTAATAACTTGAATATACATAAAAACTTTGAAACAGCAATTTATTGAAACATTTTGTGAAACCTTTAAGCATAGAAGGTTGACTGCAATTAATTACATGAAAAAAATGAGTAAAATAAAGTTATTGTTTTAAATGCATGACTATGAATTTCACTCTCAGTAATTTCAATTAAATATTATTCATAGATAGATTTGCAAAACAGATCTCAAATAAGAATAAAGTATTATCATTATTTTTTTAGATACTAGCTTATTATTACAATTATAAACATAAACAGACATATGTTTGATATGTTTTATTTAGTTATTATAGCAAAACATTTCAAGTATCAATCCGTCAGTTAACACTTTCAAATCAGACTTTAGAATTTCCTCATTCTTCACATTTAGAAAATTATAAATAGTAATATTTAAACAGCATTAAACTGTTGCACATGCGCTTTGGATTTTAACTATAAAATGAATGAATACTAACACTTAAATATTACAGTTTATAAAAAATATTGCGCTATATAAAATAATTGACTTATTTACATAAAATTATAAATAATAAACAATCTTCCAAACATTTCCAGATAAATTATTTTTCTAATATACCAATTACTTCCAAGTTTCTACATGTCAAATGTTTTTTTCAAGTTTCTCTATTTTTATAACAAATGGGCCCATTTTTCTTCTTTTTTTTTTTTTTAACTATTATTTTTAAATATGTACTCAGTTCCTTTCATTCTACTGATTTTTGTAATCAAAGAGATGTTTCATAAGTAAACAATAAAAAATTTCATATTTTCTAATTATGTACTTATAATTACAAGATATTTCTATTTATAACACTGTCTAACTATCAATATTCATTCAATTTAAAACTTATTAAATTCATTTTCTTTCTTAAATAACAATTCTATATTAGAATCTCACTAGTACATCTTCTCTAAGTGTCAAGAAATGGACACTATTTCCTTAAATTACTTTATTATTCAACTCTCAGGAATAAATAGATTTCTAAGTAGGTTTCTATTTATTAAACAATCATTAGTGTGAGAGACCATTAGAGTATAAGAAGAATTTTTAAAAATTAGATTTACCTAAAAAAAAAATTTAATTATCTACCAAATGACCTTCTCTCCCTGTTATCATAAATATAGCAGATGCAATGATGATTAAAAATTGATTTAAATAAATATTTATATTTAATTTTTCTTTATTCATTTAAAATCATTTCAAATTCAGAAAATTTATGTAAATGTGATGCACAGTCTGCCTTCATTTATCTGTAATATGTACTTATGCAAAATATACATGTAATGAATAATATACTGTTTTAATTTATCCAGATAGTCATTCTATTATTGATCAGGAAATGAATCTTAGCTAGGTAGTAAAACAAAAAAAAGATTTTTTTTTAAAAATATTACAAACTGACAACTTCTAGATTGTTGAGTTTTCCTTCACTGTTGTTCTTTGAGTGAATGTATCTTCTAGTAATTTATTTTATCTCTATTTATGCTCAAGTATGTGACAAAGAGACCACATGTGAGGTGGATGGATGACATAAGAAAGTGCGCAGGGGTGATGTGGAGAAGAGAAGCTAAAGATAGGAAAAGATGGATTGAACTTGGAGAGACCTTCATCCTGCAGTGGATTGATAATGGTTGATAATGATGATGTGTGACAATGCATAAGTGTGTCAGGTGGTGGAAATTCTTTAAAGGAGTACAGTAAACGCAAATCCTTGGTATTTAAGTAATACATTTTCCTCATTTTTAACTCAGAATTTAAAACTTAGATTTTAAGTGGCCAAATAAATCAAAATACAAAGTCAAGTTATAAGGGAAATAATGTTATGGCTGTAAATAAACATTAATAATTACGCTTTGCAATTTAAAGCAGCAGAAGAATAACAGATCCAAGAACAAAAATTCCTGGTTCATAATTTATCAATTCATATATATAAGCATCATATGACCAAGCATCATATGACCTCCAGAGCATCAAATCATTCCATTACTGCTCCATTAGATTTCTTATGATGATAAGGGGGCATCTTGACAGATAAGGCTCCTAAATCCAAATTCAAATAATTATTTTGGTGCTTGAATGTCACATGACTTTCTTAACAAGTAAGGATATCATAAAGGAGAAAATTGCAAAAAGCTTTGAGGTAAAGAATAAAAAAAAAATCTAGGAAAATGTCATAAATATGCAGCCACGGATTGCAATGATCGGAATGAACTTTAAGCTGTAAAAAAAGATTTTCTAAACCCTGAATGCTGATAAACAAACAATGAAATTTTACATAATTATGATTGAGTCACTTAATAACTGCATTTTATTTTTTAAAAATAATAGAACACATATAACCATATATATATATTAATATCATTTTGATTTTTTTTTAACAGTTGTCATTATTTTGACAGAAATTGCATTAGTGATGCTGAGGGTAAGCTCCTGCATGTCCAGACGGCCTTTATTGAATTATCAGCTGATAATTTCTCATCTTGTGATTGACAGTCATTGCCAATTCCTTCTGCTTGATTAACAGACATAAGATGATTAGCAAATGCTCCGCTTCAAAGATTTTTCTTATTAAAAAAAAATATAATTGATGAATATATATATTAAGGTTATCTTTCATAATATAAAAAAAAAAAGTCAAATATTGATAAATAATCTGAAATTGCATAGATTTTGAAAAAATATTAAATTTAAGATGACTTTAAAATACTAACAATAGACGATATATGCCTACAATTTCGGATCCTTATTTTTTTAAAAAAAAGTAAATATAAAAGTTCTTTTTTGTACTATTTCATTCATATATCAAATAATTCGGAAACTGTTTGTGGAAAATCCTAAAAATAAAGTTTAATAAATGAACATAGCACGATATTTAATTATTTTTTCTCTAAATTTATAATAACATATTGTACATTAAATATTACACACATAAAGCAAAACTGACCAGACCCACATAACATTTTATTTTTAAAGTGGCTTGATAGGTAGATGAGAAGAATTAGCACCTCATGTGATTACTAAGTAGTGCAGTGCTATTATACGTGTAGTATATGGAATATATATATACCACTTAAATGGTGCCTTGTATTTGAGTCTATAATTCCTAGGTATTATGATGAGATCAAATGATTGCTCCCAAGTTGCATCCAATTAAATTCTATGTTCAATATGCGAGAGAAATCTGGGAAAATAGTCTATCCAAAAAGCCATTGATAATGTGCAGTAGAATGTTAATTATCTCATTTTAAAAAAAGTTATTACATCATTGGTCAATCCAAAAAAGCCATTCATAAGGTGTTGTTGTATAATGTTATCTCATAATGTTATCTCATTTAAAAAAAGAAGCATTACACCATTGGTCAAATATTAGCCATACACATGTGATTTCAAATTTACTAGAAATATGTATGAGATAATCAGAACTGATGCTACACTAGTACAAATACAGAAATGAAGAGCTGAATGTTACAGAAAATTTAACTACTGTTATCAAGAATCTTGAAATTACATAACTAATGTCAATATTTTTTTAAAAAACTAATTTACATTCTGTCTAATTCAAAATAATATATAGAAATAGAAAAGTAGTAAAGCAAGAAGATAGACAAGTCAATAGATAGGAAGTTGAAAAGCTGAACAGATGGTCAGACAGGCAGGTAGCCAAACACATAAATAAATAGACAGAGGTAGATAAATAGATAAAGATAGAGATAGGTAGATGGATTGATTGATAGGAATAATACAGATACATAAATGAAAATATTTATGTGAAAGGATAGATGATAAAAATGGTTTTTAACAATAAGTGGTGAATAGAGGATATACATGAGTGTGTAAATAGATAGATTGATAGATTAATTTAAATTGAAGACCTATAGCCAGAACATGATCAGTTATGTAAAATAATTTCAAAAGAGATAGGTAACTGGATGGATAGATGGATAAATAGATAGATAAATTAGATAAACAAATATAGATGTATGGATGGATTAATTATATAGATGGATAATATTAGTGGATGGATTGATGAGTCAATGAATGAGTGAGAGACAAGAGAATAGACAAACAGATAGATATGCAAGCTGAAAGACACATATATAATAGAAAGACAAACAAATAATGGATAGATACATTGATTGACAGAGATAAAAAGACAGGCAGGCAGTTAGATAGATACATAGATGGATGGATGGATGGATAGGTAGGTAGGTAAGGTAGGTAGGCAGGCAGAGACAGACAGACAGACAGACAGACAGACAGACAGACAGACAGACAGACAGACAGACAGATAGATAGATAGATAGATAGATAGATAGATAGATAGATAGATAGATAGATAGATAGATAGATAGATAGATAGATAGATAGATAGATAGATTACATGGATAGGTGGCATGGATGGACACAGCAGACAGATAGATAGACAAACAGACAGACAGACAGGCAGGCAGGCAGGCAGGCAGACAGACAGACAGACAGACAGACAGACAGACAGACAGACAGACAGATAGATAGATAGATAGATAGATAGATAGATAGATAGATAGATAGATAGATAGATAGATAGATAGATAGATAGATAGATAGATAGATAGATAGATAGATAGATAGATAGATAGACAGTGAAAACCTATAACCATTATGTGGTTTTATAAAATGTTTTCATAGTCACACAAATAAACAAGGCAGATGTAGATAAATAGATTGATGATATATGGATACAAATCGATGTAAGTATAAATTGGTAGTCAGTCAGGTAGATAAGTAATTAGATACATAAGTACAGATTGAAATTATAAGCTATTATGGGTTCAGTTTGGTAAAATACTCTCAATCTTATAAAAATAGATTAGCAAAATTAATATTTATAAAATGCATGAATGTTTGCAGTGTTATAATTATTTCCATGTGATTTTTTTTTTTAATCCAATAGTAATTTTTTTCATCAACTTACATTAAAATAAAATAAACAATACCAACTTTTATTTCAATGGTAACTGTAGCTATCAACCAAAATTTAATATTTGTTTATTATGTAATAATTATAGACGTGTAAACTTCCTTTAATTTAATTAAAGGAACAGTAATATATCTATATATGCTGGCATGAACTTAAAGATAAAGCTAAAATGAAAATTATAAAACTAAGGTGCCTTAGCACTTTCCAGGAGTTTCTATATCCTCATAATCATAGCCAAAACCTGCAATTTTAACTTAAAATTTTCTTTTAGAAAACATTTACATCTTTAAAACATCTTTCTGAAATTGATATCATAGAAGATTGCATTTGCTGAATATTTATTTAGCAAATTATTTAAAAAATAGTACAATTAATGTCTAAAAATTAATGGAATAAATTTTAAGAAAAATGCGGGCGTTCCTTGTTCAACAGGTTAATTGTTTCTAAGAAAAAATCATGAAGAACAGGACTTAAATTTCCATAAAAATAATTTAATATTATTGAACTGAAATCACAACAGCATATTTCCTATATAACAATGAATATAAGTATCTATTTTTTTAAAACATTTAAATATATATAAGGAATTGTCTATTCAAAAAAAGAAAATCTTTACTTCCACAAAAAAATCTGATATATACATAATAAATTAGAGCACAGAATTAAAGAAAAACTTTTAAAGACATCCTTATGATATAATAAATGTAATTATAAAAACTGTTATATTTATTTAATATACACATATAAATAGTCATATATATATATATAGAAACTGCATAAATTTTTACAAATATAAAATTCAGATTTGAATAAGAATTGAATTTAGTGGCATGAAAAAAAGGAGCAAAATATATTTCATTGATATAAAATCCACCTACTTAGTTTTAGCAGCAAAGTAATTTCTCTGAACTATCATTTAATTCTTTTTTGGCAATTGCTGCAATAGCTTGGAGGAGGTAGTGATTGATTCATGCTCACAATGTATCTTAGACATCATCTGAATGGTCTATATATTAATGGTTATATCAAAATTTTAGAGCAAATAGTTTTAAATATATAGTAACTATATATTTTAGTATTCATTTTATTACTAGATGGCAGTAGTTATCTTCAACGGTTAAATTGCAGAACTCAAATTGCTAAAAATGACATTATTTACTTATATTTTATTTCTTAAAGCAAAAAAAAAAAAAATCTAAAGGTTATTTTAATGTTTCAAAGTTATTTTTATTCATTTGAATACATGTTTATTGAATAATTTTTTGAGTTATCTGAGGTTTTTGGCAGGATTTAAACTTAGGTCCTTGAAAAAAATGAATATAAAAAATAAGATTTTTTTCTTAAATAAATTTATATTATTATTTAGTTTCTTTTTTTTTTTTTCAGTTATAACTAAATGTATTTAATTTTGTGAATTAGTATGATAAAAATAATTAATTATATCATAAATTTTAATAAAATTACAGATGAAATATGTGAAAAATTAAATTTTTCAAAGTTAGTCTCAATTTAATTTCATTATTTGGCTATGGTATGATTAAACAAAAAAGGGAAGAAGATAGTGTTATCTTTTATTCATTCAAAAAGTAAACATTTCTTTCCAAGTTAAATAATAATTTGATTGCATATTAAAACATGTCTCCTTAACAACAGAATTAATTTCATAATTTATAAAATTGTTAATTACAGAGCATCCAACATTTGAAATGATATTAAACAATTATATAAAAACAATATATGTATGCTTTATTAAACAAATTTCAATATAATAACATTTCAAATATTATAATTATGATAAACATTTATACTTTTTTCAACTTACATGTAAATCAAGTAAAGCAAAAAGTTTTGAACAAACTATTTATGCAAACTGAGAACTGACATCATAATATAAATTCACTTTGCAAGTGATACTCTTTAGTAAGCACTTTTTTTATATAATAACTTTTTAATAAATATTTAAGTAGTTATTAGTCATTCTTTATTAAATTAGACAAATTTATATTTCATTTAATCTTATACACTTTAAATTTAATCAAGTTCAAATATATGTATAACACCTT
The DNA here is from genome assembly GCA_028023455.1 of Epiperipatus broadwayi. NCBI lineage: Eukaryota > Metazoa > Onychophora > Udeonychophora > Euonychophora > Peripatidae > Epiperipatus > Epiperipatus broadwayi. Next base: position 1,419,516 of record JAQFVV010000228.1, read on the forward strand.
ATACAAGCATATGATAACCTATATTTTCAATCATTCACCTCATATTCAAACATTATGATCTCTTATTTTCTGGAATGTATGATCAACTTAACTTTTATATTTCAACCATAATAGTCCATCTTAATTAACTTTTAAGATAGATTTTGACCAACCAGATCTCCTTAAAGATTCCAACTCACAATTTATTTTTTAGGATTAATCATTGTTTATTAAATTAGAAATTACTATATTTTGTTTAACTTTAAATAATGACTTTAAGTTTAATAAAGCTTAAATATATCTAAAATCGTTTGTAATAATACATATTTTTATCAATAATTTTTTTACATATACATATATATAACAAGAGCTTAGGATTTACAGCAAGTTCATTAAAGAAATGTTATGGAAAATCTTAAAGATTTGATTGATTACCGATATTTATCAAAACCTCTATTCAATTGCTTAAATATATATATATAATGTAAAAATGATAATTCAATTGCTTAAATATATATATATAATGTAAAAATGATAAAGATCTAAATCAATCAACATTTAAAAATAAATTATATCTATTCAAAATTATTAATACTAGCTGAAAGTATTAGCTATTTATGATAACTAACACTGGTTTGACTGAAAAGTATGCTTTGGCAGTAAAACTATTGGTAATGAATTTTATTTTATTTTGGTTAGTATTGATAATATTGAATAGGTATAATTTAATGATGTATATATACATGTATATAAAAAAAAGGGGGAAATGAAAGAGAAAATGAATATTAAAAGATGTTTGATTAGAAGAGATTTATATCCAATTAACACATCCTTGCTATCATAAGTAAACAATATGACTCTCATCTTTTTTCTTTGTCAGACAAATACAAATATAAAATTTATTTATATCATTTTCACTTAAAAAGCAAAAATGTTTTGCAATTTTATATACTTTTAATATAAAAAAATTAATTTAAAATTTATCTTCATATTAGTTTCCTACCCTCTCATTAAATTATTTTAGTATTCTGATAAAATTGCTAGTAATTCAAAATCCTACACAAAATTGCATTTATTCCTAATTAAATCTTTAAATGTTTTCCAGTTTGTATTGCAGAAAGGAGTTTTGCTATTAACTGAAAGGAGACCCTTTGATTCTTCTTGGAGGCCTTAAAGGAACTGAGCAGGGCAAATTCCTAATGTCCACTCCATACGTTCTTGTCATTGCAGCTGTTATTACTATGTGATTATTCATATAGTATACGAACATGGATGGGCTGCTCACCAACACGCATTAGCCAGTGTGGTGAGTTTATTGGCTTTTTACCTCTGAGTTTAAGATCAAGAAACACCATGGTCTTTCTTCTCAGTGCCTGATAAGGCAGAATGAATGTTTGTGTAAATGATAAATATTTTCCCAATACATATATACAATTATGACAGACAAAAATAAAGCATGGCCCTTATTCCCAGGAGGCTGTAAAGTCACCAACCAAGGCAGCGGTTGGTGGCCGAAGGCGGAGGGTGCTAAGAATCCCCTGATTGCGGACCCAGGCTGCCATTTGATGACGACTTTTTATTTAGGTACTTACAACTGCAGATCACTTTCAAGTGAAGGAAGATTGCAAGAATTAGAAGAAGAACTCTCTTATATTAAATGGGACATTATTGGACTTTGTGAAGTTAGAAGAAAAGGTGAAGAGACAATTGATTTAAAAAGTGGACATATACTCTATTATAAAGGCACAAATATTGGAAATACAAGTGGAGTAGGATTCATTATAAATAAAAAGTGGAAGAACAATATTGTGGAGATTGATGGTGTATCAGACAGAGTGGCAAGATTAGTTATACAACTTAATAGCAGATACCAAATGCAGATAATTCAGGTTTATGCCCCAACAAGTTCTCATAGTGATGAAGTAGTAGAAGATTTTTATATGGATGTACAAAAGGCTTTTGATCAGAGTAAACACCATTTTAAAATTGTTATGGGAGACTTTAATGCTAGAATTGGTATAAAAATGAAAGATGAAAGTGCTGTGGGTAATTTTGGTTATGGTAATAGAAATGAGAGATGACATAGACTTGTGGAGTTTGCAGAAAAAGAAAAACTTTATATTATGAATTCTTTTTTTGAGAAAAATGTTAAAAGGAAATGGACATGGAAGCATCCAAATGAAGGTACAGCAGAATTGGATTATATTTTGACTAACAGGAAATACATATTTCAAGATTGTAATGTTCTTAATAAATTTAACACAGGAAGTGATCATCGATTAGTAAGGTGTAAGATACGTGTTAATGTAAAACTAGAGAGACAAAAATTATTAAGGAAAACAATATTTACAGTTGATATTCCTAATCTTCAGAAACATTCTAATGAATTTAAATTAGAACTTACAAATCGGTTTCAAGTATTAGTAGATTTTGAACATGATTCAGATTTGAATGAAATTAATATGAAAATAACTGATACACTTTTGAAAACTGCAACAAAGATAGCTGGTAGAAAGAAACAGCAATTGACCAATAAAATTTCTACTGAGACTAGAGAATTTATGAAGAAAAGAAGGAATATGAAGACATACAAAAATGATGCATTAAAAAGAATTGAATATCTCGAATTTTGTAAAATGGTGCGGAAAAGAGTTGAAAATGATATAAGAAAGTATAACTGTGAACTAGCAAGGAAAGCTGTAGAAGAAAATAAAAGTCTTAAGAATGTAAAACAACATTTTGGTATTGGTAGGAAATTTATATCTGCAATAAGAAAAAAAGATGGAATTATTACTAAAAGGAGAGATGACATCATGAAATTGGTAGAAGATTTTTATCAAGAATTATATAGTAATAAACAACAAGTACCTCCTATATCTATTACATCTTCCAAATTGCCCAGAATTTTAAATGAAGAAGTGAGACATGCAATTAAATGTATGAAGAAAGGAAAGGCTCCAGGTAATGATGGAATTATAATTGATATATTAAAAGAAGCAGGTGAAGAAATAGAAAAATTTTTAGCAAAGTTATATACCAAATGTCTAAATGATAAAGATGTACCAGATGATTGGAAGAATGCAGTAATAATATTAATATTTAAAAAAGGTGATAAAGAAGATATTAGAAATTACAGACCTATCAGCCTTTTATCAGTTTTATATAAAATTTTTACCAAGATAATTACTACTCGTCTACAGAGAACATTGGATTTCCACCAACCAAGAGAACAAGCCGGATTTAAAAGTGGTTTTAGTACAGTAGATCATATCCAGGTATTGAGAGAAGTTATAGAAAGGACAAATGAATATGAGTTGCCATTATGCTTAGGATTTGTAGATTATGAAAAGGCATTTGATTCTATAAACATTTCTTCAGTGATTAAAGCATTAGATCATCAAGGTATAGATCCAGGATATTGTCATATTTTAAAGAATATTTATAAAAATGCAACAGCAACAATTAGATTACATAATGACACTGGGAAAGTCAACATTGAGAAAGGTGTAAGACAAGGTGACTCCATATCTCCAAAACTTTTTACAGCAGTGCTGCAAGAAATATTTTGTGGATTAAAATGGGAAGCTAAAGGAGTGAAAGTAAATGGTGATTATTTAAGTCATTTAGATTTTGCAGATGATGTAGTTGTTTTTGCAAATAATGCTTCAGATCTGCAGGAAATGTTTCAGGAATTATCAGATGAAAGTAGGAAAGTAGGACTAAAGATAAATGTTAAAAAGACTAAAGTAATGTTTAATCGATTTGCTCAAAATATGAAAATAAAGATTGATTATGATGAATTAGAAGAAATTAACAATTACAAATACCTTGGTCAGATTATTAATACAGATGGAAACATAATGGAGGAAATTAATCATAGAATTAAACTTGGTTGGAGTGCTTTTGGTAGAAATAACTTGATACTAAAAGGAAATATGCCTATGTGTTTGAAAAGGAAGGTTTTTAACAAATGTGTTTTACCAGTTCTTACTTATGGACCTGAGACTTGGACACTTAATAGAAGAGCAATTCAGAGACTTCAGACCACTCAAAGAAGTATGGAGAGATGTATGTTGGGAGTAACAAGAAGAGATCGTAAACGCAATGTATGGGTAAGAGAACAAACAGGTGTTACTGAGCTCATTGAAAAAATTAAAAGATTGAAGTGGAGTTGGGCTGGACATATTGTTAGAATAGATGATAATAGATGGACAATTGAAATTTTAAACTGGATTCCAAGAGATTGTAAAAGACCCAGAAAGAGACCACATGTGAGATGGATGGATGAAATAAGAAAGTGTGCAGGGGTGATGTGGAGAAGAGAAGCTAAAGATCGGAGAAGATGGATTAAACTTGGAGAGCCCTTCATCCTGCAGTGGATTGATAATGATGATGATTTTTATTCTCCAATTATGTGCAAGAGACTTGCATAGTATAAAAATATTTAGCAAATTTTAATGAAACCATAAGATAAGAATATATAAATTCTGATGAATAAAGAGAGCTTTATCAGGGAATTCTTTATATATGTATTATACTGTAATTTTTTATAGTATTGTATAATTTCAATGAAAAAAGAAAATATTGCATGGCAAAATCAATTTTGCCATGCAATGGTGTTTTTTTTTTTTTTTTAAAAAGTTCAAATTAGTTTTTGGTCCCTTACCCATTTAAATATTATTAAAATATTTCATTATTTTTATTAAATAATTTTTAAAAAAAATACAGTTCTTATTTAATAATTAAGATGTAAAATGAATTTAGTTTTTACTAATCTACTTTCTATTTTTTTTTTTTAAATCTATATTATAAGCAGGAACAGTAATTATTATTTTTGAATAAAGGAAAAACAAATTACATTTATTAAAAGAAAAATGAAAATGCTCCAAATTATTTTAATAACAAGTTAAATATAACTGCAAACATAAAATAATAATACCAGCATATTTGCATTTGCTTTGAATTTTATTATTTGCAAAAGCGCATTGTTAGAATTCTTAATAGGTAATAAAAAATAATAATTTAAACATTCAATGTCTTCATTACTATAGTTAATTATACTTATTTTGGAATCAATTTTATTTTAATAAGATTTTTTTTTACATATGATTCAAAATTTATATATAGTCTTGTACTTATTCCCTACTGCTATTTCCCATATATGGCAACATTGCAAGTTGAACTTTTTAAAAGCTTACAAATTTCTCTTATCACTCTCAAATTGTGCATGAAAGAAAGAGTTTACAAATTGTGAAATGAATATATTTAGGGTATTTTCATAAGACCATGAGAATTGACTTAATAAAATAAATTTTAAACCTCTTCATGTTATAGTAAATGATGATATTTTAGGTATTATAATTCCTGGAATAATTTCATCATCCATCATTAAATGTTGAATGTCTAGAAAATTTTAAACTTTATTTAAACTTTTCAAATACAAACAACTATTAGTAGTAACACATAAATAGACAACATAGGTTGGTAGATTACACAATCTTTCAAATGGTATTATTCTCAGTTTTTCTTCAGATGTTGTTGGCCAGACCAGTGCCAATACTAGCATAGGAGTCATCTTTAGATTCTTGAATATTGAATTTTAAGGCAAACTAACTGAGCTATTATTTATGTGTTATTACTAACAGCAGTTGGTATTTGAAAAACAAATAAAATTTAAATTTTTTTCTAGACATTCAACATTTAATGATAGATGATGGAAATAGTCTAGCATATTATAACATCTTTATGCTATATGTCTTTAATTACGAATGAATAATAATGACTGTTTATTATTTCATTAAATCTATAATCACTAATTAGTTCAAATCAATTTTAGTAAATAAATTTAATAATTTATTGAAATTTAAATTGTTTGTTTCTATAAACAAAATTTGCTTAGGTTTCAATATAATAGTAGAATAACAGATCAACTAAAAAATATCTTTATAAATTTCTAATCTACTTTTAAACCTTTAAAAATGGTATTTTGGAATGATTTAGAACCTTTCTAAAAAGCAGGTGCTAAATTATGTTATTTGATAATAGTATATTCATTGTGCTTTGTTAATCCTCCATTTTTTTATAACCTTATGCTACAGCTTTGGGAACTAGAGATTATTATTTGTTTTAGTGATTCCTTTTTCATTTTCATAAAAGTTAAAAAAATTTCTTATAAGCAATATGAGTCTTGCAATCAATATTCAGAAACAGATGCAAATTTAAGATGGTGTTGTTTTCAAAACACTGAGCCATAATCATTCTTCCCTAAAAAGATTATCAACAAATTATGAAAACTGATTTATGGTTACATATCTATGTTTAAATGCTATCCAAGTATAGAAAATGTGTATAGTGTCACTAGGTGGTGCATACTAGCAAATAAAGGGACACATCAAGTCATTTTATTTGTATTGGATTTACTGTGAACTTGTTGAAAAGTTGATCTCCTACTAGAATTACAGCAAAGGTAAGAACCTTTCTTAAATATTCAGAAGATTAAAGGCTTTAAAAAGTGAAATTATATTATTAGAACTTCATTTCCATTGTGAAACGTTTTGATAAACAATTCCAAATGGATTCTGGGGAGAAGCCTCAGTCTAAACAGAGCAGAAAGAAAATGAACTGTAACACTCAGAATTCAAACTGTAAAATTAAAGAAAACCTTCAAAAACCTCTCAAAGTAACTCAAAATAGTATAAACAATGATTATATACCCCAGAAATCTATGCTAAATAAAATGACAAAAAAATATGATAAAAAGAGTAAAATTGAGAATGAAACCAAAAATAATGTTATAACAGAAACACCAAATTCTTATAAAAATATCACAGAAAAATTAATAGAAACTCAAAACAAAGTTAGGATACCAATTATTGATCAACATTTGCACAATACTCAAAAATCTCAGAAGCAAAACTCAAAAATAAGCCCACAGTAATAAATATAAAATTGCAACTGGTTGAAACTAAAAATATCACAAAAATAGACACCACAGAGGTCACTGTACTGGAAGATTATGTTGTGGAAATGGGATAGAGCAGATTATGGGTAAATTTAGAGTGGGGCATGTAAAATAAAGTGGCTAACAGGTTTATCTGGGCATAATTGCTGAGATATTCTTGACTTCGTTTAAGGAGAAGCCATAATACATCACATCACATTATTACATCTCACAATAAAGAAGACCAATTTCAGGAAAAAAACTGGAATCATAACCCCAACATGATACAACAATGGAAAATAATGATCCTCAAGAGGTTTTGATGCCTAAACAAAATATTACAAAGGGGCAGGAATCTACTTAAAGTAATATGAATGATTGGGAAATTTGGCAGAACTGTAGAAATACTCCACATCTTCAGCCTACTTCTACCATACCTCAAAAGCAAGAATTGCAAAAAAGAACACAAATTTTCTTTCCTTAATAGTAATGCAATTATTCAAAACAGCTATAAATCTAATACTTCTTTCATTATTAAAACCATGTCATATGCGAATAAGTTAAAATCTAGTGCAGATGCCCTCAACTCAAATAATACCATAACCCATGCTATAGCAGCTGGAAAGGGAGAGAGCACTATGAAAAACCAAACTCCAAAAGATCAAATGTCAGGAAGATTCCTCATTGATTTTGATGAGGAAGAAAATATGATGACCAGTCAGTTCAATGTGCACAACACTGAATTAGAATATGCTCCAATAGACATTGATAGTTATGAAGCAGTGAGCACTGAATTCAATGACAGACTACCTCTGATTCTGTATAATTCATTTCAAAACTATAATTATGATCATACCCTGATTTTGACTACTACAAATAATAAATGCAATCTCTTCCAATTTCCAATGGATCAATTTTTCTCACTAATAAAAGAAAACCAGCTAGCTGATGCAATTAAAAGGATGTAACACCACCCTAACAGAAGGTACTTTGTTGTTGAGTTCCAGAATATAATTCAGAAAGATTTTCAGATAAGGACACAATTTTCTCAATGGAAAAGTATCTTATCAAAATAGATATGGCTAGGCCAAGAGTAGCACATGGGATAATAAGAAATTATTATTTGAACTTCACCAGTGGAAACCTGCAGAAACTCTTGGCCAAATTTGGAAACATCACTGCCTTCAAATACTTGGTCAAAAGAAGAGCAGGACTAGAGCTGCCATCAAACACTGTGGCTTTTACTATCAAGCTGGCAAATGGAGTGTCTTTACTTGATCTACCCTCAGTTCTGGAGGAGCCCAACTGCTCCTTATATTTATCCTTTCGTGGGGTAAAACCACAGTGTTTTATATGTCAGGAGAGATCACATCTGGTAAAGGCCTGCCCAAGGAAAATATGTCAAAGGTGTCAGGGCGGGAATAGCAGAGCCCACCAGTGTGTGGCTTCCTTCTATAGCTTGAAGCCCACAGCCTCTTCCTATGGTGATGAAGCTGTGCAGACATATTACAACTGGTCTGATGATCTAGCTGAAAACCAAAAGCCGCAAACAGAACCCAGTGGTAGCATAACTGATTCAATTGAGAAGGAGCTGACACCAGAGAATCTCGTGTTGGTTGATTACAGCCCTAGCAAATTAATGCTCGACTAGGGGCAGACACTTTATCCCGAGAGGACAGTTGTCTCATAAATGAAATATCAGTTATAACCACTGTCAGAAGTCAAAGTAAAGCTACAGCACCTAGCTCTATAAACCATCCTATGAATCACACAAGCAAGAAGAAAACACAGGACTCCTCTGGCTCTCAAGGTGAAGAGAGTGTAAATTTGTGGTCTGATTCTGAGATTGAGGAAGCAATAACTCTGCCAGTGAGTGGTAGATTCAGGAGTTCGAGAAAAAAGTATGATTAAAAAGAGATCTAGAATGGCAGACACAGACAGAGAATTACAACAGGAAGAGCTCCAGAAGACTCACCCTCGTAACATCCAGATTGGAGGACCGGTCAGGGACCAGAAAAACACACAAGCTACCTCAGAGGGGTTGAGAAAAGTGATGTTCTGCAATTTGATGGGCCCTCCTCATTGCAGTAGCTCACCAGAATCTCAGAAACAAATATGAATCGCAAAATGATTGATGTGCAAATTAGGAGATTAGCCAAAACACCATCATCATGCAACTTAACATGATGGTGTGAATGTCAGAGGATTAAACTCCCTGGATAGAGCATATGACCTGCAAAGATGGCTCAATAACAGTCAGATGCATATAGTATGCCTGAATGAAACCAAGCTTCATTTGAATACCAACAGTAAAATAATTCAAATCCTCAATCAGTTTGGGGTCTTTCAGTTCTTTTCATCGAACACAGCCACCTCAGGTGTCGCTATTCTCATTAATAAACAATTAAACATAGAAAGAAGCAGAACTCTATATCTTAACAATGATTTGATTATAATATAAATCACAATCTCTGGAATGTCAGATCTAATTTATGTCTACGTGCAGGACTCCAGGCAGATCGACTTCACAATAGGCAGGATCAACTCTATTCTTGCATCAGCAGTGCCACCTGTCAACTTTTTTGGGGACTTTAACATGGCCTATCAACAGTTCAATCAAAAATATTTGCATAAACTCAATAGTGCTGTTGTGTGGGGAGGGGTGTTTTCCCACCAATGCATAATCATTTTACATACGGCAGCACAAAACCCTAAATGATTTACTTTCTTATAGTCCAGAACTTTACCATGAACTGCATGCCTCATTGTAAATTGTTCCATTCTCCAATCATCTGGCCATGTTGATTTCCCTTCAACTGGATCCCATATTACTAGCCCCCTCATACCAAATCAAAACAATAAGAATGCTCAACAAGGCCAGCACACCTGAATGGATCTTCTCAGAAGCTTATATCTTCTTCCAAAAGATCCAGCTTCTCTCATTGTCACCAAGTCTTTTTCAGTCTTTGTAGGGATACTTAGTTCCCTTATAAACAATTTCACCCGAAAAACCAAAGGCCCAAACAGGCTGCTCAGGGAGCTGGATTTCATTAGCAAAAGAGTCAGTGAATTATAATCAATTGATGCTGGCATAGGGGAGATCATGTTGTTAAAGAAACTATAGGAAGAAACAGAGAGTGCTCACACAATATGTTGCGACAAAAAGGCCTACCCCATCATTAATCAACATAAACAACCATAACTATTCTGGGGCTGCAATGCTAGATAAGATCCATGAGTACTTCAAGAGAAAACTCCAAAGTCAAAAGTTTGACATCAGTAATATCTGGGATGATAAACAAGAAATTGGTGAACACAGTATAACAGAGGAACAAATCATCCAGATGCTTCAATCCTATCCTGAACATGTGCATCCTGCTTTAATGGCATTCCCCGATTTGTATTGTTGCACCTTAGCCATTTCACAGCTCCAATAGTACAGAGTGGTTGATATGCTGGCTGGGGACTTTCAAGTGTTCCTGATCTGTATCCAATTGCTCTCATACCATACATGAAAAAATCCACCAATCCATCCAGTTTATCTAACATTAGAACTATCTCAATGTCCCCACTAGTCATCAAGTCAATTGAATCATTGGTTAAGGATAGGATCCAGCAGCAGTTACTTACCAGGATCTCTGTACACCAGTTTTCATGCAAAGGCTCATCCACCATTGAGGCAGTGCATGCTTCATTCTGCTGGTGGAGTATGTAAGATCATATAGAAAATCAGGGCCCATTGCTGTTCAGATAGACTTTGCAGCTGCCTTTGACCCTGTGATGCCAGCAAAACTGCTATCCTTGTTAAGGCACTATGGAGTACCTATTGTCTATGTTAAAATCACTGCTAACTTGTTGCTAAACAGATCAATTCACATATCATTCGATGGCTCCCTGGCCCCTGGTTTCAGACCGCATATATCAACCCCCCAGGGGTCCCCAATAAGCACCCTCTCTTTCATTACCTACCTGAATCCTCTACTAGAAGTGTGGAAAAAGAACTACCAGGGTCTTTGTGCCAGCACTAAGGGAGGAACTCCACCACATTTCTTATGTGGATGATGTTATCATCTTTGTCCCTTCTGAGAAATACCTGCCAAGACTATACCAATTGCTGGACAGATATTCTGGCAAATTCAATCTGGCTGTCAACTCAGACAAATCTGTGGTCTGGAAAATCAGTAGGGGTGTTACAGTACCATCAAGATATACAGGAAATCCACAGAAATTCCTTGGGTTCCTGACTGCCCTCTCCAAAACAGCGATGAGGGCTATCCAGCAGGATCTTTTGGACAAAACCAAGAAGGTAAAAAACTCTCTCGATCTCCTTCTCAGGTGGCCTTGTTAAATATGATGGTGTTTCCCATATAAACTATTACTTGCCCATCTTCAAACTGACCAAGGGTTTTCAGGATGCTATAAATTCAGCCTGCATCAAGATGATGTGGAAGAGAAAAATGGTATCCATCAGTCTGGCCAAGGTGCAGAGACGACGTGACCTGAATGGACTTGGTCGCCATGCTGTTAAGGTGGTGTTTTGTTCAAAGAGCTCTTTCAATGCTCAGGAAAATCCACAATAAAAAAGAAAAGGATCAGAGTGGAGACACTGTGGAGCCCACAGATACACCACCACCCATACCCAGTAAATGGGTCAAAGAGCTACAAGATCAACTAGGGACTCTACTTTCAGTTACTGAGCAAATAGAGAAAGCTAAGCAAATTTACTGGAAAGTGTACAAACTCCTTTTCCCAAATCAAAACTCATTATCTACCCAATTAAGACTGTCTGTAAAACAAATGCTCAGAAAGTCAAGATACTGGTGGATAGGACCAAAGCTGGTCGATTTTATAATCAAGTTTAACTTGTCCTCCCTGTCCACCAGTCACTTTTTGGTGATGCAAAGAGAATTTTGTCAAATAAGGCCCATGTGTAAACTCTGTAATATGCATGAAGAAACACTGGAGTACATCTTCTATGCCTGCTCATACCTGAGTTGCACTAGAAACAAAATTATCACAAGCATTTCCTCTGGCTGTGGCAATGTTCTGTCAATTGATCGAGCAATTAAAGAAGGAAACTATTCAACTATCAGGCTAGCGACATGCCTACTACATGCCTTATGGATCACCAGGTGCCAGCATACCTTCAGACAAGGACATAGTGATCCTTGGAGAACTTTTAAAACAATACTAATAAGCATGATGAACAGAGATAGACTCCTTGTGCCAGAGCGTTTCTTTGTAGACACATGGGCACAGATTATCATTTGTGATGATGAGACAACATCTCAGACTACTGCACTAAATGTTAAGAAGAACGCCACACAGATTGGTTGCAAAACTTTGATTTTTTTTATATGAAACTATTGTAATTATCAAATGTAGCTACCTGACACTGTAAATTTTTTCTTAATAACAAAAAAAAAAAGTATAGAAAATGTGTAAATTTTGAATTCACTAGTCATATATTGCCTATTATTCAAATCATTGTACATCCATAGACATTATTTAAGTGTTAAAAAAGATGATCTTATAATCTTAGTTTTACATAAAATCCCGGCAATACATGAATTCACTTTTGTTTCAGTATTACCATGTTCTCTGTATTAGTTAATCATTACTTTTAGACTTTGAATGAATAAGTTAATGTGCAGAATTTTTTCTCCACACACATCTCTTATGTATTCGTTAATGTGATTACATTCAGATAAAAAAAATAGTTCAGTGATGATCATATTTTATTTGTGTTCTTTTAAAATGTTTCCAAAATCATTGCATCAAATAATCACTGATCCATAAGAAAAAGAAAACTACTTTAAAATTTTTCAAATTAAAGTTGACAATATAAAGTCTTTTAACATTTAACAAAAAATTATAACTATCAAAATTTTGTTGCATTACATCTATCTGCACCTTAATTCTAACTATTGGAAAAAAAATCTAACAGTCATTTTCTGCATCATTATGTACAATTTAATAATTATTACTTGTTTGCTCAAATACTTTTCTTTTAGTAAATGTTTTTAATAATTTCCAATTAGAATCTTAGCATTTGTAGCATGTTTTCATTTATCATTTCATTTAAATGCTTTTTACTGTGTTTCTATTTCTATTTCACAACTTTAGCTTATTTTTCATTAACCAAAGCTTGTTAATCATATCATATAAATAATTAAAATATTTTTCCAATTTTTCAATACAGACACTTAACTTCATTAATAATTTTTATCTTAATTTATAGATTCATTTTTATGACTCTGCTTTTCTTATCTAAACTCTTTCTATCATATATATTTAAATAAACTTGCCAATGCTTTTTCTACGTTTGCCTTATAGCCATTTTCTTTTAGTTTTTATCAGCATTTGCACATCAATTAAATATTAAGCTTTCTACATTGATATATTTCTATGTTCTCCAGAATTCTTTTTTTTTAAATTTTATTTATTCTATTATTTTATTTGCAATTCTCATTATTAATCCATAACTTTTGTTCTCTTGCTTTTTCCATACCTACTGTCTATATTGCAACCACTTTTATACAATCCTTAAATAATTAGCATATTTTCTTTGACTTTATTAATCACTCTATTAGTGTTTATGCTTATTTTCTTATCCAATAAATGTAAAAAAAAATTATTTGACTTCAAATTAATAATAGCTCATTTCTTTTTTGCACCACATCTTTTTGTTTTTGTTTTTTTTTTCTTTAAAATTTAAGTAATAATATAAACCCTGCCTCCCACTGTGTAAATCAGTGATCTTCAACCCTTGGTCCATGGACCAGCGCTGATCCGGTCTGCACTAGACTGGCAGGAAAGTTTGTAATAACAAAATAATAAGATTTTAAACTTTTAATATAAACAATTTTTATTTATTTTTTCATCTCATTTTTACCCAATTAACAAAAAGAAACAGAACGAAAACAAAATCTAATCAGTCGTACATAAATTGTTTTTCTAGTTATCACAGATGTTTATGTTGGGGGGGGGGGGGGGTAAAATTAAATTTTTTATTATTTTTCTAAAAAAATTCAAAATTTAAAAAAAAGGTTTTTTTTTATTATACTAACTCCATATATATATAACTTCATCTTGTATATTTAACATTAAATACAGATATTACATTTATCATAATCATTGTTATGTAATTACACTAGCTGTAATATTTCCCAACATTCAGGTGAATAACATTTTATTCTTGCATGTTTTAACAATGAAATAATAAATGTAGCAATGCAGGCACATTAATGAGAATGATTGTTATTGTACTGCTTTCTGTAGCAGTATGATTATGCAACTCGAGAAAGAGTGTTCAGCATATGAAGATAAGCAACACCATTCCAATACACAGTAACTATTGTGTTGTTTTGGTCAGTTATAAGAATTATGCTCATCTAAGGCTAAACAGTTTAGGATCTTTAAGAAAATTTATCTGTAGACTTCTGCTGGTCTGCAAAATCTTATCCTTATTTTTGCTGGTCCCCTGGTATAAAGAGGTTGAAGACCACTGCTGTAAATTTGATCCAAATTTGTATTAGTTTGAAAATGCTTGCTAATTTCCTTACTAAAATCTAGCATTAATGCAATATGTGTTAAATGTATAGTATTATACTAACAACACAAGTAATATATTTTTAAAAAAGAAATTATTTCAAAGAACTGAAATAGTTTGATTATATAAGAGATTCCTTATGCATCAAAACTAGTGTATCACTTTTGGCATGTATGAAAATGTATTCTAAGTCAAGATTCATCACAGATAACATTGGTAATGTACAAAGTCAAAAATTGAAAAAAAAATTATATGTAGAAACCACAGATCTAAAAATAAAAATCAGAATTGTTCAAATAATAGTTTGCCTATGAGTAGGGCCAGACTGAACAGAACACTAGACCCTCCAAAAGCTACAATATAGACTTATAACCATTAAAAAAACATTTATAATTTTAAAACTACTATGTTTATTGATTTATATATACAAAATATAAATATAAAATCAAAAGTTACATTAATCTAACATATGTTTTAATAAATTTCTATTTTTTCTTTATTTCATCCACAATTACTTTATTTTCTATTGCCATTAATATTTCTTTTTCTGATATTTTAAGCAAAAATTTCTTTTAAACAACAATAATTTAAATTATTAAAAGTCAATTTAAAATATATTTTAATTTTAAAATTGATCTTTCACAAGTTATCTGAGTGAATGATAGAAATGATAAGTATACTGGTATATGATTCAGCAAATACTATAATTAAAATAATAAAAAACTCAATGTGACTCGGTGATGTCTGGCTTTTTACCATTGCAGTCTACCAAGAATATATCAAATATGCATTACTTTTTTGTAATCACAATCAATTGGAAGCTAATTGGGTTTTTGTCTCTGTTGATTCAAAATGTATCACTCACTACATGATGCACTAAATGATGATTAGTTTGTGATTATTTCTGACTATATTGAATCAATATTTTTTAGATAAGGTCTATAAAAAGAAGAAGAATCTTCTGGAATTAGATTAGACTAATAAACTTAAAAAAGTGGTTTCTATGCAAATTAAATACAAAAAAAGCAATATATAATATATATATATATTGAAATGTATTGCTTGGAATAAATATTTTTTTTAATAATAGTTCTGTAAAAGCCTCCTTGTTTTTTTAATAAATAGAACTTCAAGAAAAAAGTGTTCTTTTATTCTCATATTTATTTTAATGAGACAATCTATTAGCTTATATATAATAATTGGTCACTTGGAAAATATAGTTCTCTAATGGGTGCCTATGATTTTCTATGGATGTGAAACATGGCATTGAAAAGTATTGATGCCATTAAAATATGTTACTGGCAAAGATATTTAAGAATTTTATCAATGACAAATAAAATGAATATTTGATTAAATTCGATCTCACTCTTGCTTGAAATACAAATGATTGGATTAAAATGGTTCATCTAGTAAAATATATAAGGCTTACTTAGATCACATGATCACCATTTCTTATGCTTACTTGTAACTGTTATCAAAACAGGCAAAACTCTCCATACAGTGTTGCCATTTAGTATTATCACTTAGATCATGAAGATAATATATATTAGCTCAATAATTTTAAAGAAAAGTCATTATAGGTTGTCTAGTTGATGGTGTATGACAGACAAAATTTTAAATAAACATAAAAATAAAAATGTCTTAACAATGCTATCATGTAATTTAAAAGAAATGATAAAATAATGACAAAAGAAAGTAAAAAAATATTTGCTATTTAGAAAGCCTCATAATGTGAATAGAAAAAGAAGACAACAACAAAAAGGAGCTAGATGTATGTTTTTTAGTTTGCAAAATGTGTGAAGAACTAAAAATGTGAAAGAAATAGCAGAACCTAAAAATATATAAAATCTATTATTTTATATAAATGTAAAACACATTATTTTAAATATTATGGTAGTCAGAAACTAATAAAAAATGTGTCATAAAAAATATGCATCAATGATGGTATTGAATGAATCATATGCAATAAATGACAAAAATACTATAAAGGCCGTTTTCAAATGAGAACCACAGACACAATGAAGACATAAAATAATTTGGATAAGAAAATGTAGATGAAAAAATTCAGATACCAGGAAAATAAAAATATGAAATTTAATAGTAAAAATCAAGCTATTTAGAGATATGTTCCAGAGGAAGAACTGTAGCATAATAATACAATTATATATTCACTTAAAATATATATTCATCCATAACAGGTCATAAAAGAATTTCATTTAATTAAAAAATATTTACAATTTGCTTACTGAGATTTAATTCTTTTTAACTAATGTGGTTTTATACAATACTAAAAATTAAGTAGTTTTTTTTTTTTTTGTTTGTTTATTTAGTTAAATCAAAATAATAAATTTTACTTTTTCTTTAATTACATAAAATGATTTAAAAGCAAATATATTTTTATAATTGTTGTCTAAATATGTTTCTAATAACATTTGTTTATTAAATATAATTATTTTTTAATTATATTGCTTTTTTTTATTTATAAAGTAATATTTAAAAAATATGTTTACTGAATATAAAAAATAAATGAATAGATAAGATTACAAAACTAAAAGAAAGTGATATTTGATATAAGCATAAATCATATTTTATTGTTGATAAATATATATATTATGTATGCTTTGAAAATTGGTTTATATGTTAAGATATCTTTGCTACAATTAGAAAGGGTGCCAATTTTATTGCTTTCTTTATTCACTAAAATGTTTCCCAATATCTAAAGAAAAAAAATTAACTTTAAATATATATATGTCTAAGTTCACTTTTTCTTTTTCTTGCTGGTGTATATATGTCTGTATAAAACAAATATCTTTTAAATAAATAATCCACCCTTAATTCCTCATAGAAAAACAATGCAGAGAAAGCAGTCCTCATTAGGCTAACAATTTTCCATTCTTGTTTTAATCTCTAAAAAAATATTGATAGATAATCGTATACTAACTAATGTTGAATAGTTAACTGGATTGACTATCGATCAACTATCTGACAAAAAAAATCTTAAACTATTTGAAAATAATTTTACATGGTATGGATCGCAACCTAATGTGATTCAATTCACACTGCTAAATAGTTATATTTATTTAACAAAAGGGATAAAAATATTCACTATACATCTTTATTCATGCATGTATGACATAAATACTGAATGTTAGAAAAACTGTGTAAGGTGGTGGCAAGCAGTGAGTGAAATACTGCTAATAATGATCAAGTTTTATTTTTTGACTATATCTTACCATCCAAATATTTCCAACCTATTTTTAGGATATAAAATTTTGTGTATAGATGTAAGATATTATATATACATTAATTTTTACATTGATTCCAATGTTTTCTTTAATATTTAAACAGCATTAAACTGTCGCACATGCACTTTGGATTTTAACTATAAAATGAATAAATACTAACACTTCAAACACATGATAAAGTCTTTGGATAAGATAGAATGGCCATCTATCTTTTCGAACCCAAAGCTTTTATATGGGCGAATCTTAAGTGTTTGAAAGTGAAAGCATGAAGATATTAAATAATCACTTTAAATTACTTTTACATGCTTGAATGAATGACGCTAGTGAAATTTACTAGAATTTACAATACATCATTCTTATTTGAAATTAAATGTATGTAAATAAGTCAATTATTTTATATAGCGCGATGTTTATAAACTGTAATATTTAAACAGCATTAAACTGTTGCACATGCGCTTTGGATTTTAACTATAAAATGAATGAATACTAACACTTCATACACATGATAAAGTCTTTGGAAAAGATAGAATGGCCATCTATCTTTTCGAACCCAAATGCTTTTGTATGTTTTCTTTAATAAAGAAATTAATTCAGCAAAACTAGACAATGTATATATGTGAAGATTATATTAATACAAAATATAATCAATAAGTTTTAATATAAACAATAAAAAGTGACACAAGAAAACAATAAAATAAAAATAATCATATGTAATAGTAGTAGTAATAATAACTAAAAAAGTGAAAACAAAACTGGATAAGAAAATCCAATGGTATCTAATATTAATCAAAGAAAAACAGCATTATTCATACTGGCTTTATTTGAATAATTATGTTCATTATTTGATTATATAATACTGTGCTTTTCCATGAATTTGTTGTTACCAGTACCATAAAGAAGTGGCCATTCTAAGAACCACGAACATCATAGCTTTTTTAAACACTAACAAAAAAATCACTCTATAAAAATAGTATTATTGGTGAATCACTATGGTTTGGTGCTGGGTAGACTCTGGAACTTAAAAAAAAATATGGCTTGTGAATCAGCTTTGTTCCTTTCAGTGCTTAAACTTCTTATGAACTAGTGAGCAACAAATCATCCTATTATTTATTCATATTAAAAATTCCCAATAAATAATAACAAATCTCCATTTGAATGACTAGAACTGAAATTTTTTCATCTACTTAAAGATACTTATTCTATATATAAAAGTATACTCATTTCCAAAGAAATTTCAAACTTTTTCAAATAATAAAAATTATATAGTAATGAGAAAATCTGTTAATGTTAAAGCTTTCACTGATAGCATTAATCAATTGAAAAGTATCTCAAATGTTGGCAAAAATTAATTTAAAAAAATATTGCTAAATGTTAACCAAATGATGATAACGTCTTCCAGAATGAAAAAGTCTTTAAAAGATTTTAAAAAATAATAAATTTCTATCCTATATTTTAATAAGAACAATTATTTCATTATTTTGAAAGATACTTCAATAAAAAAGTATTCTAGCAGCCAAAAACTTCAAATCAGAAAAGAAACTATCAAACACTTAATATCATCACAAAACATGATAACGACTGTAGAAAGGCTTCAATTTTATTAAAATTTCTGATTCACTCTCTAACCCCAATAATTGTAATAGTAAAAACGATTTATTTGTTCATGATGCTCTTGAAAAAAATCATTAATCATTAATAGGTAATGGATTTTTGACTGCAATTGTTTATTTATGATCACACTTTTAAAAAAAAAAAGCTGAAAAAAGGATTCAAATACGAAATTTTGACAATAAATCTATTCAATCTAAAAATCTAAATCTGGTCACATTCATATTTTATAAAATGTTATTTAACCAAAGTTCTTGAATCAAAACATTTATCATTTAAATATTTACAATAATATTGCTGAAATTAATAATTTATCATCTTGCCTTCATTTTAACTTAATCCCAGAAAAGCTAATGATGATATTCCATATATGTTGAAGAACAACTTTAAATGTTTCCAATTCAATAAAATAACATTGACATTCTCAACTTCAAATACACAATATGCAGTAGATTTAAAAAACAAAGTCCTCCACACCTCAATCTAAAACTCCATCATGATAAATCACAGAAGAAGTGAGTGATGCAGAATAATAGTCAATGCATAGATTTTTTTTCCATACAAATTGTGACAAAAAAAAAAAAATCAGAATAAAAGTATAGATAATAATTTTAAAATATTTCAAAATGGGAAAACCACAAAATGTTTATCAGGAGTCAAATTAAGAGTCACACATTCATCAATCAATTCTCTGTCATGTATGTTAATTTCAGGACATTTGTTAATTTAAATTCTATTAGCAGTATAACATTTAAAATAAAGAAGACATGGTAAGACATAGTATAATACAACATAACAGCAAAGAATTTTCCAACTGGTAATCCTGATGCTTCTGCAATTTATCCAGTGATGGCAAAATCTATTTTTTAATAAACCAAGCAGATATTCATAAAATGATTAAACATAAAAGCAGCATCAATCCAAGAGTGACTATTTTAAAAGAAAATAAACCTAAAAGTAAGATAATCCCAAAAAAAAAGTATAGATGAAAACATGAATAATTATTGATTAAAAAATGCAAAATAAAACATTCAATGTTAAATAAAAGTTTTCACAAACTAATCCATTTTTGTACACCAAACAGAAATTAAAATGTGTGTATGCACCATTTATTTCACCAATATAAAGAAAAATAGCAGTGAATGTGCTGATACATTAAAAATTTCAACCAGATTATAGACTCAGAACAAAGACTTCAATTACACTTGGTATACATAAATCACTACAATCAATATAAAAAAAATTTCAATTACACAAATCTCATATATATATATTGCAAGGAAATCAAGTCATACATCACATGGCTTAATTTAATAAGCTTGTTCTACAAATGTTATATAATGAGCATGCCAATAGCTCTTAGCAAGCTTTTCCAAATATCCCTTATTAAATTAAGTCATGTGATATACTACTTGATTTCTTGCAATTATAGTTTTGCTTTTGAGGCTTTGGTGATTTTATATTGCTAAAGCTGTTAATATATGGTGTATCTGAACTTAGTTCAGTCCCATATGGCTATTTAGCTTAGATAACTGGATTTGAAGACATATAGATGTCTGAAAATTTCAGATTATCTACTTAATAGTTAACTATTAGATAAATGCTGGGCTTAACCTGCTATTTTAAAATCTAATGCTTGGCTATCCTAATGCCTCACTAATGACAACCAGAGCTAGAAACCAGTCGAAGGGTAGAGATATTCAGAAAACCTTTGTTAAGAGCTATTAGTATGCTCATTATATAACATACATATATATAAATCCATACTTCCATAAAAATATATTACATGTATAAAATAAGTTAAAATAAATGTAAAATATATATATATTTTCTTTATTACGGAGTTTCTAATTTATATATGTATAGTTAAATATAGCATAAATTAAAAGATAAACTTTATAAAATTCCATTATGCTATATCCATGTGTTAGTTAAATTTATTAATTACATTTAAACAATAAGTTCACATAGCTTAATGATTATCAATGTAAATACATGTTTAAAATAAATTAGTAGCATATCAATACTGATGATATTCTATTGATTTATTTTAAGCAATAGCTGTAGGATTGTGATTTAATATACTTAGTACAGATATGCAGAAACTGTGCAAATTATTCTAAATATGGCATATTAAACAATTTAGTGATATGAAAATGAAGAAAAAAATATCAGCAAATTTATTTTAAACGATTTTAACAGCAAACCAAATGTTCTTCATTGCCCTTTCACTTAAATGAAAAAAGAAATATGGGATATCTATTGTTTTTCTGAAGGTTTGTGATGATGGTGTTCTAGCTGTATTTTTATATAGGACTATTTCCATCATCTAATATGTGTGTTGAATGTCTTTAGAAAAGTTTAATTTTTAGTTAAATATTCCAAATGCATTCAACTGTTAGTAATATCACAGCAAACTGGTTAGTATATGCATATTTTAAGGCTTCTTTATCATTTTGTTCAATCTTGCGTAATAACTTAGCAGCACAAATAGAAAAGAATCCCTCCTTTGTCCCTTTTTTCTTATTTTTTAAAAGTAACTTTATTAAATATTAAATTGTTAGTTTCAGGGCATTCATTTTAAAATAACTACAAATATATTGTAAAGGGCCAGGGTTTTACTACAAGAGGGGGGAATGCATCCCACTATGGTCAGGCATAAAGTCTTTGGATAGAATGATGTGTAAAGTACATAACCTATAATAGTATCTATCTCCAATGGATTAGCTCTATGTTTACACATTAAATTTAGATATAATTTGGGGTAGTTTATCCATATCTCATCCTTCCTTCGGGCTCTGTTATGCCTCAATATTCGAACTAAGGGAGAAATCTGCCTTTGACTCTCTTCAGGGCTGAACTTACACTAGATAACAACTGTCGCACCTCTATATAGGTTCCAATTGATTTAAAGATCCATCCAAGCATATAAAAGTGAAATATGTGTGTATGTATATACTTGGTTATCGATTGATGAATGAATGCATGAATGATTTGGATAAACTAGAGACTAGATTACTGTAAATCAAGTTGATAACATTTACTAATAAAAATGATTTGAATGCCTTCTCTTGTAGTAGCATTTATCATAAATAAATAAAAAAGCTTGTTTAGAGCTATTAGCACGCTCTTAATTTTACATATTTGTAAGTGCAAGCTATATATAAGTCATGTGACATCTGACTTGTTATTATTACTATTAAATAAAATTAAAAAAAAAAATTAACTCTTTAACATGATAAAATATAATTGTGAGGGTCAAGGATAGATTTCTACCATATCAACAATAAAATATATTCATGATTCCAAACCCTTACCCAATAGTAAAAATACATGACATGGCACGAATTATTTACAAAGAAAATTTAAAAAAATTTTATTATTAAATCGACCATGAAGCTAATGAATTAATTTACATTATACAGGTATATCTATAGTAACCTCATGGTTCAATTCAAATCAGCGATGTACTATCTTCTTTCAGGACCCTCTATTATGTAGGGTTCCCTACGATGAATAGAAAAGAACATCTGCACCAGAAAATTACTCATTTATATCGAAAAATTTGTTACAAAAGATTATTAGTTAACAACAAACAAAAAACATGAACTCTGTCCTGTAATAAGTGTATGTGCTTAATATGAAATAATCTCAAAGATCTTACCATATTCCATATCATGATGATTAATGTCAAGTCACTATGGAGGGAAAACTGATCTAAACTTTATTTAACAAAAAAAATTTTTTTTTATCTAACTTAATAATCTTCCCCCCTTCCTTTTGTTGCTTTCACTTATACTGGACTCTCCGGACTTGTAGACATGTTTCCAGGGTGGAAATAAAATAAAACTAGAATTTAACAAACATATATATATATATATAATCAAAATTTTCATTAGGCCATCTCGGTTAATGTCCATGAATTTGGCAATGTCTTTTATGGATATAGTCTATCTCTCTTTGGATCACTCTCCTTCAGACAATTATTCATCACTCTCTGAAATTCCTCAGCAATGTGTTTGAAATAATATTACATCCATATTCTGCAGTTGCATTCCTTCTCAATCCATTTAGACATTTAACGTAGGGCATTTGATGTTTCATTAGGCATCATACAGACAAGTAAATTGTCATTGTGCTTCCAGGGTCAGGACAGTAGCACTCATTTGTTATTTGGCATTTAATGGCTTATATAAAAAAAAGTTATTTCATCATTTTATTTAAATGCTGGCGGTGTTCTATTTCTTCTTTATTCATGTTTAAATAATAGTGCAATTTCTCAAATATCAAATCAGGTCGCATGAACTCATCAAACTTTTCTCAATTTAAATGTTGCTTGTAATTTCTTCTGGTTTTGCAATAAGAAAATAATATGAATAATTCAGAATATTGAACAAGTCATCCACCTTCTCTGCCATTCAAACATTCAGTCTTAGGATATTGGCTTTAAAAGATGACAGAAAAAAAATAAAATTGCATAACAGAATTCTAATCTTATTTTCCACATTTGGCTGCCTAGTGATTGGCTTGACACTGGGTCATTATGTTTACTAAGTCTATGTCTCAATTTGTGACATACAACACATTGATAATTAATTTTTGTTGGTATATGTATATATTTGAATGATTTCTTTAACTGGGCTTTTTATTTTTCATTATAGAAGAATTTAGTTCATTGTGACATTTGTTTAACTTGGCATTTAACAAAACAAACATACGTCATATATATATATGCTTAAAAGAAAGGATAGTGCATATTCAACCACCTATTAGTTAAGCTTATGTTTGAATGGGTTTGGTTTGGTGGTGTGGCTAAATAAAGGCTGGTTTTGATAGGATTATAAGCTACCCTTGCAGGTCAAAATTTTAAGCTGTAATCAAAATTTTAATACTTAAGTATTGTACGTCTGCATTTAGCATTGGAATGTCTGTTTTTTTAAAGGGTTACAAAGCCTACTCATCTTATTTCTGATACTTCCTCAATTATATCCATGTTCCTTCATGATTTCCTACCTCATTAACTATATTAATGTCAGACTTATATATGGGTCTTTTTTTTCTTTTGATGGTCATATGGTCTGAACTCAACTGCTAATGTATCTCTATCACAAATGGTATATAGTTTAACTCATTAGCCTTCATCCTGCTCCCTTTTGAGACAGACTAGATGTTTTTAAGGTCTAAATGAAATATTGGATTGTTTTTGTAAGGATCAACTCCTGTGCCTCAGTTAGTTCTAAAGTATCCCAGTAAATTGCCTTTGAGCACTCACTTGGGTATACCTTCACCACAAATTAATGATTCTATTCCTGTTTTAACAAAAACTTCTATCTTTTAGCTTGCATATAAGCTAAGTATGTTAATTATGTGGTCAGTCAGATTGACCAAAATATGGCTTCAAGATATGGGTGTTATATGTACTCCTAATTTCTCCTTCTATATCTATCCAAAATGTATTTGGACCTGATTATTTCACAATAGTGAATGGTCATGCATATGGGTAGTAAAATTTTTAATATTTATCTTCCTGCTGCTTTCTCAGATGGGATGTTTTATAAAAAAAACCATCTCCTATCTTAAAATTATGTGGACTTTTTCATCTTGCTTTTATTTCTTTACTCAGCCTATCTATGAGCTGTTTATATGCTCTTTGTATATTCTTTTCCATATCACTTTGAGTATGTTAAACTATGTGTTGCTACTTCATGAATAGTGTAGGTATAGATTGATTAAAGTGTAGTTTAATGGGCATGAATCTGATCGATTCATTTACACTCCAGATGATATAACTGACTATGCATTCTATTTGCTTAACCCACCCCTTATGCTCATCCTCTAGGTAAGTCCTAAACAAATGTCTGAACTCCAACATTATATGTTCGCAAGGGTTTGTTAATGGATTCCTAAAGGATGTGAGAATGTATTATTTGAGATTTCTCCATTCACTTTTTCCATTCTTTGAATAAGAAAGGTGTACCATAATCTGTTAAGATGGTCTTAAGCTTTCCTATTACCATGAACTGGAGGGTATCAAATACATTGATTGAAAGTCTAGTATTAGTTTAGGGTATTGGGTAAGTGGGAACATGTTTAAAAAAGAGATTATAAGTGACCAACAAGTATTTTTTTATTAAATGGAGGTAATGGCCCATAATAATCAATCACTAGGATCTCACTTGGTCTTTCAGGTAGGATGGATTTTAGGGGGTTACTGTAATTTTGGTTCACTGGCTTGGCTTTCAAGCACATTAGACAATCTTGAAACAATCTCAAGATGCCTCTATACATTCTTAGCCAGTAGAACCAGTTTTGCAAGGTACATTCTGTTTTATAAGCACCATAGTGTCCATACAAACAGTGTATATATTTTATGAGTGTGGTATGCAATGTTTTAGATATTAATACCCTCCATTCATCTATATGTATATTTACTCTATATAGTAAGATCTTTCCTAACTTAAAACAAGTAAGATCTTTTGGCACATTCAAAATTTTGTCTCCCATTAAAATCTTCATGCTTGGGTTTAAATCTGGGTCCTTAAATTATATCTCAAGTATGTTCTCGAAATCATTCTCCACATTATTATAAGTCATGATTCTCACATTTATAATGTAGGCATTATCTAATAATAAGTGATTCTTTGAGCTATATGGGTTTTGACTAAGCACTTCAGCCACAATATTCTTGGATTCCTTTCAGTATTGCACTGTGTAATTGAATTGCTGTAATATCAGACTCCATCTCATTAGACAACTGCTGATCAGGTAGCTGTGATTCAGAAATTTGAAACTTTTGTGGTCAGTAATCACTATCACCTCCAATCCAAGAAGCATCTGTCAAAATTTTTGGAAGGCCCACACTATTGCAAGTGCTTCCTTTTCTGTAACTGTGAAATTTATTTCTGGATACTTCAGGAGCCAGCTGATAAAGTAAAGGACTCCAGGTTGGCCACCCTCCTGGATTTAGGATAGTTACCCCTAATCTGTAATTACTACTGTCTGTTTGGACAATGAATGGTTTATAAAAATCAGGAAAGGCTAACATTGTTTGCTCTAAGAACCCAGTTTTAATATTTGTAAACACCCTGTCCTGTTCCTTGATCCAATTCCATCGCTCATCTTTCCTAATGTGTCTTAGCAATGGTTCCATGTGGACAGAGAACTTCTGGTAAAATGATTATAGAAATTGCATATGTCTAAAAATGATAGAATTTGATTTCTATTGGTGGGGTTTGGAAAGTTTTGAATGGTACTGATCTTGTCTATAGATGAGGCCTTATCCATTGCAACCAATGATGTGACCTAAGAATACTACTTGTTTGCAAACTAATGTATTCTTCTTGAAGTTGTTTTTAACTAATGTATTCTTCTTGAAGTTGTTTTTGATCTCTTTTTGTAGCACTCCTCAAAAAATAGAATGAGGTGTTAAAGATATTTAACCATGGCAGATCAATTATTACATCATCCACATAAATGGTTATGACCTGTCTGATCTCAGGAAACAGGGTTTTGTTCAAACATCTTATCAGACTGCCACCACTATTGATCAATCCAAAATGCATCCTATTAAACTAATACATAAAACCCTCATATCAGAAGGCAGTGTATTGGCAATCTGCAAATAGCTAGTGGTTATATCAAAAGTGGAAAACACCTTATTTCCAAATATCATGAATAATTAGTGTATGGGCAGTGGGATGTTCCTGTCAGGAATGATAATTTTGTTCAGTTGCCTAGTATCTAAACAAAATCTCATTGACCAGTCTTTCTTCTTCACAGTTATAACTGGGTTACAGTAAGGTGAAAAACATTTAGATATGATCCCCCAATCCAGCTTTTTGTTAATCTGCATGGTTATCTCTTCTTGATACTGGTATGAAATAGGGTACCATTTGGATTGAAATAGTTGGTCATGGACTAATTTAATTCTTTGTTGAAACCTCCTGGTATACTCTGAGCAAATTGGGCTAAATTCATTGATAACCGATCGCAATTTTAGTGTATCCATGCTTCCAAGGAGGTTGGATTCTGTGGTTTTGTTTTCTATGAGTGCCTCTGGGATGGTAGATATTATATAGTCAACTTCAAGTAGATCATATCTCAGAAGCAATGTCATCTCCAAGACCTCATCATTTATCCTGACTGTCTTGTCAGGATAAATGCTCCAAGGTTGACCTTATGTATTAGGCCATTCAGTTTCAAAAACACATGATAGAGTATTGTTTGGCCTATTTTTACTTGAACATATATTTGCTTCTGTGCTAGCTTAGCTTTCCTACTGTTGGCCATGGTAATGAATCGATTTCAGTGGCAGGGAAATAAAATAAAACTAGAATTTTACAAATATATATGAAAGAAAAAAATAAACATAATAAAACCAAAACTTTCATTAGGTCATCTTGGTTAATGTCCATGAGTTTAGTGATAATGTCTTTTATAGATACAGTCTATCTCTCTTTGGATCACTCTCCTTCAGACAATTATTCATCACTCGATGGAATTCCTAGGCAATGCACTTTATATCCATCTTCTGCAGTTGCTTTCATTCTCAATCCATTTAGACATTTAGTGTAAGACATTCAATGTTTCTTTAGGCATTATACAGGTAAGTAGATTAAGTCATTGCACTTCCAGGATCAGGGCAGTAGCACTCAATCCTATGGCACTCTTAATTTACCCAGAACTAATTGCACAGCAGTTTATAATAGATTTAACTTTTCTTGATTTGTTATTTGGCATTTAATGACTTATATATATATATATATAATATACAAATCAATATATATATATCAAAATACATATACAAATCAATATATATATATCAAAATACAGTACAATTTATATAAATTATATTCATTTAGAAGTACTTTCGACTATACACTTTGTAGTCTTTATCAACTATATAACGTTGAATAATCAAAACGTATATATATATATAAAAGCTACTTCATCATTTTATTTAAATGTTGGCAACATTCTATTTCTTCTTTATATGTGTTCGAATAATAGCGCAATTTCTCGAATATCAATTTAAAATCAGTTCACTTATTTTATTAAGCTGCACAAACTTATCAAACTTTTCTCAATTTAAATGGTTGTAATTTCTTATGGTTTTGTGCTAAGAAAATTATATAAATAATTCAGAATATTCGAACAAGTCATCCATCTTCTCTTGCATTCAAACATTTGGTCTTAGGATGTTGGCTTTATACACATATTATATTGGTTGTAATTAAAAAATAAAATTACGTACCAGAATTCTAATCTTATTTTCCACATTTGGTGATTTGCTTGACATTGGGTCATCTTTATGTTTACTAAGTCTGTCTCAATTTATGATGTACAATGCATTGATAATTAATTTATTGTCGATATATATATATGAATGATTTCTTTAACAGGGCTTTTATTTTTCATTAAATAAGAGAAATTATTAGTTCATTGTGACATTTGTTTAACTTGGTATTTAACAAAGCAAACATTCGTTGTGTGTGTATATATATATATATATATATATATGCTTAAAAGAAAGGCTAGTGCACATTCAACCATCTATTAGCTAAGCTTATGTTTTGAATAGGTTTGGTTTGGTGGTATGGATAAATTGCTGGTTTTGATAGGACTGTAAGCTACACTTACAATATATATATATATAGGATTTATTAAAAACTTTTTCAATATGTTAATATTTTTCAAATAAAATTATTCAAAGAAAATATAACAATAGAAATGCACAACTATTTTTTATCTCACATGTAAATCAATTTGTAGCAGACAATTTATATAAATTGGAAACTCACTGTATATGTACATTAAAAAGTTTTAATATTTACTGCAAGGAGGACATTCAAATTTAAGTTGTTGTTGTGTTTTTTTTTTCAGATTTTATAGAAAAGATTATGTCATTAAAATTTCTAAAACAATTTATATCATTTTGTATTAAATAATGATAAGCCAAGAATCCTTCTTCTGACTTTGATTCCTAGAGCTTGACAACAAAATTATTATTTATTTTCTTAAACAAGCAAGTCTCTTCTTTTGAAAATTTTATGAAGATACTGAAGCATTAAAGATTTTACAAATTCTTAAAAATCAATTTCAAATTGCAATAATAAAATTTCACGAAGTAACTAATCGACTAAATAAGTCAAATATATTATCATTATTTGCATGATAGTTAGTGATGATGGTATTTTAGATATGATATGTTGGACTATTTCTATCAACAATCATTAAATGGTAAATGTCTAAAAAAATTTAAACTTTGTTTAAACTTTTCAAATACAAACAATTGTTAGTAATAACATAGAAATAGACAACACAGATTAGTAATGATACAACATTTTGAATGATATTATTTTCCACTCTCCTTCATGGGTTGCTGGTCTGATCCATGACAGTACTAGCATAGAAATTTAATATTGAAGAATCTAAAAATATAATTTTGACTCCTACGCTAGTATGATCAGTTAGGCCAACAATGCCTGAAAAAGAGCAGAAAATAAAACCACTTGAAATGGCTAACCTGTGCTGCCTATTTCTGTGTTACTACTAACAATTGTTTGTATTTGAAAAGTTGAAATGAATTTTAAAATTTTCTAGATATTTAACATTTAATGACAGATGATGGAAATAGTTCAACATATAATCACATATTATCATTACGATAGGTAGGTCATTGTCAACCAATTAAAAAATGCTATTAGGGAGCATTTTCTTGGCAATCATAAAAATGGTTTTACTAATCCTCCATTATCTGCTTATTAATCCAACTGACATTAAGAATCAAATGTGCCACTATCATAGTAATATTATAATCTTCCAGTCCAAAAATGTCTCAACTTAATATTAACAATGTGCCATAGCTTAACAAGTATTTATATTAGTACACAACAAAAAGATGTAGCAAATTACTTCTATCTTAGAAGACCTACAATTGATAATCACTGAAGATATTCATTTTACAATTTTCATGAGATTCTTTTATCAAAATTTTTCCTGTTAAACATAAAATTTATAAATGAACATAATACATTGTCAAAAAGTACATATTACATAGTTGTATTTTTATATTGGACTATTTCCATCATCTAATATGCATATTGAATGTCTAACATAGCAGACCATGTATGTGCCAATGAATATATATTCAATTGGGAAAATACAAAAACATTGGATAGAGAAGAAAAGGTACAAAGAAAAAAATTCAAAAAAGCTGCTCATGTGACAATGGCAAAAAATTCCATAAGCGAACCTAGTGTGACTATACATGATGTATGGAAACCACTAATCAACTTTGCTCTTAAGAAAAAGTGGAGAAATCAGAAGGAACCTCATAGATAAGTATAAGAAATTTATTCTGACTTTTGCCTTTGGCAGGATGATTCAGTTGGTTAGAGTGTTGCCTTAAAATTCAATATTCAAGAATCTAAGGGTCCATGTTTGAATCCTATGCTAGTACTGTCACTGATTAGGAGAAACACCTGAAGAAGAGAGAACAATACCTCTCAAAACGTTGTGCATATAATAATCTGTTTTATGTGCTGTTACTAACAGTCAATGTATTTGGAATATTTAAATAAAGTTATTTTTTTCTAAAGACATTCAATAGGCATATTAGATGATGGAAATAGTCCAATATAAAAATACACTAAACACCATCATCACAAACCTTCACAAAAACACTACATATTACATAGACTTGATTAATGCTTACATCAACCTTATTAGATAGTTAAGATTTTAATTAACTTATAAATCCAAAAAAAGTAAATTGTTTGCTCATTATTTAACAATTACTACTATCAGATGAGTCCACTCATTATATTAAAACATCTATCCAGTGTCACTATAACTTTCAAAACATTTTAAAAGCATTCCTCTGATATTTCCAAATATTCTGCTGTTTACATTATCCATTAATTACCTTTTAAAATAATTGGCTGCAGTCATTTTGAACATCAATAGAATTTTTTTTACTATTGGTGCAAGTTGCTAAGCATATTGTTTCTCATATTTTTTCACAAAGATAATACAGATAAATGATAAAATCAGAAGTAATGTCTCCAAATTAAAACTAGTAAACCACTGAAGCACTATTTTGAAAAGTAAAATAGGTTCTCAAAAGTAACTTTTTATTTTATAATCCATGTAATTCCATCAAAACTGATTTAAAAGATATTTCTTCATATTTATATATAAAAAAAAAAAAAACCTAGCTCTTCTCTCATAGAGAACTCTTACAATATATGTAAATGGCAAAAAGATTTCTATTTTAATTGATCTGAAAATCAGTCACTCAATATATATGTGGCAAATTGTCCAAAAGAGTTTGTTCAGGCCCATGCTATTATTTAAACATTTTTTATTGATGGACCAGATTTAACTTAAGGAAGCGTACTCATTAATTAATTTGAAAATAATACACAAAAAAGCTTTAATAACGATTTATTATTCAGAATATATACTATTAGTAGTTGGTTAGTATTTTCAACTAAAGGCCTGCCGGTTGAATTCCATTAATCAAATCAGCTTTAATCATGCATGCCCAGTTATTTATGGAGTTGAACTATAATGTTGCATATTTTGATTACACTACTTTAACACTTCATTAACTTTTCATTATAAGTTTTTATTCAGCAATTTTCATTACTTATGAGCTTCTGGTTTTGCAATCACCTTACGGTTCACATTACACCTATTCTGCTGATAGTCCATTTTGTTTGGAGAGATAATTTGCATAAAACAAATTATCATATCCAGATTAGTATTTGCACAACTTTAACTTATGCATTTTAATATAAATTGCCTTTTATTGTCTTTTATAATGACTAATTTTACACACACACACAACTTTATTTATTATTTACACAATTTAGTCAATTCACAGCAATACCCTCCCCCCTTGCTCCAGAAATAAGTAGATTTCAATTGCAAATATAACCTTCCAACTTTGCAAGTTTCTTTATACTCTGGCCTTTCTAGAGAAGAGCCTTTCTTCTTTAGAAAAAATCATATTTTCTTCTCACTGTGATATACGATTTAATTCAGCAGGTAAATTCTGTGCGTTTTGGTTTGAAGATTTTTCTTCTATATCTGTTTTAATATTTACAGATTCATCTGTTGTAATATTCTCATTATTTTATAGAAAACCTTCTACATGAGTGGTAACTGAACTTGTACTCTCATTCATCATCTCTGTCAACTCAATAAAAGTTTTTATATGATGAATGAGCCATCATACTTCTCTACCATCTTCCAATTTAATTTCACATACCTGGATAGATAATACTCCACTTATAATTCCTGGTATCCATTTTTTCTTCAGTATATTCCTTATCCTACATTGAACAACAATGTTTTGAATTTTTATCTTCTTCCTCTTAGTCTTGTCTGAAATCAACATGAAAATATGCATTCTCACATGGTATTTCATTAATAATTCTGCAACATTTTTTTTTACAGCTCAATGTGAGTGCTGACAAAACACTGTTGTTATCATTTCTTGAATATCAATATACTCTATATTATTCAGTGGCTATTTAAGACGTTAAATGACTTTTTCTGCTAGTCCATATGATTAGGGTGATATAGTGTTAAAACATGCTATAACTCCTTCTATGTGAGAAAATCATTTAATTGCACTAAGCAGAATCCTGCACTGTTGTCAGTAACTATAAACTTAGGAAACCTGATGTTTTGATCATTCAGTATTTCATCAATTCCATGGAAAGGCCTGGTATGATCTAGATGGATCCTATTCAATGGCTTTGTTATTATCAAACCAAGCCTGAAACTCTTTAGTTGACAATCACCACAGTTACTTGGCAGGCTTTATATTTCCTTATAATTTCTACTATAGCACTATTCATGTCTGGTCACTAAACATACAAACAAGCTGGTTCTTTCATGTGTACAATTTCAGGAAGATCTTCATGATGCAACTGCAGTACAGATTTCCTCCCATCATTTGGAATTAATAATCAGTGATAAGAATCTATTTTTGATGCACAGACTAGCTTTCCTGATCATTCCAAATTTGGCATTACCTAGTTTGGTCACTTTTTTGGCCATTCTTGTTTAATCCAATCTTTAATTAATTGGCATCCTATTTCATTTTTTAACCAATCCACTACAACTTTACTGTTCACTACTCTAGACTTCATAACATAATCTATGTAATTGATCTCTATAATACATGAATTGCATGCATTTTTATCTGGAGTTCTAAAAAGAGCATATATAAAATACATATTTTGCGGGTTCATCCGTGTTAAAAAACTTTTAATATCAATATACTGACGTTTCGACTTGGTCACACAAGCCATCCACAGACAAGTCAAAACGTCAGTATATTGATATTAAAAGTTTTTTTAACACGGATGAACCCGCAAAATATGTATTTTATATATTTAACCCGTGCAAATCTTCGTTTTAACATATATATATAATGACTTTAACTGCTTTATGAGCTTGTATAATATTTCAAAATCATACAATGTGAGGATATTAATCCATCTCAGTATACACTGGCTAGCATATTTGGAGTCTTTTTATTTTCCCCAAATTATCCCTAAACAGAAGTCTATGGTCTGTGTAAATTTTAAATAGCCATCACAGAAATATTGATGGGATTTCTTTGCTATGAATGACCATCCACAGACATATTGGTGGAATTTTTTTTATTATGAATACTAATGCAAGATCTTCCTTGTCCAATTGGGTATAGTTTTTCTCAGCACTTGAAAGTGTTTCAGAAAATGTATGCAATAGAATGTTCACATCCATACACATTATGAGAAACAGCAGAACCTATACTGAAGTCTGAGGCATATGTTGAAATCATTACTTCTTGCTATTCACAATAATGTACTAATAATTTATCAGATACTATCAAATTCTTTACTTTTCTAAAAGCCTCATTTTGTCGACCTCTCCATTTCCATTTCTGTTCTTTCTTTAATTTTTCATAAAGAGGAAGGAGGTGGCCATATGAGATTTGCCTTTCATGAATCTATTAAAAGTTCAGTAAATCTAAAAAAGGTTGCAAATGTTTAACATTTATTGGCTTCGGGGCATCTTAAACTGCAGTGACTGTCTCTGGATTCAGATAGTTTTCTTTATCCACTATAATATGTTTCAGAAATTTAATTTCTTTTGCTGATGAAATAATATATTTTGAGGCATTGAGCCTAGCTCCGAATTTGTTTAACTGCTCACACACAGTGTTTACTCATATCCAGATTATCTTGCTAACTGCATAACTTAATTTATTATGCACTTTAATTATTTCTGGAGTGACTTTTATTATCTTTTATAATGATTAAATTTTATACATGCACACATATAACTTTATTATTCTCACAAATTAGCCAATACACAACACTTATCATTCCTGCAACAATAGAAAAGTGATGCTGCTGGAAGTAGAAAAAAAATCACATGGTGTGAAATAAAACTAGATTTCTCTAAGTATGTTTTTCAAGTTCAGCTATGATAAAGATTTCAGGCAAAAAAAATTTTTGGATTGAGAAAATACCAGCTACTGAATAATTCTCTTTTAAACTAACAAATAAAGCTAAACAATGAGTCTTTTCTAGTCATTAATCCTAATTACAATAAAAGATTTTCTCTGGAATAAAGAACCAAATATTTACCTACTACATAAATAAATTCACCTTTTTCAATCACAAACAGAAAGGAATCCTGCTTTCCCCTTTCTGAGAACTGGGTAATCTGATTCACATACATTTTGAATAATCTATTGCCTATATATATATATATATTTATATAATATATATATATATATATAAACAACCATAAATCTTATTTTAAATTATATAATAATAATTCAAACAAATATATTTAACACATATTCAAAATTAAATAATATATTCTTTACCAGAATACTTTCAATTTTTCACTGACAATCTTTTTCAACTTTAATACAAACTACAAAAAATAAAAACTTGTATTACCCATCATTCAATCTATTCAAATTTCCCACAATTCTTTGTCTTTATATTTATTTTTATTCATCAAACCACCTCTATTCCTAGATATCATCATTGCCTCTTTAATTTTTTTTCACTACACCTTTCAATTTGAATAATTTTTATATCTCTATTATTAAATTTAAAACCATAATTACATTTTTTATGATCAAATATTTGATATATTCATATTTCTGAAGATATATTTTCTTTCTTACTTTATATAATGTCTTATGATCATTATATCTTTTGTAATTATTTATTCCCCTATATATTTTATTCCACAACCACATTCCAACATATATAAACAGAACTTAATTCAAACTTAAAATCTTCTTTGAGTTATTTATCATATCATTTATATTATTTAAGAGAAAAAGAATTCTACCAAACCACTAAAAAGTTTATAAATTAATTTAGTTGTTATTAGATATAAAGGAATAGAAATCATTTATCACTTTTAATTTACTTAATATTTTCTTATTATTACTCTTATTTTATTATATTTTTAATTTATTATAAATAATATTCCTTCCATAACCAACATTCAACATATCATAATATATCATTAATATTTTCAATTTTATCACTAATAAATTTCACAAATAATCATTTCTTACTTCAACACTATTTAAAAAAAAAAAAAAAAAAAAAAAAATAAAATAAATTAAAAAGTGAAAATGGATCATTCCTTTATATCTAATCAACAACTAAATTAATTTATAAACTTTTGTGGTTTTTTCTTTCAAATAATATAAATGATATGAAAATAACTCAAAGCCAAGATTTCAAGTTTGAATTAAGTTCTGTTATATATGTTGAATGTGGTTGGATAAAAATATAGGGAATCAAATTCATTACAAAAACGATATAAGATCAAAGACATTATACGTTCAGAAGAAAATATATCTTCAGTAAATATGAATCTCCATCAATTATATTGATCATAAAAAACAGAATTATGTTTTAAATTTAATAAAGAGAATAAATATTCAAATTAGGGAAAACGAAATAGAGAGAGATATCTAGGAAAGAGGGTTTGATGAAAAACATCCAAATAAAGAAGATAAGAAGAGGAAGTTTTTTTTTTGTTGTAACAGTGAAAAGATGTCAGGAACATTGAACTTCGAAAGAAAATTATTATTTTAAGTAAATAATTTGTTTAATATAAAAATATAATATATATACATTACAATTATGCACACTCCAATGCTATGATTATGATGACATTTAATGAACCTCGAAAGTGCTAAGCTAAGATAATAATTTTCATGCAATAATAGCTTTTCTTTATGAGAATGGGTCAGCACATATATTTATAGTATTTTATTTGTTCTAAATACAACTAAGGCAGAATTTTAATGCTGACATCACTATAAGTTATGTAAAGATAAAAAAAGATCAAATTTCTATGACTTTACAAAAATAGTTATAATGCATTATTAACATTCTTTGGCCTGAAGGCTTATCCGAATCTTTTGAAAAAAATTCTGAGAATAATGAAGTCATGATTATAATAAATCTAAACATCCAACACTTGACGTTCTAACTGTATAAAATGTAATAGGTAAGATAATATCCAAAACATCTATATCATTATGAACATATACTTAAAGAAGCAAATTATAATTTTGTTTTTTAATAATGCAAATTCATACCTTGATTATACTCTATAAAAGTGTTATCTAACTATATTTTTCTGGCATACTGATGATAATATTTCAAGAAAATTATACATCTATTCTTCTTTTTTAGTTACTAATTCATTTTCCAGATGTTAGATTTCTGTTCCAGTTATCAAACTTTTTATAAAAAATAGTACAACAATTCAAATTAAGCCTAAAAACCTTTAGCTTTTTAGACTACCATTCTTATTATTATAGCAAGTACAAACACTAAAATTCCTAAGTTCATTTGTGCTATATCATAAAATATACCTTTTTGGGGTTTTTTTTTTTTGCCAGAAGGAATCTAGGGCCCACATTAACTAAATGGCATTGAAATCACTAATGGAAAATAAAAAATTAAAAAAGATTGAAACAGATGAAATTAATATAGGGAAAAAAAATGAAGAAGGTTGACTGTTCAGAGTCAACAAGAGCAGGGTAGACAATCAATAAAATAAAAATTAAAAAATGCTGAATTCTCATAAATGATAAAGAGATGTTTCAAAACATCAAATTAGATTAGATTGATATATACACATATACAACTTAAAAAAATGAAAGGTATCTAACATGAATTTAAAATCTTCACTTTTAAATACAACACATTAAACAAAATATTAAAAAAGTACAAAATTATACACAGGAGAACTATTTTCAGTAAATGCAAGAAATGACTGGTTATTTAAAAAAAAACAAAACATAGTAGTACATTCAATAATCTTACTATAAATCTTCATAATGTGAAAGCTCATTAAAGATTATGATATAACTTTAAAATTAAGACAGATAGGGATGCAAATTACCACTGACAATGATCAAGTGCTATTGCTTGATAACAAAACTTTTTATCTAGCTATTCAATCTGCCTCCAGGCAACAATTTAAAAATATATATAAAGATAAATTATTTTATTACAGAGTTAAAAAAAATCCAATTGATATGTCTTGGGAAAACATGTGGTGTTCAAGCATCAAAATGAAGGACTTCTAATCAGCATTTGAGTCTGCCAAGCTGTCAATAGCCTAACCTGTGCAGAACATTGGATTGAGTAATAAAATATAATAAATATATTAAGATATAATAAAATCTGATTAAAATATTGTTGATGCTAAATCTTTAGAAATTTAAAACAATCCATCTGACAAGTCTACAGAAAATTTAAATAAGTCAACAAAATAACTAGCAAAAATTTGAAATCAAGAGTATATATATATGTTGTTTCAAATTAGATCTTTATTTAAAAGTTTTATTTGTAACACACTACCTATTGCCTCAAAACAATTGTACTGTTCTATATTTATATTTTTACAAAATAAAAATTAGTATTAAATCCGTTCCAGCTTTTAAAATACATAATGTAATCAAAAAGGTATGAGCACATATATATTTATACACATATATTATGTAATTCCATTAAGTATATGTAATAACATTTTTGTTTTACCTTATATTAAAAAAAAACATTCATAATCATTTAAGCTTCATTTAAACTAAATAATAAAAATAGTGCGAGCATATTAAAACAATAGTATACAATCAAGAATAAGGATTAGTAAAACATGACACAGTTAATGAAATTTACAGCATAAGGGAGTGAGAAAAAATAATAATAAAATTGCTGAATTTACATTTATTTGGACTGTAACTTAATTACAATTATAAACCATAACGCTTATCAAAATCATAAAATATTAGGATAACTAACATAAGTTTCCCTACATATGCTTTGATAATTACAAATGAAAAAGGTCTCTGGGATATTCTTGATCATTCCTAGAGTCCCACTTGAGTCAAAGTTCCTGATCAGTATTACCATGGATTAAATCCTTTTTTATTGTTTATTACAGTGGAAGAGTAACCATCTCTAAAATGTGTTAATCACTTTCTAGTGACTCCAGCATAAACATATATGGTTTGATTTCAAAGATTAAAATAGTTATTATTACAAGATAATGACTTATATGTTGTGAATGTGTTTTTCTTTATTTTAACACTTGCAATTATTTAATATATATCTTTAAATCTATACATATACCTTTCAAATCTAATATTTGTAAACATCTTATTTATTATATCAACTATACATATATTTAATACACACACCATCCGTGTGTTCCTATATAAATAACATTGTTATTATGTATATACAATAAATATATTTATATAAATAAAATAGATAATCTCTTATTAAATATAATTGAATCTAAACACATACAAAAACAATAAAATATGCAAATAAACAAAAAGATGTGTGATTATATGTGAAAACATTTTTATTTTCATCTTGTGCAAAATATTTTTATAATCATTTAAGCTTTTAATTTTCAATCATTTAAATTAAAGAATAGTAAGTGGTGTGTGTGAGTGCGCAATGAATGGAATTTCGCAAGTACTTTAACACTTATCAGGCTACCAAAAACTTCACACTGACAGAACTCAGGAGCACAATAAGCACAACTAATAAGGTTTCATTCTAGGGAACAGTTCCTCAGCCAAGCATTTAACAGCAATGTAACATTAGGGACCATCTCTTAATAACCGCTTTCATTTTTCAATCATTTG
The DNA here is from genome assembly GCA_028023455.1 of Epiperipatus broadwayi. Lineage (NCBI taxonomy): Eukaryota > Metazoa > Onychophora > Udeonychophora > Euonychophora > Peripatidae > Epiperipatus > Epiperipatus broadwayi. The sequence continues at coordinate 1,459,061 of JAQFVV010000228.1, forward strand.
CATGTGAATTCCTTCATGCTCAGAAAAATCATCTTGCAACAAATACCATCAACCTATTCAACAGGAAGTTGTTAATTTACTTGATTCCCATTTGACACTTTCTTTAATCAATTATTGTGCACTCTCTCCTGGAACTCCATTAATCATGTGACTAAGTTCTAAGCTTTATATCATCGAGAGAGAAAAAAGGAGGAAGAGAATAGTTGTGTACATGGAAAAGCAAACGAAATAAAATGAAACAAATAAAAAATTTAACTTTGTACACTTATAATTTATTTTTGAAAGAGTTTTTATTTTTTAAAAAAATAAAAAATACTGTAATAAATAAAATATATGACAGATTTAATTTTAAAAAATATAAAATGGAAGTTTGAAATATAAAGATATAACTGCATTGAAAACTATTTTTGTTAAACAATAAATTTAGACAATTTTTTAGAAAATATTATAGCGATTAAACAACCTTTAGAGATAATATAATATAGAATAAGCAGGCTTTATCATTTACAAGCAAAAGTAATCTTAAAACAGATCAATAAAAAATATAACTTTTAAAATAGCTATACAAAGACAATAATGAAATAAAAATACAACTGTACATACTGCACAAATTTAAAAAAATGTAAATTATTTTAAATTACATTGTTTTATTAGTGTAATGGTCTTCGAAATAATTGGAAAAATTGGTGAAAAATTCAACATTATGAAAATTAATTAATTTAAAAAATCACAATACTGAATCATAATATATATAAAAAGCATATAAAGTGATTAAAAAAATATATATGTATTTTATGTTCTCTATCAGAAGTCAAATTCTAAAGAATAATGAAAAAATATATATAAACATTACATCATTACTGATGAATTTGCTTGCCATCCTCTTAACACAATTTATTCTATCAATTTTAGAACTATAAAAATATTAAGATGCTTAATAATAGAAGTATTAATAGGTTCTTTATTTTCGGTTGTCATTCATTTATTTTCCAGAAGAAAAAAAAAAAGAAGATAAACAAGGGTAGAGACACACAAAAAAGGATACAAATTAGAACTATTGTGCACTTAATTAATATATAGAAATGTGACTAAACAAAATGTTTAATTTCAGTTGCAGTCAGTGTCCAATGATGATTAGTGGCATAAGAAACTCATGAATTAAGATCTACATAAATCTAAGTGACTTAACTTTTCACCTAACAAATACACTTTATCGACATATTATGCATTTGGTTAAAGATGCAGTTTTCACAATAACATTACTGAATAACAAATATAAAATATTATATGGCCATAAAATGTAATAAAGCTAAGAAAATATAATAATTATCATAAAAATGAAAAAGAAAAAATATTTTTAAAATTCTTAATTTTAAATTATCCTACATAAAACTTGAATTAAAATAACATATAATAAATATCAATTATTATTACTAACAATTTTTTTTTTTTTTTAAAAAAATCAGAACATTTTAGTTTCCTTTTGCTTCAAGTCCTAGGAAGAAGATAACCACTTGGAGGGTTGTTTTTGTAACAAAATAAATAGTAGATTATGGGGTTCCTTCAAGTATGTATTTAATTTATAGCATTGATATATTATAATTTGGAAACACAAATGTATATTATTAGAACAATTTTATGTACACAGGCATATATATTTTATATAAAAAATATAATTATTAATATTATCTTTATTCTGAATTGTCCTATCAGAGCAATTTTATGTAAGTAGACATACATATATATCATATATAAAAATTACAATTAATAATAATAATGTGTTTATTCTGAATTGTTCCATCAATTCAAGGTTATTGTTTTTTTTTTTAAAGAAAAATGGAAAAAATTAATACAAATTGTACTGCCATTTTGAAAATAGCATTTTGAAGATAAATGAATTATTTATAAAATAACATTGGATATACATACATATTATGTACTATTTTCCTGTTATGTTTATTGAAATATAAATTTGCTTCATTTAAATTTCTGAACATGGATATGCAAAGAGAAGATAGTTTAATTAATGCAAATAAAGTAGAAATATGAAAGAATGTCATGAGCATCTCCTGCCATCAGTTAGTTTTATGTAGCAATTATAATAAATGAGATCTGCTTGAATCTTATCTTTTTATTCTTTATTTCTTTTCTAAATTTTTATGCTTCATTATAAATTAATAATATCGAACACAAATATATGTTGAATTTACAATGGAGTAAATTTTTTTTCTTCTAGGATTTGAAATACTACATTGTAAACTGCAAAACTATTTATTTACATTCTAAAATAAATATTATTATTTAAAATAATTTCTAAATAAATGATACTGGGGTTTTTTCAAGTATTAAATAATCAAGAACCAAAAATAATATTATTAATGAACATTTTCTATTTTTGTTGCATTTTTATATATTATATAATCTCTTTTTTTTTTTGTAATTATGTAGTGAGTGTACTTTTTTTTTTTTAATAGTGAAATGAAATTTCATAGGGATGTAAACATTGGGGAGGAAGAATTTAATAATATCAAATTATCATTTTAAGAAACACTGAAATAAACCAAACAATGAAATGTATACATGTAAATGTTTTGAATGTTTAATACCATTTTTATTATAGTTATAATTTGCTTAGCATGTTTTTGATATTGACGATCAGAATCATATTTGCTCATCAAGTTATAAGTATAATAAAAATGGTACTACCTTTTCTTGGTTAAACATTCAAAATGTTTAGATATATAAATTATACTAAGCACAAGAAAGGAGATATAATTTTTTTTTTAATTATAAACAAAGAAATGTTTGTTTGTTTTTTTTAAAAAATAAAATACATGATATATATTTTATTTAATTTTAAAGGACTTATGAATCTTATTTCTTTGCAATATTTAACAAGTAATACTTTTAATTTTATTTTTATTACAAAATTAAAATTTCATCATTAAATGTAAACATTGGCATCTTATTGTGATTATGAGCATGTTTAAATAAAAATAAAACAGGTAAAAATGTATTTTTGATGCACTTGATTATACAATTGAGGTTCTTTTTTTTTTACAATTACATAATAATAAAAATGTCTTATTTCTTTTGATAAAAATATTCATATTTAAAATAGAGAACAAACTGCTTTAAGTAATTTTGCAATTCTGTTATTTTAAAGTTATTAAATAAATTTTAGATAGATAAGTAGTATTTTAAATATTGTATTTTTAATTTGTTTATGATATAGTTAATTACTATGGGTGATCAAAGATTATTTAGCCTATTACACAAAGCATAAAAACAATACATTTTTACCATCAAGTGCTCTTTTAATTTTTTTTCTTTGATATATTATTCAAACAAATAAAAACTTATTTTCTACTTTGTTTCCAATATTTATATTGTTTTAAACAAGAATTCAAAAAAAGTCTAAAAAATAAAATATTAATTTTTCAACTAAACAAAAATTATTAATATACAGAAGTAAATTAATAAAAAAAAAAGTGACAAAATTTAATATTTTAATATATAACTGCACTGAAAAATAACTCAAAATATCAAAGTTCTTTTTAAAAAATTAATATTCTAAAACCATTTTTGTCAGCTTTTGATTGGAAGTGTTTTTATTCTCTGATGTTTTCTAGTTTTATTTGACTAATTTGCTCTAAAAAGTTACAAAAAATTCAATAAAACTGAATAAAAATTTAATAATTTTATAAAAATAAATAATAAAAAGGAAAATAGATTTTATATAAATTTATTATGTTTTTACATTATTAATAAAAGATAATGTAAGGCAAACATACTATCAGCCTTTCAATTCTGCTAAATATGACTAGGTTTTGCCTTTTCAATTATTACTGGTTGAAAACTTTTTCTTTTATCAGAATTCTTTGATCTCCAGTAGCTCCTGATATCTAACTATTATAATAAAAAATAATAATTGACAACTAATTTTTAAATATATAAAATTTTACTATTGTAAATTGAAAATAGATTCCAGCCACTGATTGCAGACATTGTAGATTCATACCATGGATAGCTTCTGAGAAAATTGTGCAAAAAATTAATTATATAATGAATAAAAACTAACATTTTAAAAAAAAGACATAATTGCTTTTAATAACCTTGGTATACTCTTATATGTTTGTAATTACAAAATGGTCACTATAGCTAATAGCTGTTGTTTTTAAAGTAGTAAGTGCAAGGTGATAATGATTTTCATAGGCAATCCTTACATTAAAAGCTTTCATATGATATGAGTCTGTAGAAATTCTATATTAATATATAAACATGTCAAAAATAAATATATTTTTCTATGTAAAACTTGTATTTACATAAATAATCAACTTCATTGTTAAATGGAAGTTGCCTTGATGAAGGTTGAAATTGTTGATTATTATTGATATTAAGATTGTCTAAGTATTGACTGATTTTCATAATTACTTAGAAACCTGTTTAACCTTGAGTATTATTACACTTATTATTTAAGTAATACTTTGGGTGCAATTACCTGTTTAAGGGGGTTTATTTAAACTTCTTTGTATCAATAATTTCAATCTCTGTGGTCAAGTTGCAATCTTTAGTGTCTATATAAATATATTGGACATAAAAAGGTAAAATTCCGCCTTTATTGTTAAATGGAGGTTGCCTTGACAACAGGTTGAGATTGTTGATTGTTATTGATATTGGGTTTGTCTAAGTGTTGACTGATTTTAATAATTATATAAATAATGTATGAAGAAGACAAAATCATAAAATTACCAGAAGTGATATTTATAAATCAAATGAGTGTGAAAACCTGCAATATTTAAAAAAAAAAAAAACAGACAAAAATAGTGTAAAAAATTTAATTAATTAAAAGTTTCATTTCTTTATTCACAATGTTCCTGCCCTGAATTAATTTTATTACAGTTAAATTTCAACTGCTTTCTGATATTTTGAGGGTTTTATTGCATTATTGTAAATATATTTTACTTTTTTTACAATAAAATTTTATTTAAATCAAAAACTAATATTAACAAAATCTAATTATGGATAAGTGTTCAAAAAAGAAGTAAGTATTTGCATTTTTGAATTGATAAAAAATTTATGATAAAAAAATTAAAATGAAATAAAACTTCAAATATTTATTTCACTAAGTTGTCAATAAAAACAATAATTTAATATTTTATCACTTGGGAAAACATATGATGCTTAAGCACAAGAAGTACTCAGTGGCAAACTATGTATCTTCAGCTCTCAAATTTGCTGTCATACCATTACATTAAACTAAAACTATGTAACAAATTGATTGTGGTCAACTGGTAAACCTCCAAGAAAATTTTTGGCTCCCTCCTCCTTCTCCTGAATTAAAAGGAATTCTTCTTCTTTTTTTTTTTTTATAAAATGCAAAATATATTTTAAAAAAATATATATCAAAATTATCAATTCAAGTTGCTCTGGCAGAAAAATAATTAATTAATTTCCAAGAGTACTTACTTTTGTCTTTTTTTAAATATAATAAGATTCAAAATATGTCAAAATCTAGCAATAGTTGTGTTATTTACTCAAGTAAATTAGTTCTCAATGGGTAATATTCAATTTCCAAGCGATTGCTGTGTGTCCATCTGGAAAAATATTATTATTGCACAACAAATTATGAAATTCCTGTTTCACAATACTCCTATTTAAATGTTCTACATAATAAAAATAGTATTTTATCATATTTTAAAAAAGACATAAAATGCAAAGAAAAATGAGACATGCACTTTTTTAAAAAAAAATGTGGTAACATTGAAATACATTTTTAAAACATGCATGAAAATTTTGATACAGATTATTAAAAGTGAATTATGCAAACAAAAATTAAAGGAATTGATATCATAACTAACTAGCCAACAATCATATTTTATTAAACCCATAATTAAATCTCAGGCAACAACAGTTACTTTCAGTAAGTAATAAAAGTATTTCTAAAAGCCAGTAATTCATTTAAAAATAAAAATGAGATCATTTTAACAAAGAGCTGCACCTTTCATATAGCACTTTCACACAACCTATAGAAATTATAAAATGTGATTTCATTAAACAAGTGGATAAAGATATCAATAATTATATTTGTTTTTTGTTTTTTGCAGTTTAATGAATCCATCAATGTAACTGATATTTCTTAGCTTTATATTTTTATAAGAATAGTTTTTTTTAAAATGTGTGTGAAAAAAAGAATTATAGACAATATTATCTCTAAAGAATTAAAACATGTAATGGAAAAATACACAGCTATAAATATGAGTCAGGAGATTCAAGTGTTTCATACCTCTATCTCATCTGACAAGCTGGAGATGGTTGTGTGATATGATGGAATTGAAATGAGAGATGCATTACTAAAAATAATAAAAAACTTTAAAAGTATGCTGATGTTGTTTATTGAGCATTCAAAAATGTAAATAGAAGAGAAACAAATTCCAATTCAAAAGTTGTATAAATGATAATTCTTGAGATGCTATCAATAAACACAAAAAATAAATGGATTTTTGATTATGTGTTGCAAACATAGTGACTTTTATGGTTTTATTCCATATCATTGCATTATTCATTATTCGTCAGCAAACTTTACTGTAAAATTCTGAAGTATATTTCCTATTATAAAAATTCTGAAATAAAATTTTGAACTCCATTTGAGACAAAAGTCTTCAAAGAAGAATTTTCGGGTCATAAACCTAAAAAGAAAATGAATCTGGGTAATGGAGGTAAAGTCAGGATATATTTTACAAAGATTCTATAAAAGGTAAAAAAAAAATTTGATAGACAGGAGATAAAATATATATAAAAATTAGTAATGATGTTTAGTTAAAATATTTTACTTTTGTTGTGAACATAACTAACTGTCATAATGAACTGAACTTACTATTGCAAGCAAGAAACAAAACAGTAGCTGAAATAGTGGAATATATTAATACTTTCAAAAACAAATTAAAGCTGTTATCTTTCTGATCAATGAAGAATTGAAAATTTTCAAAAATGTCTGATAACTTTTTTTTTTCCCAAAGTGTCATGGCATCGGCCGGGACGCGAACCCGCAACTCGGGAAACTGCTTGTAAGCCAGTCGTGCTGACCTCTCAACCCCCAATGCAAGACATGTCTGATAACTTATCAAGAAAACAAGTATATTCAACAAAAACAAATATTATGAGAAAATAATGACTTTATTCTTAACTTGGGAGAATGTTTAAAAATATATACCATATTAGAATTAATTTTTATATCCAAGTTTTACCTGTTTAGAAATATTGATATGAAAAAATGTTTAAAAAGTCTTTCTTTTATCTATACTGCAAAGTGAGGTTCTTCAAAATGATATACATTTAAAAGTCATAGTTTATAACTTAACAATCACTTTAGAAAGGACAAAGTAATATTTTCTAATTCAAAAAAAACTTTAATTATATTTCACATTACTTGGTTCTGCCTATTTACGGTAAGTCTGCACTTTTAATGTGAAATTTAATTAGGCTAAAATGTCATTCCTTTCTCATAAACAACAACTTAGAATCAAGATTAATAGTTAGTAATTATATACTGATACATTTAAGATTAGTGGCTAATAAACTTTTATGATTCTATTTTAAATTTATATTTGCTTATGAGTTTTAGTTCCTTTTTGAATAAATATATTATTTTATCATATGGTAAACTATTATTATTGTTATAATATTATAAATACATGATTGATTATGATACTTCAACTCAAGAAAATAAATACTTTTGGCCTAAAAAATTCTACTCAGGCTTACATTAATTCATGTAGGGCTTAATTGTGAATGAACTTTTAGAAATCTATAATTTTAATATATGCTCTGATAAAATGAAATATCATTCAACTTTCAACAATAACAAAAATTAAACTAAAATCTAATTATTTATGTCAAGCAATCACACCCATTTCTATATTCCAAAACTTTTATTGTATTTTTATTAAATTTTTAATATTATTTTGAATGTTTTATTACTATTGTAAAATTATATAAATTTGCTTATAAAAAAATATAAGTAAACTGTAGATTCAGGACCTTTAGAATCTTACAGCATCCAGAACTGGTGAAAGCTGCAGTATGTTAGTTTGTTTGTTTGTTTGTTTGTTTTGCAGTCAGTACATTAGTGCCCATATGATTAACCCAGTTAATAGTAGTGAGATACTGATTTATCTACTAATTCTGGGTTCAATGTTCCTATTGTGATTGAGCTGAATAAATATCTTGGATTAATAGTGAAGTTTGCATATTTAAAATATTTAGTATAACTGCTCTATTTGTAACTTCAAAATCCTACTTAGCAATCTCCCATAATGCTCGGGTCACTAAAATCTTTTTCTTATGCAATAAAATATTTAAAAGAGTTATTCCAAAGAATCAAATTTCTTAATATTATAATTTTTTTTTAAAAAAACAGCATTAATACTTGAGTTTCCAAATAAAAAATCATTTACTTATTAATTAAAACATCTTTTCAAAATTAAAATAAAGATTATAAATCTAGCGTTAACAATTAAATATAATTAATTGCTTTGATTATAAAGGTTTAAATTTTTAAACTGATGAATATAATCAAAAGAGAGAAGACTCTTCTGTTTTTCTAGCTATAAGCTATAAAAGATTAACGGAGTGCTCTTGCAAGACAGCATCCTACATCATAAAGTATTTAGTCTTCTCTCTTAATGTTCGGGCATTAAATCAAATGACAAAATTAATTACTTTTCTTATTTGTTAATCCGTCAATGACAGTTCCTTCACTTCATATGTTAAACATTTTAAAATTTATTTATTTTTTTTTAACAAAAAAAAACAAAAACTTTCCTATTTATCAAGTTCAATGTTCTCTCAAAGTTTTTTTTTTTAAAGAAAAAAAATTGCATTATATGTAAACTTATTATTACCAAATAAAATATATGTTTATATTCACTATTTATTTATACACGCTCCTTTATTAGATAAGAATCGTCGACCATAAGGCAAAAATCTCTCCAGTACGACTCTACAAACTTTCTCGCTATCATTACTTTCTTTTCCTTAATCATAAATCAAATCATACTACGTAAATTTATTTATCCTTCCTTAAATAATAAAAACAAATGTTTAATCATCTAGAAGATCATGTGATATTCAAGCATCAAATGTGACAAGTTGAGTTTAAATCTAAAACTCTTTAACTTTCAAATCAGTCACTCTATCATTGCATTGAATAGCACAATCCATCTTTTAAATAATTTTGTGTACAGAAATAGCTTTTACCTATTAGTCTATTTTTGGCCTATATCTGAAACACTGATACTAAATGAACTATTTAAAAAGCAAGTTTCACAATTTTAAAATCAATGCGATTAATAAAGTTTTGATCAGCATTAGCATTAGCTTGTTATTGATTTCCAACAATGTTTAAAAAAATTATAGCATCTCATGTTTAATTTCAACATTAATTCATTAGAAGATTTGTATGTGAAGATGGTTCTGATGATCCTTTGACCTTTCTTAGTTTTTCTGTGGTTATTCTTTGCCAGTTTTGTGTTCACTGAACAAAAATTGTAACATAAAAATATTTTATTAGTTAAAAAAAAAATCTGAAGATATCAGAATTCTACAAATCTCAAGTTTTTCAAATAACCTGAAAGACCAGCTTGTGATGACTGGTAGGTTCTTTGTTCTTGTATTTTGAAAGCATTTGTGGGACTACTTTATTTTTGTTCTAAAAAATGTGTTCAAAAATTGTATATTTTTCATAGTTTATTAAAAGACTGATGATTACTTAACAAAATATTTATATAGTAATTATTCATTTTTATTTGATTCTTATAAATGATAATTCTGCCAAATGCAAAAAAAAAATTTTAAATGACCGCAAAAAAAAAAAGTATGAATTTCATTAATTGCATAAATAAAAACAAACTTTGAAAATATACAACTCCTCATTATATTAATAATAAATTTTAAAATATGTACACTACTTTGAAATGATTTTTATTTAAGTAATTTCTCATTAATATGTTCATCCCTATAGTAATTTTAATTTTCACCAGGCAAGCACAAACAATATTGGCCAAATTAAGTAAAAAAAAAACTTACAGATGGTTGATTTTTTTAAAATACATATATATATTACAAAAAAAATCAAAGTTTTATTGGTGAAATAATTAGAATAACAGAAAACAATGATAACACAACTTAGTGCACCAAAAATGTTAAGTTGTATTTTTTTTACATGCTTCATTTTAATTTAACAAATCATGATTCAGCAAAATATCAATCTGATCTAACAGAAACTTCAAATGCAAATAAATGGAAAGAGATGTCAAAATGGTGACTATAGACAAAAAATATAAAATAATATTTTTTTTTTTTAATTAAAAAAAAATTACAGTAACTGAAATGTTTTCATTATATAGTATATTTACAGACAAGTTAGTTCCTTTTTTATTGCTTATTAAATGTTAATCCATTAAATATCACTTTTTTACAATTTTTTTTAGTTAGATTTTTAATGTTTATTATATATTTTGAATCTAAAGTAACAAATTGTTTTGCTATAAGAAATCATTACAATTGTTTAATGCTTATATGACAGTTTTGATTTATAAAGCACTATGGAGAATCACTTACCACTCTTTAAAATAAAATATTAGTTTCAGATATAAAGTAGCTAGAACACATAATTTCAAAATATTTATTACACTTCAGAAAATGAACTCCGACATCTACATTTAAATGTTTTGCCAAATAATATAATTAATGAAATAATACAATTAATAACAATCACTTAGATTTCAATTTTATCAATAACTTTCAATCCAGTATTGATATTATATAAAATAATTTTTATATTTAAAAAAATCTCTTTGGATTTTTATTAAACCATAAGATATGGGAGCTTAGATTCCATGAATTATACATAGCTTTGTTAATTCTGGTGGTCAAACTTGTTGTGAACACTTGACCAATAAACCTATTCAATTATATTTTTTATTTATATCACGAGTTAATTACTTGTTGTGCTGTTGTTTCCATTAGTGAATAACAGCATAATAAAAGAAACTGTGAAGAAAAATACTTCATTATAAATCAAAATCCCTCCTTAGGGTTTTGCGGATAAAGCCAGGATCAAAAATGCTGTATTAAATAGAAGACTCATGCAATAAACATAATTAATTCCAAAAGCAAGTTCACTAAACAGCCTATTCATTCTATAGTACAAATGAATGCATGAATTTAGGAGTAAACAACTTAAGAGTAGATTTATTATCCAACACAAGCATTTAAATGGGAACAATACAATACAAAATCAAAAAATATAAAAATGCATACAAATTAATTTATTGCATTTATCTTTCATTCATTGGCTGTACATATAAATTTGGAAGCATGATTTTAGTGAAAACTAATTTCAAACTTTTAAATACAGAAAAACATTTACATTGATGCTCTCCCTGTCATTTGCTTTTCATTAATCCACACTACAAAAAGAGTTTCATCTGTTCCATGCCACAATATTTACTGCTTAATCTGAAAATTCATTTCACAATGTGTGCTTATTTCTTTACCTTTTAAAAAGTCTTTCTGTATTCAGTATATCACTTATTTTCTGGTATCCTTGATAGTTTTTTTTTAAAATTCTGTTTTTGATGAAGAAAATTATTGAATGTATGTATTAGAATAATTACATAAAAAGCACATTCAGAACATTTTTGCTGAAAGGTACAAATATACAGGTAAAAGAAGTAAATTAGTGAAAAAATATTTATAGAATGTGAGATAACTGGTGTTTAAGAAGAAACATTCTGAAATAAATTGTGCATGCTATATCAGATAGTGAAAATCATTTGTGTTCTCTAATTTAATTGTTCCATATTCAGAACTCTATCAGTTTATCACTCTATCTTGTAAATCACTTTCTAATTGTTTTTTTTCTCCTCATAATTAAAATTATTATATTTTTGGTATCGTAATATTTTTTAAAAAAAATGATATTTACTATTAAAAGTACAAACAAACAGGTAAGTAGTGATTTGTTACATTTTGAATTACAAATGTCAAACTTATATCACCTACATCTTTGTTACCTTTTACACTCAATAAATATAGTAATGATTATCACTAATTATTTATTCAACTAAAGATTGTCTCTAGCCCAGGTATAAACTTTAAAACTGTTAAAAATTAATGTATCTGATTTTTTTTTTTAAATTTAAACATACTCTTATGGAGTTATTCACATTTTGCTGTCCTACATGTAATAGATTTATAAATATATTAAACAACCTCCATAATTGTAATCCAAAATGTAACAATTTAATAATGATAAAGATTCTACATATAATAAAAATATATAGGCCAACTGATGGGTGCTGATTCAGCATGAAATCCATTTTGGGAGTTATTATATCTTTATTCATATGATTTGAAAAGAATGTGTGCTGGTGTGGAGGTTGTTTAATATATTTATAAAGATATTACATGTAGAACAGAGAAATGTAAACAACTTCATGTGTGTGTGGCTTAAATTTAAAAAAAAATCAGATATATTAATCTTTAACTGGGGTTTAAAGTTTATACTTGAGCTAAAGACAATCTCTAGTTAAATAAATGATTAGTGATAATCATTACTGTATTCATTCAGAGTGAAAGATATCAATGATGTGAGTGGCATAAGTTTGATACTTGTAATTCAAAAAGTAACAATATACTATTGATAAATAATGTACATATAATAAAGATATGAGAGATGGTGTTCTAGGCCAACTGACGAGTATTGATTCAAAACGAAATGCATCTTGGGATTCATTTGTCTTTTATTGTATCTTTATTCAAATGATTTGAACAGAATGTGTATTAGTGTAGATGGTGTTTAATATATTTATAAAGTAGTGATTTGAATTTGTTCTGTTTCTTGCATTAATAGTTATATGTCATTGATTTGAAATACATGTGTTTATAAAGAGCGCAAGAACGAAAGTACTTTAATTTTCATTTTAATGCTTTCTAATAATTTATAAAATCATATATTTCGTTTTTAAATATAACATTTCAAATATAAAGAGTAATTTGTCTGATATTTAATAAAACAATTATAATGATATGCAGAAACTGGAACCAAATTAAATTGATAATTAAATTGTAGAAATTTGACATATTCGTTAGAGAATTTTAACATTTGTTTTATGAATTTTAGTGAGAAAAGGATCCTTTAATATGATATATGCATAGATAGAGACAGTTGTTCAATGAAAAATTCCGCTGCAAAGATTAACAAGAGGAAATCCGAATAAAACAATGTTAGTTATGTAGTAGTAATTTTATCCATAATAATATGTTTAAATTTGATTAAAAGTCTATAACTCAATTTAACAAATTTTTATCCCTCCTCCCCAACCTCTTATATTTATTAGCATTAGTAATTCAGTTCGCATATCTACTGTATTTTTTAATTTACATCTTTTGTTTGAGTAACATATATAATTTTTAAATCTTTTATCAAGTTACAAAGTTAATTCCTTTTTTGAAAGAGAGAAAAAAAATTAAGTTGATTTATATTTTATAGCTTATTTTTATTATCACATATGCCCAATGGCAGATTAATTAAAGGAAATGAAATAAATGTTAAAATAATCTTCAATGGTTATCAGCAAAATTGAATGCATAATTAACCACTCATTTATAATTAATTATTCATATAATTAATTACTCATATATATTTCATTTTTCATTATTTAATCATTAAAGGAGTTGAAATTGTTTATATAAAAAATAATTTTTAACAAATAAATAATGATTTGTAAACTGGATTATTCCCCTTTAGAATATTTTTTATCTTGTCTAAAATAATGTCTACTTATTCAACAGATCTAGAAACAATAACATTAAAGCTTCTAGGAGATTTTTTTTTTGTTTGTTTGTTTTAATATGAATACCAATTTGCATCTAATGATTAAAAGCAAATATTTTACTCAATTTCCAGATAATGAGTTTTCCTTCCTTGTTCTATCTTTTAGTTAATAAATTGATACTCTTTTATCTATCATTACTTGAATATTAAGTTAAATTTGTTATAGAAAAGCTATGTGAAAAAAAAAAAATCCCATATTTACTTGTAAGATTTAGAACTACTAGAAAAAAATATCAAAATTTTATTTTGATCTCATATCCAGTCAGTATATAAAATTAAAATTGGACACAAATAAATTATATATGTCAACTATATCAAATGATGAAATAAATATAATAATCAAAATATTCTACAAATAAATACTAAAAAATTCCATATGCCTAGGCAGAAAATGCTTATAATCTGACTACAGCAATGATTTTATTTGTATTTTATATAGTCATATGGACTTTTGTAGTATTTATTCTAGAATCTTTTGATATATATTCCTAATGAATTAAATTATGCAAACATAATCAACTTAATAGACAACTATATATTATAATTATGCTTTTATTTTCATCAAATCGACTTTCGTTCAAAATTGAACCTTGTCAAGATGTTACATTGATTCTATGTGTATATATATATGATGAAAATAAAAACATAATTATAATACATAGTTGGTTGTCTATTAAGGTGATTATGTTTGCATAATTCAACTCGTTAATAATGTATATAAGAAAACCAACATAATGGTTGAAAACAGAATAATCATCAATATATATTTATTATTATTATTGCTTTTGATGTATATCCCAGGATATAATAAGAGTTTTCCTTCCTTATTAATATTCTTTTGCTAATCATTACCAGGATGTTAAGCTGAATTATTAATTGTGGTGGAACTATCTGAAAGAAAAATCCCAAGTTTACTTGTAAAAGCCAGGGTTAACAAAAAAATATCAAAATTTCATTTTGATATCACATCTAGTCAACTTTTTTTGTATATGATTATTATTATATATATTATTGCTGATATATAAAGATATTTTATATTATATTATTGATTTATTTAAGTAAATAAATTAAAATTTGGCATAAATAAACTATATATATATATTGCTTCTGTCTATAATAGCTAAGTTCTTGTAATAAAAACAAATGTTAACTTTAAAATTTCTTTTAATAATAAAGCCTTAGAAATTCAAGGCAAAAATGATATTCCAAGGCAAACTTATGTTAAATGCTATGGGAAGAATATAATAAAATAATATTTTATTAATTTTTTTTTCATGTGTCAAAGCATCGGCTGGGAAACGAACTCGCAAACCCGGAACAACTATTTGTAAGGCAGAGGTGCTGGCCACTTGATCACCAACGCTTGACTATATTTTATTAATTTTTATTAACATTTATATTTGAATTGACAAATGGATACAAAAAAAGAAATATTTCACAATGGATCACAGGTATATGAATGTAAATACTAATGCTATTACACAGCTTCTGATGAAAAGAAAATTAACAATCGATTGCAATATAAAATATATGTATCTGAACATTAGTTTTTCGATCTATTCATAAATATATATATATATATATAAATAATATACTGTGAAGTTTTTGTATTGTTCTTTTTTAAGGTTCTTTCTGCCCAAAATTATTAGAAATGCAATGCAGTATTTAATTATGATTGATACATTATTATTTTACACACCCATATACTTATACAGGAAGCACTTCGCTTATATAAATCTAATTATATTGTTTTACAGCTACATAAAAAATTTCCAACATGTGAAAAAGTATATGAATTTTATAGAACAGCTTGTTAAGATAAAATGAGAAAATATTAAGACTCATGACAACTCAAAGCAGTGCATAAGCAAGCAAGACTTTCATATTTGTAGACATTTTGAGTATTATTTTTTTTTGTCAATTTCATTTAAATTGACTAGTGAAAAAATGTTCATTGGTGAAAAAAGTATGTGTTTGCAAGAATCAATCGTGCGATTGCTTTGGAGGGAAAAAAAGACACTCACATACATAGAGACAGCTAAAATATTGCTTATATCACAGAATTTGAGCCCATGATTAAGCATACATCTTAATATTTATGCAGTATATTTTGCTGCGAACATCCAATGACAAAAAAAAAGATCATTAAGAATGGAAAGGATCCATTACTATATTTCTTCAAGCAAAAAGTTAATTCAGGTCAAATCAAAAGTCTTTTGAAAATACCTGGGCCATTCACCCAGATAGAACTCAAAACTTTTCAGCAAAATATTAGGGTGTTTTCTTTACTCTAAGAATTATGCAAAAGCTCAAAATGTGAAAGTTTTCAATGAAGCTGCTAGTGGTAATGTCAGGTTGCAAAGCAATATTATTAATGGTTTAAAAAATTATTTCTGAAGAGCTCTTTCTTCCAAAAAATTTTTTAGAAATAATAATATTAGCCTTTTTGCCATCTTGAATATATAATAAAAGGTGCTCTATTATAAAGCTTCCTAGACAAAAGTCACATTTTGGTTGGAAAAAAAACACATACAGAACATTTAGATTAAATTGTCTACTTTTCTACATATACCTGTAAACACTAATATATTAAATATATTATAAAAGTATATATAAATATTACATTATTTGAAGATTGTTACATGAATGACATTTTGCCTGAAGTGAAAAATATTTTCATAAAACTAATATCCCTTTTAAAATTTTGTTTTTCTTATACAATGACACTTGGATATCACATAAAATTTCAATGATATATATTTTTTCAATATCAGAGTTTAATACTAATACACTATCCTCACACATGTTTACTGCTTTTTATTGCAATCTATGGAACAGGAAGTAATATTCAACTTTTTAAAGTTTGCATCCAAGACAAACACTCATTTAAGACATCAATACATAATTATTCCAATCCTAAATTGATCAATTACTGCATTAAGTAATTTTGAGGAAAAGCATAATGTTCATAAAACAGTAATAATATTACAGTAATCAGGGCTGAAGTGATAGAAATGCATAAAAAGTTTTGGAAAAAAATAATTCCTGATTTTGTTCTGAATACTTAAGGTTCATAGACAATGACTGTAAACATTCTGAAAACCTTTGATATGAATAAAAATGCTGGAATATTGGTGGAACTCAAGAAGCACGAAATGTTACTGATAATAAATAATGAGTTCAACCTAAACTTTTCATAGTAATGGATATAAATATAGCTGAACAAGCACTGAACATTCACTATGAAGCTATATGCAACGTAAGATCCTGATTTATCTTTTGTTTTTCTTTTGAAATGCAATGCCTTTTTATATTATAAAAAGTATATAATGAAGTGGTAAAGGCAAGTGTTTAACCTTATCTTCTCTACCACACCATAACAATCTATTGAATCTAACAACAACATTGGCATTGCATATGAAAATGAGAAGTGATTACATTTTGTGTCACCATCACACTCTTTCTTGTCTCTCAATCAATTTTCAAAGATTAATTGATTTAACCTAACACTAAATATATAAGATCATCTCCCACTCAAGATGAAATTCATGGTATTGTCTAAATTTGTCTGGAGTTTATTTGAAGGAGTAGTAATCTTATATTCTAATATTAAGCTAATCATTTAGTTATGTAAAATAACTAACTAAATTCTCTTTCATGTCTAATGAAATCTTTTATTAAAAACAAGACATTTTGAAATTAATTACTGTTTAAACCAATGGGTTTTTTTTTGCCTTTCTTTTCTGCATAATTCAATTAAATTATCTGGGCATTCATACAGAAAAGGTGTTTTTATAATTTAAACTTAGTTTTTATTAATGCTGAAAGATGATTTAGGATTCCAAGAATACATAATAAACTTCATACTAATTCATAGATAAAATTAAAAACATTAAAATGGACATTAATAATAAAATTGCTTCCCTGGAATTAAAGAACTTTACAGTTCTGTATCATGAACTAAATCTATTGAAATGATAGATGAATTTTTGCAAAGTACTAATTATGATTTAGACAAAAAGGAATTCATCATGGATGTCCTGAAATGGGTCAATGAAAATGTCACAGAAATAGCAAATTACAAATATTATAGAATAAAAAATGGATGGCTAACAGGGCTCTCTTTTAACAGCATTATTTCGCATTAAAATTGAAAAGACAATTATTCCCAAGTTTTTGTCTTTGAATACAAATACATTGTATATTAGTACCTTGATGGCACACTAATCTGCTTGACAGAAATACAAAGTATAATAATTCATCAAGAATTAGAACAAGCATCATATTTAACTTGGACCATAGAAAAGGAAGACAAAGATCAAAGAATTAAATTCTTGAATCTGTATGTTCAAAGGCATTTTAATCTTTCGAACTACAGAATGATATTAAAACCAATAAACATAAGAAGGATGATCCACCCTACATTTTTAACATTTATGTCACACAAATATATTGGAGTGAAAGTTTTTTTTTTTACAGGAATTATAAATTGTGCACATTCGAGAATGATAAGAAAAATTACACAGACGTGTATCAAAGACTTACAAAAACTAGGATACAATCATAATAAAATTCTTAATATGATTACTAAATTTTACAACAAAATAAAAAATCCTCTACAGCTTCTACTTATGGAGACTAAAAAATGAATTAGCCTTCCATATATTCTGAAAGTTGCTCAAAAATTAAAAAGAATATGCTCTAAAAAATATAGTTTAAGTTTTCAAATTACCCAGTTACTAAACAAACTGCATAACAATTCAAAGGATAAACTGCCAATAAGATCCACTCACCAAACTGTCTATAAAATCTAATGCAATAACCTATGTGTAAGTTTGCATATTATGGAAAATCGAAGACTAATCTTTTAACAAGACTAGCCCAGCATAAATACCTATACAATAGAGCACAAAAGAATATTGAATATTCCTCAATATTTATGAATCATGAAAAAAAAAATCAGGCCATAAATTTGATTTATCAAAAATTGGAATTGTATGCACTGTGAGAGAAGACAGAAAGATTAAGAAGGTTTGGGCAATAGCTAAAGATTGATTCTCAATAAATAGAAAAGACACGAGTAGTGGACAATTTAAATAGATTTAAATATTTCTAAATATCAAATAAAACAAATTTAAATGTTAAATATTAAAATGTTTACAAGTGTACTTAAAAGCTAGGAACATTAAAGAAAAAACAGGCAAAACTCACTATACGTATTGCCACACACAGCAAGCTAGAGTAATCAATGGATGACAGAAGGCTTGTGTATAAAATCCCCATCTACTGCCTACTCATCCAATTGCTCCAGATTAGTTTCTGGCTTGTGACCTTCATCAGTGAGGTGCCTTGGATATGAAAGCACTGCACCTAGATCTCAGGATCTAATTCAACCCTCTAGCAACCACCTTTTATCTCCACTTAATTACAAAACTATGAGTCTTAAATTAAAAACACCTTAATATTTTCAATCCAAGCTCATTAGCTTATGTAGTCATATAGGTCTGAACTCAGTTCAATACCCATACATTTTGGTGTCTTTGATTCTTTAATAACCATAGCCACCACTATTCTATTAGGCAGTATTGGTTTTAAGCCAATAAATATCACATGATCACCATTTCTTATGCTTGATTATAACTGTTGTTAAAACATGCAAAACTCACTATATGCATAGCCACACACAGCAAGCTAGAGTAATCAATGGATGCCAGAAGGCTTGTGCATAAAATGCCCATCTAATGCCTACTCATCTATGATTATAAGAGCTACTTTTTTGTATGAATACCCAGAACATTTAGTTGAATATTACTGTTTAAAAGAAAATACTTGTGATGAAAAAAATCTTAGTTCCAACAATTATATTTACAGTCACTATAATATATATTTTATTGTAATATACTGTATTACAGCTACTTTTTATTTGCTATTAATGAGCATGAAGAGGAAGACTGATTGGGACTTACTGTTAAAAGTGATGAGAGTTTTTATTTGAAGTGAAGAACACTTTAAGAAAAAAAAAAGGATAGTTTCTTTCTCTTTGTGGCAAGTTAAACGACTGAAAAAAAAGTTTTTAGCTAAGAGGCTGCAGGTTTGTAATGCTTCCAAATTAATCTTGATATAGAAATCAAGATATGTGAATTCTAGGTAACAGAATTTAAATCTTTGGATAATCAGTTTGTACATTGAAAAAAAGATTGGGAGTTTAATAACTGCTCAGTTTGATGTGTAAAGTTATAAATTTGCCAGTAATTTATACTGCTTGAGAATAGTGTATGTGGCAAGGATAGTGAGGTTTTTGAAATATGTACTTTTCATTTATCATGATATATCTGTTGGGACAATGCTAATAAATTTCTGAGAGTCTGTGTAAAAGGTTATAAATTTGACTATTACATTTATTGTTTATTTGATGTGATTGTAGGGATAGAATGAAGTGAGAGTGCATTGTTAGTGGTGCGTTTCTACATGATTCTGATACTTATTGCCACAGACTTTCTTCCTCACATCAGTTTGGTAGATATGGAATTTAATTTCTCTTTGAAAGAGGTGGTGTAATTGGAAATTGATAAATAATGTGTTGTCTTGGAGAATGAGGGTGATTTTGGCATTTAATAATAGGTAAGCTTTAGATAAGTAATTGATTATGGTTTCAATGGATGAAAGTAGCATATCTAGAATTGCAGTTCCTATAGCATTTGTAGATTTGAAAATGGGAATACCTAGAAAGTTATGAGTTTCTGTAAAAGTGAAGGGTCAGTTAAGATGTTTCATATAGATGATTTATTAAGATTGAAATAGAGTTTGCACTATTTTGTGTAGTCTTCAATGATTAATGTTAGTTTAGAAAAAAAAATTTGAAGAGAGAAAATTGATGAGCTAAGTTTAATTTTAAGTTGCTGAATGAAACAAAGATGTCAGGTAGTTTGTTTGCAATTTCTAATAGTAAAGAATCAAAATAAATTATAAATAGTAAAATAATAAAGTTGGGTTCTTGGAAGATGGAATTGTGAGAGGTAAAGCCAGGTAAAAATTTTCCCTTAAGAATAATGTGAATTTCTCTGTTTATGAGCAGATTGGTGAGAATATATAGTACAGGTGCACGAATGTTGTGTGCTTTTAGAACCTGAATCAGATTTTCAAATGGGTCAGAATCAAAGAAGACAGATACAATGTCTAATTGAACATTAAGTGAATCTATGTTTGAACTTGTCTACAATTGTTTTTAAAAGAGTAATAGCATTTATATTCAGAGAAATAGCAAATGTGAGGAGAGTATTGAATAATCCAGTTAATTGCAAATAAGCATGAGACAAATTGATGCTCCTTATATTAACTCCTATAATGTTGAAAGGTATTATGAATCTTAGAGTAGGCAGAGGGATAGATTGAATCATAAATATAAAAAATTTGATAATGTGTGTGTGTGTTTTGATGCTTATTTTGTTTTGTTTTTTAGATGTGTGTATTGTTGCTAAAGTAGAATATGAGTGATTTATTGCTGTAAGCAACTGGACTTAACTTAATAATAGAATTGTTTAAATTTTCTTTATTAAAGTCCATTTTGATAAATCTAATACTAATAATGGTTAAGAGTAACAGATTATCTATTTGTTTTTAAGATTCATTGTTTGAATTGAAATATTTTTCTTTAATTGTTTGCTTGGTTTAGGTTTTTAAATTTGAGATCATTAGTTGTTTTTTGAGATTTATGAGCATGTTTGTGGGTCTCAATTCCTATGAAGAGATTTACTATGGAATTGGTACATTGCTTATGGTTTGTCTTATGTGTTTATCTTATATTGGATTCTGTTTCTTGATGTGCTAATTGAGATTCTTCATTATTATTATTTTTGCTGGTGTGAAGGATACAGCTGTAAATTTAATTTTAATTGTTATCATTTATGTTTTTAGCTAGTGTTTTGACTGTGTCTGACAGTTTTGTTTTTACTTTTTTCCTTACAAGATTTATTGCTTTTTATAAGGGGTATAAAAGTAATTTTCATCAGATGAAGTCTGATTTTCATCTGTAGGGAGTGATAATAGTTTAGATTTACATTACGATCCAATGTACAAATTAATTATCATTGATTCAGTGAGCGTTTGTTTTGTGTTCATGATATGCAGATATGGTTTTATTAGGAATGTCCTTTATTATTTCAAAGATATTCCTTGGATTCTTATCTGTGGTTAAATGAGTTTATATCTATAATTTCAATTGTTTTACAAATGTTGTCAGTGCTTTGATTTGCTTGTGATAGTGTAGATTTGGCACATTAATGTATTTTTGCATTTTTATCCAGAGTGTGCAGAATCTTTCAGAATAGTCTTTAATGAGATGGTTTCTGGTTTAGCTGAGAAAGCAATTGTGGCGAAATGCCTTTAAATGTATTATTCAATGAGATGAAGAGTGGAAATGTCTGCTAGAGTGACATTTTTATTGAAGATAATATTAAATGATTCTGATAATCAGTGCCAGCATAGAAGCTTTCTTCTCTAGTATATATCAGAAATTAGATGTGGTTCTATATTTTCCAAGTAAGTGATTAAGATCTGTTTCGGTAAAGTCCACATGATTGTTTTTTATTTCCCTGTTAATGAAATAAGCCTATTTAGATTAATACAGCATATATTTTTCCATTGATTAAGGTGACATTATTTTAAAAAAAATTCCTTTGAGTAATATTGTGAAATTTGATTGTGATATATCTATTATTGGTATGCAGGATTTTGTAGATCAGGCTCCATAATTTTTTTCTGTTAAGAAATCTTAAAACTCCCCAATTGAAGTGCAATTATTGCAATATTAGAGTTATTAAAAGTACAATTAATGTTATTATTGTGAAATTTTTTTAATGATTTAAGAACAGGTAGTGGGATGGCCAAGTTGAATTTTTTAGTGTACTCATTATATTGTTGGAATATCTGTGTATAATATATAAATATAGATTATAAATAAAATGAATTTCATAATACATATAAATAATATTCTTGAATTAATTAATTTAACTTTAATATACTTTAGAATATATATATATATATATATATATATGTGTGTGTGTAATATTAATAATTTGCAAGTATAATAAACAGACTATAGTGTAAATTAGCCACTTATATGAAAAAGATCAGACTTATATAAACAAAACCTGGTCTAAAACTAAGATTAGCAGAGTTGGACAATTAGTACATGAAAAGGGCTTGTGCAAAGTAAGCACAAAAAAAAAACTTAAAAGAGAATAAGATCTATTTAATTTTATTAACAGATTGTCAGCTATAGTAAAATATTCAATTGCCAGAAGCTTAATTGTTCCAGAAAGCATATACATACATATATATTATAGTAACAAGAAACTGTGAGTAAAAGATTTTGTAATTAAAACATAATGTTGCATATAATATTATCCTGTGTGAGAGAAAAGCAAAACATGCAGCAAAAGAATTAATAATAGACTATTTATTTCTTATGGAATTTCAAATTATTTATTTATTTGTATTTATTATTGTTAATTGTTTTGTTCTTAACTTGTATTGATTTATTTTAAGTTATTGATACTCTCCTGACTGGTATCTAATTAATATCCTCATGACATTGTAATTGTTCTACAGATAATTTTGGGTTGGCAAGTTGAACCATTAAGAGTGATGAAGGGATTGTTTTGTATTTCATCTACATTAAAAAGATTTCAGGCTCAGTGTTTTTCTTTCAATGGATTAGCATATGAGTAATTTTTATATTAAAAGTAAAGTGGAAGCTTTATTTATTTTTGATAACAGTATACTTAATGAATTCAGTTTCAAGAGTAGATATAGACATTTTTGTTTTAGTTTGTTTACAATATTATAGGTATTAGTTTATAAAATAGGATTTTTTTTAAAAAATGTATCAACAATGGAAGCATTATTTTTTAAAAAACTAATCCCACTAACTGATGAAGGCTCTTTATATGTTACTGTTTTCATTAACTATATTTGAAGATTATTATTTTTATCAATTACATTCAGAAATTGATCACTTTCTATCATAGTGCATTTTAATAAGAAGAATTATTAGAGGAAGTATTTTTTATTTCAGCTTTTAAAAAAAGCTTACTTTGAAAGATTTAAATTGTGTTTTCTGTCTGTGGCAGTGTATGGCTTTGATATATTGAAGAATTAGCTGTCAATAAAAAGAATTGAGCATAATCGTATACAGCAACTTAATGAAAATGCTAATGAAATTAAGCACAAATTAAACAGCAGCAGTAAATATTGTAAATGTAGTTCAACTATTTCAATAAGGATTGAAAAGGATTCACAGTCAATAACCAAAAAATATTAGGACTCCTAAGATAAATAATTCAGGAGTATTTCTATTAATAACTATAAGAATATTTAAATTAAAATTAAACATTCTGTTAAAAACACTTCTATTGAGAATACCAAGTTCTGATAATTTAATCTGTATAAGCTTTAATATAAACTGTCCTAAACTTAATACATTTTGTATATGGAAATATAATATTGAGTTATTTATTATGCATTTTGAGGTGCTTCATAAATAGTATGTCTATATTGTGATTATTATTAAGATTTGATGTAATTAGAAGGGATTTGAACTGTCTTTCAAGCTCCCTATACACATGACCACATACATGTAAAAATATGTGTGGAAGATGAAAAGCTGGACCAACTGATGAGTGCTGGTTCAGTACAAAATACATATATTGGAGATCATTTATCATTTTCACATGTGGTCATATATGTATTGATTGTATAAGTTAGAGTGAATATCTGTAAGGAACTTGAAAATCTGATTTCAAATACCTTTTAATTACATTAAATTCAGTATAGAGTACAGATAATATACTTGTATTTAAATATTATATATTAAGGTTGCATAGATTTTGTTTTGGCATTAATACAAAGTTTTCATGCAATTTTATTAATTTTTAATAATTAGAGGAATAAATTTTTTAGCAAACCAATAAATTGTTAGAGTTTTAAAGAAATATATACAAACAAATGAGCATAAAGGTTATAGATTTGAATTGTTATAGATGGACTTAAAGCAATGCTGAATAAATTATTTGAGATCTTTAAACAATGTGAATGTTTTAAAGTTGAATGATTATTTGATTTATATATATAATAACTTATCATAATCTTCTCACATATAATAATATACTTTAAATTTATAGATATATCTATTGTTTATTTACTAAGATGAGGACTTTAGGGTGTATATTTGTATAAAATTAATACCATTAACAAGCATATAGACATTATATTATTCCAAATTTGAATGTGTATATTATTCGGTTTTGGATATATAAAGAATGCAGATATGGAATTCCTGCTTATTTATACTGCTATTATGATATGCATGCTTGTAGATCTGCATTCCTAACGACCTTTGTACCTTTTATTATTTACATTGTGACATTCGATATATTGCAGAGGAGATTCTGATGTATGATAATTAGTTTGTTGCTTCTTAATGCCTATTTGTATAAGAATGTTTAGGATGAATATATTTATGCATATATTTCAAAGCAGATAAATGTATTGTTGTTATGAAATAATGATATTAAATATCTTATTTTCATTCGCCTGATAATATTTAAATATTATGATTTGTATTAGTGTATATACACACATATCTTATCTTTGTTATATTGAGCTTAAATAAATGCTAGAATAAAAATAAGTTCTAAAGTTATTGCTGGCAATAAATTTACTTTATCAAAATTGACATGTAAATATGACAAAATATTTTGGTGAGGATTTTAAACTGTAACTAAAAATCTCATTTTCATGTATAGATATTTAAATTAAATGATTTTTTTTTCATGCGTCATAGCATTGGCCAGGAAGCGAACCCGCTAACCCGGAACAACTGATTGTAAGGCAGCTGTGCTGACCACTCGACCACCAATGTGCACACTCATGGTATGTGATGCATTAAAATATAATAAATCATATTACAGCTCAATCTAAATTAAGTAATATTGCCATTATAAAAATTAAATTACATACTAACAGAGTCTCATAAAATAAAGTTATATAATTAATAATTATAAAATCTGATTTTGTAATTTATATAATTTGTTGAATACACTTTCACTGAGTTTGGCTTCCCATAGTATGCTGGATACTTGTGAATATTATTGTTAATCATTAATAAGTTATTGCAACTTTAGCACTATAACATGATAAATTTTTTTTTCAATTGTTAGTTTATAATTTTATGTCTTATTTATTTAATATATATTATAATTATATTGTTACGTGTTGGTTTTGTAATTCACTCTTAAGAAAAATATATTGGTAGTGGTTTCATTTGTCATCACTCATTCACATTTCTGACCATTACGATAAATATGTATTATAATGATATGAACTCAGAAGTAAATCTGGAATGATAGTTCATCATCATCAACCCCAGTCAATGAATCAAATTCAAATTACATATTAAAGGAATAAATGAATATAATCATGAATGAGAGCATGAGAAATCAGCAAAGAACTAATTAAAGATTAAAATAAGTTCATCAGTACTACAGAGAAAAATAATAATCATTCAACATCATGAATAATCAAAAATAAAATCAAAAGTCAACTTTGTGACTTGATTTGAAGGTGGTCCACTACAGCCCATGCTAATTATTTAGCAACTGTCAAACTTAGGACAGGAATACAATAATTTGGATACACACATTTAGTCGCTAATCCATTAAAATACAACAATAAAAAAAATTATGCTGGGATACAGAAACATCCTGATCAACATCAATGCCCTGGTCATTTATTACAATATATATATATATTAAACATTAAATCACCCCACATGGCTAAGAAATCCAGTACCGCCCTCTGTGAACTAATATATAAATACATTAGAGTTTGTATTTGAAATAGCCAATTCAAAATTATATCATTTTGAATTGGCTATTTTGAAATACAAACTCTAATGTATTTATATATTAGTTCACAGAGGCAGTACTGGATTTCTTAACCATGTGGGGTGATTTAATGTTTAATATTTGTATATTTATTGCAGTATAGTGTTATGCACTGGGATTATTATATATATACACACACAAATAAAATGTTAAGATGCTTCATGAAGAGAGACAACATAGTAAAAGAAAAATTAAGCAGGAAAATTTAATAAATAGAAATAAAATGAAAATAATTAATAGCCAAGCTGCTAACATTAAAATTCAGGATTCATGGGATTTGAGTTGATAATGTTTGCTTGCATTTTGTTTTTTGAATTGAATGGCAGTTGAGACAGATTAAGGAATTAATCAAAAGTATTGTGGATTGAAAGACTGTAAATAATAGATAATTACCATTATATTTATTATTTTATATATAAATATTATGAAAACCATTAATAATTAAGTATTTATTTATACAGCGCTATGTTGATAAATTGTAAATGTAAATTAGCGATCAGGCTAATGCACATGTGCCTTACAGATAACTATATGTAAATAATACTAACATTCTCAAACACAAGATAAAGTCTTTAGAAAAGGTAGAATGAATCCATCTAACTTTTCGACCCAAATGTTTAAGTATGGGCAAATCTTAAGTGTTTGGATATGACAGTGTGACAATATTAAACAGTCACTTTAAATTATTTTAATATGCTTGGATGAATGACGCTTGCAAAATTATTTAAGCTTTACTATACATCATTCTTGATTGAAATTAAACATATATAATTAAGAACTTATTTATACAGAGCTATGTTGATAAATTGTAAATGTAAATTAGTGATCAGGCTAATGCACATGCGCCTTACAGATAACTATATGTAAATAACACTAACATTCTCAAACACAAGCGTCATTCATCCAAGCATATTAAAATAATTTAAAGTGACTGTTTAATATTGTCAGACTCTCATATCCAAACACTTGAGATTTTCCCATACTTAAATGTTTGGGTCGAAAAGTTAGATGGATTCATTCTACCTTTTCTAAAGACTTTATCTTGTGTTTGAGAATGTTAGTATTATTTACATATAGTTATCTGTAAATGTGCATTAGCCTGAAAACCATTAATATAAATGTAATAAGCTTAGAGCATATATATATATACTTTCTGGTATATAAAATAAAAAACAATCCCACTATCAGCTCAATATATTTTTGGTGATGAGCACACAATCGTAACTATTCATGCACTTCAAAGACTAATTTATAACAACTAGTAATAATATTCAGAATACACCTTAGTTTATATATTCCAATAATTAGATAATTGAATGCAATTCAATCTCTTGTTAATGACATTATTCTGGAATGCAATATATTACATCTCTTTTATTTTGTTTTGTTTTTTTCCTTCTAAGGAGACCACTTTGACCCTTTTTTGAATCGAAACAGTTTTTCTCTCTTTCATGATCCAAGAATACAGATGTGGATGCTGAATCTTCTTTGGGTCTTTTGTTTGTGATAGCCTATTCTAGCTTCATTGATTCCTAAATTCAATTCATGATTCCAGTTAAAATATGAGTATTGTGGAGCATGCAATTATGAGCCTAGATTTATGTCTCTGCAAGTGAGAATTCTTGCAAAGATACCTGATGCTGAAGTAACTGAAGTTCAAAGAGATCAACTTTATTTGAGCTCACAGTAAATGGAAAGTATATTTTCTCCAAGCTAAATTGCTTTATTAAAATTATCAGACAAAATGCATTGGCTGACTATTAATATCCAAACACATGTTTTACAATAATAGAGTCTAACCAGTTGGTTTACATGGCATACTGTAACATAGTTGTGTATATGCATATATATATATATATATATATATATATATATATCTTTACACAAACATTCTTTCGGCCTTATCAGGCTCTGAGAAGAAAGACCATGGTGTTTCTTGATCTTAAACTCAGAGGTAAAAAGCCAATAAACTCACCACACTGGCTAATGCGTGTTAGTGAGCAGCCCATCCATGTTCGTATACTATATGAATAATCACATAGTAATAACAGCTGCAAAGACAAGAACATATGGAATGGTCATTAGGAATTTGCCCTGATCAGTTCCTTTAAGGCCTCCAAGAGGAATCAAAGGGTCTCCTTTCAGTTAATAGCAAACTGTGATCTAGCAACGAAAGTTGTAGAAGAAAATAAAAGTCTCAAGAATGTTAAACAACATTTTGACATGGGTAGGAAATATATATCTGCAATAAGAAAAAAAGATGGAATTATTACTAAAAAAAGAGATGACATAATAAAATTGGTAGAAGATTTTTATCGCGAATTATATAGTAATAAAGAACAACTACCTCCTATAATTATTATATCTTCCGAATTGCCCAGAATTTTTAATGAAGAAGTGAGACATGCAATTAAATGTATAAAGAAAGAAAAGGCTCCAGGAAATGATGGAACAATAATTGATGTATTAAAAGAAGCAGGTGAAGAAATATAATTTTTTTTAGCAAAGTTATATACCAAATGTCTAAATGATAAAGATGTACCAGATGATTGAAAGAATGCAGTAATAATATTAATATTTTAAAAAGGTAATAAAGATGATAGTAGAAATTACAGACCTATCAGCCTTTTATCAGTTTTATATAAAATTTTTACCAAGATAATTACAACTCGTCTACAGAGAACATTGGATTTCCACCAACCAAGAGAACAAGCTGGATTTAAAAGTAGTTTTAGTACAGTAGATCATATCCAGGTATTGAGAGAAGTTATAGAATGGACAAATGAATATGAGTTGTCATTATGTTTTGGATTTGTAGATTATGAAAAGGCATTTGATTCTATAAACATTTCTTCAGTGACTGATTAAAGCATTGGATCATCAAGGTATAGATCCAGGATATTGTCATATTTTAAAGAATATTTATAAAAATGCAACAGCAACAATTAGATTGCATAATGATACTGGGAAAGGTGTAAGACAAGGTGACTCCATATCTCCAAAACGTTTTACAGCAGTGCTGCAAGAAGTATTTTGTGGATTAAAATGGAAAACTAAAGTAGTGAAAGTAAATGGAGATTATTTAAGTCATTTAGATTTCACAGATGATGTAGTTTTTTTTGCAAATAATGCTTCAGAGCTGCAGGAAATGTTGCAGAAGTTATCAGATGAAAGTAGGAAAGTAGGACTAAAGATAAATGTTAAAAAGACTAAAGTAATGTTTAATCGATTTGCTCAAAATATGAAAATAAAGATTGATAATGATGAATTAGAAGAAGTTAACAGTTACAAATACCATGGTCAGATTATTAATACAGATGGAAACATAATGGAGGAAATTAATCATAGAATTAAACTTGGTTAGAGTGCTTTTGGTAGAAATAACTTGCTACTAAAAGCAAATATGCCTATGTGTTTGAAAAGGAAGGTTAACAAATGTGTTTTACCAGTTCTTACTTATGGATCTGAGACTTGGACACTTAATAGAAGAGCAATATAGAGACTTCAGACCACCCAAAGAAGTATGGAGAGATGTATGTTGGGAGTAATAAGAAGGAATTGAAAATGCAATGTATGGGTAAGAGAACAAACAGGTGTTACTGACCTCATTGAAAAAATTAAAAAATTGAAGTGGAGTTGGGCTGGACATTTTGCTAGAAGAGATGATAACAGATGGACAGTTGAAATTTTAAACTGGATTCCAAGAGATTGTAAAAGGCCCAGAAAGAGACCACATGTGAGATGGATAGATGAAATAAGAAAGTGTGCAGGGGTGGTGTGGAGAAGAGAAGCTAAAGATCAAAGAAGATGGATTAAACTTGGAGATACCTTCATTCTGCAGTGGATTGATAATGGTTGATGATATATATATATATATAAAGGAAAGGAAATGTAGAAATAAACACAGACAAAAATTTTGTAGATATTTTTCTACATTTTCTGGAATGAGTAAAAGATTGAATAATTATGAATTTAAAATAGAAGTTTATTATAAATTAAACAGTTAAAAAGATCTAATAAATATTATTTGTAATTCTGATTTTGAATTTAAAAACAAGTAAGGTATTTTTGAAATCTTTTAATTACTTGGTAAATTTATCTATCTAAGTAAAAATATGTATATCACACTTTGATAAAAATTTCAAACCTATTTTCAAAAGGGTTTAGAGAGATAAAAAAACAATCTGTTTTCAATTAAGGTGTTTGTATCACCTCCAACTGATTTTATAAAAGGGCTGATAAAAAATATCAGTTTAGTTTGGTATATATTTTTGAAAAGCAGCTGGATAACAGCTAGTACAAAGTTGGCTAAAATATTTTGTGAAGTAGCTGCAGTAGTTGGTAGCTGTAGCAGAATAGATAGCTGCAGAGCTGGTTTCCAGAGTTATACAGAATGTAAGAAAGCAGATGTTCTATAGTTCAATGGTGGAGTTTGAATTCACATGGAGGAAAAAATAACCTACTTCTTTGTGTTAATATTCATAGCTACAAATGGGTTTTGAGAAAAGAGCTTGCTGGCCTGAAGCTTACCAAATCCTAGTCTAAGCAGAACAGCTGCAAAACAACCCTTACCTGGACCATCAGTTGTTGAAGAAGTAATTATATGTATGCCAATGTATCTATATGCAGAAGAAGCACAGATAAACATATATATAGTTGGTGAGTTAATTTAAAATCTTTAAAATGACCTTTAAAATTATAACTTAAAGTAAAACAAATCAACAATTTGGTTAATTTAAATGTCTAAAAGAAAGATATTTTATATATATTATTGAAAAAATTGTTTTTAGTAGTTTCCTAAAAAAATGACATTTTAAAAATACCAGCAAACAAATTTTCTGGGATTAAAAATCTAGGAGTAAAGATTTAATTCATTATCTTTTAAAAAATAAAGTTGATAATACTTTTTTTAAAAGAAAAAGAAAAAACTCATAAACTGATTTTTTAAAAAAAAAAACAACAACTGTAAACTATTGTTTATAATTACTTTATGTCTTCTATAATTTTATTTATACATGTTATATTGCATGCATTTATATGAAGAATATACATTTTAATAATATTATTGTAACAAATTAAAATACGTAAACATAGCATAAGTATTTGTATTACTAAAAATATAAGTTAAAAAGTTTAATCATGTATTATTGTAGAACAATTTAAATATGTTTAGAAATTATCTGCATACACATGTATGTGTGTATATATATATATATATCAAGGAATGAAAAACAGATGTAAATTTTAATCATTTTTATTAAATGTCAATTCAAATATGTATTCATATAATAAGTAAAACACTAGTTATAAAAAAATTCCATGTGTGTAATGGATAAAGTAAAAATACTTCATTAGTGGTAGTAAACCTTAATATTTCTAGGCAATAAGGAAATTTTTCTGAGTTTAAACTCCCAAGACCATTCAAAATCTACAATATTTCAGGTAAATTTAACATATATTGAACCAATTATTAACAATTGACTACACTACACATCTTTTCTAAGATGATTTTGAATTTATAAAAACTTTTTCTTAAAAAAAATGACATTTTTAAATTATTAAAACCAATGGCTGACATAAAGCTTATGACTAAGTGCTTGGCACTAAAACCTATTCAATCATATTGCCAACTTTATCTCATGATAAAACATATGCCAGCGTATTCAAAAACAATTTCCATGTCAGGCAATAGCAAAGATATTTCAGGTTCATTAAAGAATAAGCCAATGTGAAGTTTCAGGCCAACCAATGCAAATAACATTTAGAACCTAGATTAAAAAAAAAATAGACATAAGTGTATCACAGTACTTCCACCTCATTAACCCACTGATCCAATGAAGTTTAGATCACTTCACCAAATGCCTCCTACATAAACAATAATATTTAGCCTTGTCATCTATAGTGCTCACCAACTAATAACCACAAGTTATGTATAGCCATATGCCAATAGAACACTAACTCAACTCACCCTCCCTAAATGTATTAACAAATATCAGCATGTACTTTCATGTATTTATTTCGTAATGCTTTTGTAAAATTTATGTAAATCTAACGTGAAATATGTACCTTGTTATGCAACAATTATTCTTCCAACTTTTTTTCATCATAAAGCAAAATTGTAAACCATCATTGCATACATCATCTCATATCAAAATATATCTAAAAACTCATGTTTTGTCATATGCAACTTATGTAACACATGAACAATAATATGACAGACATGAAAACTATAATCATTCTTATCAATAGAACCAATTTATATACTATCACATATTAATCTAACACCAATTCCAACCCCACATCCCATATATATTTTTCTTCATACTATCATGCACTTCCATGTATTTTTCTCGAGATCCCATTTAAAAAATTTGATATAAACCTAATTTTATATATGTATCTTGCTATAAAATGATCATTATTCTTTCAATTACTGTAAATCATATTTTTTCCCTTGTCGCATGTAAGATTGTAAATCCTTATTGCATATGTAATATCATGTATTAACTTGTATCTAAGAGCTTACGTTTTCATATGTAACTTATATAAACCTTTTTGAGTCTTAATGAAATTTACCTTTGAAACAACAACTGGAAATTCTTAACAAAGACAGTTAATTTTTATTTAATTCTCTAGAAAAATATATATAAATATTATTTTTTAAAAATTTAAATCTATAAAGTACATTTATTTTTTTATAAAGAAGTACAATTTTCTATAACAGTGAACAGGACATGCAAACATATACAATGATATATTAAATATACACTATAAATATTGATTGAAATATATATTTATATTTAAAGTTGAATGGTTAATAAAATTTGAATAAAATCATTCAATTCAAATTCCATAGAAATATTAACCAATATGATGATGATAATGATGATTTTTAATCTAAATACAAGTCCTCCCAACAATATTTTTAATTTTTTTTTTCTAGTAAAATGAAACTTTAAGGTGGCAAACCTTCTAGAGAGAAAGTTTACATTTAGAAAACTTATTAATTTCCAATCAGATCATTATCATTTACAAATTATTACCACTATACTCGCATGTTCCCCAATGGATTGCATAATTTCTCAGGGTTGTGGTTATTAATAATATATTGGATGTTAAAAGCATAATGTTTGGATTGAGTTCAATAAGCAAACACAAACTAAATGGATTAATAAACAAAAAAAACATAATTTATTAAGAATGAATACATAAATAAAGAATTGTTGTATATATACTCATAACTATTTGCATATATACAAAATATAAAAGTAATAAAATATATTTTTTAATTTCAGTTTAATTTTAAGGCCTTATAATATCTACAATGATAAGATCTTACCATGTGAAATATTTAAATAGCTCCAAACCATGGTTTTCTATAGATATCATTCTTTTAATATATTGCTGATTGTCTTCATTAATTACACCAAAGATAGTATTTTTTTCTTCTTGGGAATTGATGACATTAGAGTAATTACAGCAGCATTGATGATGTTATATAAGGTATAATATCAGTAGGGCTTGGATAGTTCTTATGGCACTATCCATTTCTTCCTTCATGGCATTATTAAGATAGGCACTGGCTAATTTGGGAAAACTTCAGTGTTAGCTTTTGGATCACCTGCATTTTCTGGGTGTTTTGGAAGGTGTGGTTTTTGTTGTCTTGCCATATATATTTCTATTAAATAAGGTCATCATACTTGCTGTTACAAATTAAAAATGAAAATTACTGTAAAACAATCAGCAAGTACGGTTACCCAGGTTATGGTGAAAAACAATTTTAATCTCCATTTCCTCCAGTCAATATTGAAGCACAACAACACTGCTTCTTAAGTTTAGTCTTCAAATAAAATAAAGCAGACGGGACTGCCTACACTGGACTGGAATGCACTCTTTATACCCTACTCAACAATCAGCTGGTTATTATGATTTGAGTTTTCTTTCTTGATGACATGTTTTTTGAAAAACCTTTTCTTTATTTCTTTCTCAGCATGTTGTGGAAACAAAATTTACAAATATTATGATTTGATATATAAATGATTGGAAAAAAATGTAGTTTTTTTTGCCCCTTCCTCAATTTACATTAGTCAATGATAGGAAGAAAGAAAAATTGTTGCCAACATTTAAATTCCAAATGATAATTTCTAAAATATTATTAATTCCAAAAATTTAATATCATATTTAGTTGTGCCATCAAATTTATTATAAAAATGAGATTTTATTTAAAACTCCACAAAAAACAAAAGATATAAATGGCTTTAGATTTTTATAAATTATGCATTTCAAATTTCTTGTGATCAAAACAAGTTTTCTTTCTTCCTTTACAGTGCAATTTATCATTAGATTTCTCACATATTACAAAGTAAATATTTAATAATATATGATCAAATGCATAAACTAATCTTTCTTTTAATTTTTTAGGCAGTTCATATATTTATTGCTCAATTGTAGTTGAGTTTTTTATTAAACTTTTTTTTCATGTAGCTTTGTAATATAACTAATTCAAACTGCTATTGATTTGTTATAATTATAGTGTATTAGTTATCTTTTAAAAAAATTATCATTGATATATATTGTAAGGATCGCTATAAATCTCATTCCTATCCTTACCATTAAATGCATTTGAACATAAATATATACATGGATGTGTTGATTTATAAAATTAATACATCTATTGAACAGTTCAAATTGATGATATATAACGGTATGAATAAAAATTATATTGTAGTTTAATAAACTGGAAATGCTTGAAACAAAATCATAAATTTTGTTATTAAATTTAATTTTATTAATATTTTAAAATAACAAATTTGACAAAACAATTGAGAAAGTTTTATAAAGAATAAAACTGAAAAAAAAAAAGATTTTATAACTTAGTATTGTAATGTGAAGGGGAGAGAAAAACCTGATGAGTACAATGTAACCATAACAACAATAACAACTATTTTTTTTTGTTGGTTCTCTAATGGCTGGAAAGTTAAAAAACATATAGAGAAAGTTATATGCAAGATTTTTTTTATATATTCATTAATGACAGCAATTCAGATAATTTGATTATCGTAATTTGGTAAAATGTTTTCAGCATTTTAAAGAAAGAACAAAGATGCATGGATCTGTAAGTTTTTTTTGATTTGATCTATATATGTAAAAAAAAAAAAACCTGAAATGAAGGAATATCACTATACATCCATTGGGATTGAACTTTTGTATAAACTATCAAAATTTAAAAAATAAAACAAATTATAACCTGTTGATTAAAGCATAATAAGAACCAAGATTTTTTTATTTTATTGATAATTATATTGAACTATTTGCTATAAAAAAATATGTAATAAATATTCATTCACATAATCAAGTGTTTGATAATTCTAGAACTGTTGGAAGTTTTAAATTTAATAACATTTAACATCAAAAAAAAAAAAGATTTTAATCGTGTTTTGTTTATTATAGCTAAAATGTTTCTATTGCTGATATAAGGAAAGAATTATATATATATACTAACGGAAAAATGATGCAGGTGTGCTAAAAGTCGTTGTGAAAGGTCAAGGCAACTCAGATGGGTTTTGAAGAGGGCGAGGAACACGATCCATAGGTGTGAATTCTCACCATCACATATATATATAAAATGGCAACCATATATTATGTGAAGTTGTATAGATCAATGATGAAAGTGGCCAAGTCAAAGATTATCCAAACTACTTGGTCAACTTGTGGGAGTTGGATTGATCGTAGAAGACACTGCTTTGGATAATAAAGTAAATAAAAGATGCTGAAAATTCTCAATCTACCATGAATTTTTCCATTTAAAGAAGATGCTCATGTTTGATCAAGATGTTTACTAAATCATTCATAATTTTATGTTGATATGTAACTTTGTTCATTATGGTTAACATACTGATGCTATAAAATTTTAAGGTTTTCTCTTCTTCATTTATGTATTTATTTATTTATTTTTTTTACTTCCACATTGGATTTTTTGAGCTGGAAGTACCAAAGAATTTAGATGTATGCATTTCATGATATAAAATGTATTTTTTGAAATAAAAAAAAATATAAATGGTTCTGTTAAAAAAAAAGGAGAAGGACTAGACTATGATGAAATAAATATAAATGAAGGTAAGACTTATTTTTGACTCATTAACATAACATTTAGTAACAAAATTAATTATTAATAAAACCTATATTACCCTTTATTAACAAGACACATACTAACAATTACTTATAAAATCAATTGATAGCAATTCCAGTTCTCATGATTTATAATAGTAACATACGAACCCATTAATTCAATTATATGTATAAAATAATAATTTGTATATTGATATGATGATACTTTTTTTAAAAAAATAAAAATAAATAAATAACAAACAATGTCATTTGTTTAGATTGGTATTAAAGATCATAATTTATTTTTTTTAATATGATGGCATGAAAGGTAGAGACTTATGTATACCAAGAATGACCTATAGTTGATGATATTATTTATGTATTTTTCTTTTTTTTGTGTTATTATTTTAATGAGATTGAGTGGAAGTGTAAGAATCATATTTATGGTGTTTTAAAATGTATATTAATATATTTAAATGTGTTATGTTAAGATAAAATAAATTTGTTGATTTTAAATTGATTTTACATCAAGGGTTGTCTATAATTTGTTGAGAATACATCATTGAATTCACGTATCTCTTGATATGGAAATATATATGTAATATGTATCCAATAAGTATACTATAAATCATAACATCAAGTCATTGCCCACATTGGCTAGATATATTCTTATAATTTATACCTGAACAAAGTAAGTACTTAGATTATGACTGAGTTTGAATTCTAGGGAATCTAATGGATTGACATGAAAATTGGGTGGATCCTGTGCATATTGCCAAATAAATGGGGGTTGAATGATAGTAAAGATCCATCTTGGTTGTAGTGTTATTGGATCTTTCCAATTTTCTGTGGACGGCTGAATTCTTGTTTCGGTAAATGTAATGGGATAGATTTAGGTGAATGGTTAGAGATGGATCGACAGTCCATTACATTTTTGGAGCTTAGTTTCAATTTAGAATTACATTGATGTTGTTAAATTGTAGAGTAGTAATTTTATCCATATTTGGAAAATGTGTGTTGTAGAAAATCTAGGATTTTGAAGGTTAGATTGGATATTTGATTGTTGGAGTTTGGTTAGTTCTATTGCAAGTGTTGATGATGGATAGGGAAATTTTGTCATTGTCTTGAGGATGTGATGTATTCGTGTCACTCATGACTGATTGATCTTATTCACTGCTCCAGCCCAAATTATGTTATTAGTTATTAGTTATCATGAAGCAGTTAACAGTAGTGCTGCCCTGATTTTGCCTCTGAGACTCCAAAGACAGCAAGGCAATATTTTTTGATATATGTATAATATTAGCCTCTAAGACTCCCAAAAATGAGCAAGGCAATATATTTTAAATAGTAGCCCCTAAGACTTGGATGTAAGCAGGGCAATGCAATAGTGTTTGCAGAAAACTATTATGGGTTGCAGTAGCTTAGAGAGACTGAAATGTGATGATCATCTGAGTGTTCATGGAACATTGCTTACTTTAAGAGCAGTGATTGAATTCTTTTATCTATCTCAAAATTGTGAAATGCTAATCATTCTTTTGGCTGTCAGTATCTGTCAGATCTTTAGAGGAATGGATGAGTACATAACCTAAATATATAGCTTATTCTTCAAGGACTGTTGATAATACATCGGTGGTCCATTACATTTTTTTTCTTGATGCCTATGTTTAAGGCCTTCTTTCATCGATTTATTTTCCATTATGATTTTCATCATTTATTCATATTCCATTGCATTTTTATACCACAATGCGGTCGGCTATCTGTTTGTCTATTCGTCGGTCCGTTACAATATCTAAAAAGCATTAAAAGAAAAAAAAGAAAGGTTTGGATAAACTTATTAAATCAACTTGTCAGATGTATGCAGTATTATACTGATTATACCCTGTATGATTATGCATTATTAGCTACTAATGCTGGAGTCTTCTTCTTTTGTCTGATTATGAAATCAGACAAAAGAAGAAGAATCAATTTTTCATAGTAATAATAGGGAAATCCAAATCTGAATATAATTTCTGCAAAAATAGACTGAAAAATAACCCTAACCCATGTTGCATCAACCTGAGTTCTAATAAATTTTCTCATCATCAAATATATCCCTTAGCACTAATATATATTTCATTGATAAACATTCTGCCCTTGAGTGAAAAAAACATGTCCCATGCTCACATCTTCTCCCTTGCAATGTCTTTCTACCCTTTCAGTATTCTTTCATCAGATATCAATGGCAAGTAATCACAAAAAATGTATAAGATATTAAATAAATAAGAGTAGAGTTTCACAAACTAAGAATCATTTCAAATCAAGAGCCCCTTTCTGGTTGCTCAATTAGGAATACCTTCAACCAAGAAAGAAATTATGAAATAAAAAATAAATTGTATCCAAGCAAATTTCTTTTTCCAGATCTAAAAGTGAAACCAATTGGTTTTTGATCTTTATAGATGCTATTGGAGTCTCATCAACAGATCCATATCTTGTACTCATCCACTTCAGAAATAAAATTTAACAGCATCTGATCTATAGTGTGTCAACCATGAACCAAATCTATGGATACAATAGTAGAATTGAAGAACTTGAATGAAATGTCGTTTTTTTTTTTATTATGTAAATTGTTAATAGTTATCTAAAAAAAATCCAGAGCTAAATTATTTATTTACTTATTTAATATATGTCTTCTTGTTTTTGATCTCCAGTTTACAACATGTATTAATAATAATGTAAAATAATATAACCCAATATACTTCATTATATTCTACACTTCTCTATTTGATAGTCGAAATGTTTATATATAAATAGTCACTTATATATTAAAAACTATGGAGTTATTCCAAAGAGAACTAAAATAAATTTTCAATTTAAATTACTTTTAGTTTAAAAATGACAAAATGTAATTTTTTTAAAAAAAAAAAATTAACAATTGAGTTAATGAAATGTAATTACAAAAACTTTTCCCCTTCGAAACAAATTCAATGTGCCTCATTAACCTTGCTTAATCTTTTACGTGAAGTCTGTTAATCTCATCTGCAGAAAATCTTCTTACACATGATCTTATCAAAAAATTATAACAAATTTTCATGATGGAAAGAAAATTAATGAAATCAATTTTTAATAAATGTTATTATTAATTATTTAGAATCAGACTGCTAATCTGTCAGACTAAATCCAACTTAGTAATTAGGCAAGAAATCTTTTTAACATTCAGATTACAATATTCTGGAATTGATTTTAAGCCCATCCCAAAATGCTATTAAAGTTTATCAGCAAAGCTTAAACTTAATTGAAAACAATCACTTGAATTCACAAGATTAGAAAGTAATTGTTAACATATACTTTTAAATAGAAAAAGATTTACAGCCGGAATCTAAAACTTCACTCATTGCATTTATTTTAAAATGAATGACTAAAATTTAGTGCTAACAAATTTATTATTAAATTTAAGGCATTGTGCGTTATTAAAACTTGAAATCTGAGACTTGCATACAAATAAAAATTATACAGAGAATTATGAGATATTTTAATCTTTAAAAAAATTAATTAACAAAGACAAAATATTTCATTATATAATAATGGAATCATTTATGGCTCCGAATTCATAAAAAGTTCGAGAATCAATAGTAACAATGGGGTGTAATGCGTGGAACTTGAAATCCAGAGTCCACCACACTATAATTGAATAATTTATTGTTGAGATTTCACCGGTGATTTGGTGGTAATAGATCTGGGCTGTGATCCATGAACCTTCAGCTACCAAATCTGCCACTCTACCACAGTACCAAATCACACACAGCATCACTTAACTGGAATTAAAAGTGAAAAATATTTTTCTAAGTTGTATCAATTTATGGATAGTTTCATCAGTAACTTGACAATGGAGAAATATTTTTTGATGGAACTTTTTATATTTCACATCATATTAAAGGATTAAAATATACAATGTTCATTCCTTTGGATAATAGTATAAGGCAGATTTACCTAAACTTATATGACCTTCCGTTTCTTTTAAGAAAAAAATTATTCAGCATCCATGCAATGATAAATTTGCATTCTTCTAAGTATCTATATTTCTACCTACATTCTAACACATAATGAAGAAAGTTATTGTTGTAAAAAAAACACACATTGAACTTTGAAATTATACAATTAATTTTTAAAATCAACTATAATATTCATATTACACCCAGAATATTAAAATCATGAATAAAATAATGAGTGCGCTAATAGCTCTAATTATTAAACAATAAAAATCACAAATAACAAAAATAATGATGATGAGAAGGATGAACCTGGCGTGCTAATATCACTTTATTAATATTTCACTCTATTTTTGACAGCAGCATTTTTAAATAACTGTAATTAGCTATTTGCAGCTGGGTTTTTTTTTTTTTAGTTAAATTTGCCTACACTAAACTCATATTTATTAAATATGATGAAAGAAATGTAATTAAAAAGTTTTTTTTTTTCAAAATATGATTTATTAACATAATATTAATCTTTGAATTTACATGTTTTGTCCCAAAATCCACAATAAAGTGTTAGTATCTGTTTTTGCACTCACAACTGTTCTGCAGTAGTCATTTATGAATTTAAATTGTTACAATTATCACTTCTTATAATTTTGGAGATTCTTCTGTGTTTGTACTTGAAAAAGAG
The DNA here is from genome assembly GCA_028023455.1 of Epiperipatus broadwayi. Taxonomy (NCBI): domain Eukaryota; kingdom Metazoa; phylum Onychophora; class Udeonychophora; order Euonychophora; family Peripatidae; genus Epiperipatus; species Epiperipatus broadwayi. The sequence goes on from JAQFVV010000228.1 coordinate 1,500,656, forward strand.
TGTGTTCATTTAAAAATATTTTCAAATCACTGATTGAAATCTGAATAAAGAATCCCCAAGCATTGATAATAGCTAAGCATGTCTTTATCATGTTTTTGTACTGTTTAGAAATTTGACTGAATTCATCTCTCCCAAATTTTATTTATACAGAGGAAAGTTTGCTACAAACATAGAAAAACACTCACCCTGGAGCTGTAGATTTATTTCATTAAATTTATTAAGCAAGCCTGTCAAATAAGCTATGACATTTTTAAAATCCATCAAGTTGGCTCATAAAGTATCATGTTTATTTTCTAAACATTTTAGTGTTGAATCAAGAGTTTATAAAACTGATACAAATAGGGTTTTTTTTTTTTTGATAACCAATGAACTTCTGTATGAGGTAGCAATCGATTGAATTCTTCATTGTTTTCAATACAAAGTTGTCCAAACAATCTGTTATTTAATGAGTTTTCTGATTTTGTCGATTGGTTTAGTAATGTGTATGATTATTATTATATATATCATTGCTGTTACATAAAGATATTCTATATTATATCACTGATTTATTGAAATATAGTAAAAGCAGTCTAATGGATTAAACTTCTTTCCATTTTTGATGATTGCCTAATAACGTTTATGAATTTGTTTTAATCTACTTATAGATTATATTGCATCATGGAGCACTTGTGGAAATATATGGAAGATAAACTTTATTTACAAGAAATTAAAAAGTATAAGATTTAACTAGATAGTTTATATATAGAAAAAATTAAAGGATAATTAATGTATTTATATCAGCTGTAAAGCATGTAAAATTGTCCTTAATGCAAGTAAAATTACTGATAAAAATAATAAAAAGATATCAAAAACTGGAAATTAAACCAAAAGCTAGAAAATTATATATTACAAATTTTTATAAATGAAAAATATACACCTTAAATCATAGTATTGATAAATATAAGTGTTTGAAAAAGCTATTAAGCCATCCTTAATGAAGATAACTACATGGGATAATTTCATTGAGTTTTAAATAATTACAGAATAAAATGGAATCAAAGCTGAATATTAAGTACAATAAAAAATAGCAATGAATGGTGGAGAAATATTAATGTAAATTTTCAAATATAGATATTAAAGATAAACAACATTATAAATAAATATATAAATTATAATAAAGAAATTCAGGATAATTTCATATATCTAACAAAATATAAATTTTTTACAGAACAAAATATTTTACTGAGTAAAAGTCCATCCTTTATATCATTTGTAGATATTGATATTAAAAAGAAATTTATTACAGATATAAAGCTGGCGAATATTTCAATGGAAGAAAAGAAGAAATCAAATTGTTTATTAAACAAACGATTATATGAAAATAAAACTTCTAAGAAAAGATATAAATATAGAAGGATTACTAATGAAATTAAAAATATGTGTAATAGTGAAAAAATCACAGCATGTAAAAAGGATAAAGGTAGTCGATTTTTTGTTTTGTATTCTAAGGTTTTTGTAAATGCAAGCTTATAAAAGAAATGTCACATTTTATATGACTTGCTTTCTTGATTATTATAATTTTACCGTTAAGGCTTTGGTTATGCTGAGGCTATTAAAATACGGTAGATCTGAATTTAGTTCCATCCCATATAGCTATTTAAATTAGATAACTGGATTTAAAGACATTTTCATGTCCAAAAATTTCAGTTTCTACTTAAATATTTCATATGAAATAAGTGCTGGGCTTTTAAGTTGATATATTAGATCTAGTGTCCGAATATTCTAGCTCTCCACTGACATAAGCCATAAGCTTGAAACCAATTGGTCTGGAGATGGGAAGGTTCTGGATAGACATTTTAAATATTTTCTCATACCCCACTTATCAATTAAGAGCTTGTTTGATCTATTGGTACGCTCTCTGTATTAGATTTTTGTAAATACAAGCTTATAAAAGTAATGTTATATTATATATGATTTGCTTTTTTGATTATTATAATTTTACCTTTAAGACTTTGGCTATGCTGAGGCTATTAAAATATGGTAGATCTGAATTTAGTTCAGTCCCATATAGCTATTTTATGTCCAAAAATTTCAGAGTTTCTACTTAAATATTATGTATGAATTAAGTGCTGGGTTTTGAGTTGATATTTTAGATCTAGTGTCCGAAAATTCTAGCTCTTTACTGATGTGAGCCATAAGTTTGAAACCAGTTGGTCTGGAGATGGGAAGGTTCTGGATAGAGATTTTATAATATTTTCTCATACCGCACTTATCAATTAAGAGCTTGTTTGAGTTATTGGTACATTCTCTGTATTATATTCTAAGGATTATATAGAAAGAATAGAATATGAAATAAAAAAAGGATATGATAAATTATCAAAAGATCCTAGTAATATTTTAAAAAATAAATACATAAAATTATTACATAAAATGAAAAGATATAAAATTATAAATATAAATCAATATAAATTTTTGTGACATTCTTATGAAAATCCACACATATTTACTAAGGAAAAATCAACTCATAAAGATACTAGCCCATTAAGATTATTATTTAATTTTAGTGATTACATTCTACATAAATTTTGTAAATATTTAAATAAATAGATAGCAAATGTTATTGGTTACTGGGAATTTTGCATTAAAAATACAGATTATATCATAAATAAATTAAATAAGATATAAGTGAAAAGAAAACGAAGTATTTTTACAATGAATATTGAGAAAATGTATCCTAGTATTACAAGAATTAAGAATATAGAAATATTAATACAAAAATTATCTATGTAGATTAATGATATAAATAGAAGAAAGTTTAACATTAATACATAGCAGCTTATATTTCAAATACAATAATGAATATTGGAGTATACATAAAGGATGAAAAATGGGCTGTGCAATTAGTGGGTTAATGTCATCAATATTTATTAATGAATTGAAATGAAAATAAGTTTAAAAAAAGAATAATAAATGAAAAAATAACATTATTTTAAATATGTTGATGATACTTTAATAATTGATAACAAAGGAGTTATAATTAATATTTATAAAGAATTTAATAATATATACAATATAAAAATTATAAAGATGGAATTTGATGTTAAAATAGAGTACTTTGATATACAGATTAGTATAGATAATGATAACAAAAACATTTAGTAAAAAAAAAAAAATTAAAAAAGATAATTTCTATAAATTCACAACAAACATGAATATAAAAGATGGCAGTTATTAAAAATTTTAAACATAAAAATGATGGATATAACATAGATAAAAATATAGGTACTTTACAAAAGGAACTATTTATTGAATTATATACCAATTATGGCGATAACCCTAAGAATATTGAAAATATATTTTTTAATTATAAACCATCTAATTGTATTATAAATAATAATAGTAGATCTAAGAATAATAAAAAATGGATAAATCTTTCATATTTCCCTAAACTTTATCATACATTACTAAAATATAAAAATTATATAGATAAAATCTTGACAAATTAATAGGTAATTATAAAATAAGAGATGATACAAAATATAAAAAATAAATTGTATATAAAATTACATGTGGAAATTTCTGTATGATTTACTATGGACATACAGGGAAATATTTAAATGAAAGAGCAAAGAACATATTAATGCTATTAATAGTAGAGATGATAGATCTACCTCAGCGTTTCCCAATCTTTTTTGGCTTGCGTACCACTTGGTAGTACATCACGCTAAATTGTACCACTTCGTAAAAATGATTGTATTTCGTGAAATTTGTTATTGCGAGTGTGTTATTTTATTTGCATTATAAATATTATAGGGTGACCATGTATGTATTCACATCTCATAATAAGACAAATTACATTGAAACATGCCTAAACATCAGGCCAGATTATAAACTGACTGAAATTATAAACTCACTGTAACATATTTATATGTATGTGTTTGTTCAAAGTTTCATATTTTTCCCAAAATAATTTATTAAAGATTATATTATTACATTAAAGGTTATTTGGTATATATTTTGTTCAAAGTGTTTTCTAATTCCTTCATTTGGTTTTCATGAATTTGTGTCTATTTTCTCTTTTTCGGAGCATCTTGCTATTGGTTGGGCCATGGAGAGGATAAATCCAGCATGTCCCAAGTCATGGTAAAAATAACCTCAGGGGTTATCAGGCTAGCTCTTGTTCTTGTTTTCTTTATATTGTTCAGCATGAAGTTAATAGGATTAAAATTTTGATGATTAAATACTAGCTTACATCTACGTAATCCACAATAGATGATCAAGAATTAATGAGAGTCTAATTTCTGGGTATGATCCTTTTCTGATTCATTCTTTCAAATTAAATAATTTAGATTGATTTGCCTTGATCCGACTCATTATTTATCTACTATTTTGTCATATTTCGTTTACTAATAAATGGTTTTAATAAAAACACAAAATTATAAAAAAACAATTAATATATTTTCTTATCATAATCAAATATTTTTATAAAATAAATTTAATGAGATCTTTGTGCTTATTTCGAACAACATAATTTTTTGAAATTTGGTTCGAAAGATGCGAGGTATACCCTTAAGTCTACAGCTGCTTTCAATCTGTTTCAATACTTATTTTTTAAAATAATATATGAAGAAAAAGCTCTTCCTACTAATTCCATACTTGTAAACGGTAATAATTTAAGAGCTTTCTCGGAAAGTTGTTCATATTCTTTAATGTTTAACCAAAAATTAATTAGATTGTGTCGTTTGAATTCTACTTGTAAAGTTCTGTCACATGATAATTCTATTAAATTTTCTTTATCCTTTATTGATAATGATGTAGCTTTTTCTAAATTTTCTGCATAGAAGGGGTTTGAAATCCAATTATCATTTGTGATTTCGGGTTTTAGAAAATATTTCATGAAAGACAATTTTAATCCTGTTAAATGTGCTATTATATTTTCTCGTATATCTTGAGACAGACTAACCTTATTTTCAAACAAAAAATATGTAGAGTTTCGAATACTTCCAGTTGATTGTTTTCGATACTTATATATATTACTGTTTCCAAAAATCTAATTTCTTAATCATACTTTCAATTTTATCATTAACATTAAAGATCGTTATCGACTGTACATATTAACAACTTTATTGTATAATATTATGAATTAAAATAATTTTTATGAATTATAAGAAAAAACATTTCTATGATATTTTTATGATTTAATTTTTTTTTTATGTCCGCCATTATTGATTATTTTTCGTGTACCACCTACCAGCAACTCGCGTACCATCAGTGGTACGCGTACCACAGGTTGGGAAACACTGATCTACCTTATATATTCATTATTGAAAATACAGACAAAACAGATTGCGTCAAAAATATAAGATCTTTAAATTATATTAAAGAACCAAATAAAAGGAAGATATATGAAATCAATTATATTAATTATAATAAAAATAATTGTATGAACATATATAAAACATCAATTAATTTGACTAATAATTGGCTAATGATAAATGAATAGATGGTTGTGTAATATACATTTATAGGTTTTTTTTTATGCCTTAAATATATTGTATGGTTTTAATAGATTATAGTTAAGTTTATATAAAACAAATAGATGTCACTATATATGCAATGTAGATCGTAATTGTAAATTAGTTGAAACACATTGAAAAGGATAAAAATTATATTTGCTGAAAATAGCTTTTTTGTATAATTATTATTATATATATTATTGCTGTTATATAAAATTATTCTATATTATATTATATCATTGATTTATTTAAATATATGTAAAACCAGCATAATGGATTAAACTTCCTTCCATTTTTGATTAATATAATCATCATATAGATATTTACTCAGACTTATGGCAACTAAATAATGATGATGAATATTATAGTGAACAACAAATATGTTCAAAAACATTTTTTTTATAAATATACAACAAAATACTTGTAATGGCATATCATCACAGGAGTACTGCGAATAGAAACTGAAAAATATAACTCTGGGAATTTACTTTTTTTAAAAAAACCTCTTCCAATACACAAAATATTTATTCTTCTGAAGTATCAGTTTGCAAATTTTTAGTAAATAATTCTTGGAAATTTTTTCCTTCTTTTATGAATCATATTTATGCCAAAAAAAGTATTTACATATTACTTGTAAACCGAAAGCTTGCCATGCATTTATTTTAATTATCCATTTTCAGGAGACCTCCAATAAATGTTGCAAACAATATGGCTGACTACAAGCTATCACATTTAATCTTTCCTTTTACTTGATTTTTTAAATATAATTATGTGTTGTTGTGCAGTTCCCCAGTGTTTCTTATTTTGCCATTTTGCCAGACCCTATATCTGTTTTGCGTATACACTCTTATATGAGCATCCACAAAATCATATGATTTACTGTGAAATGTTCAAATCCAGCATGGTATAATTCCTGTTTTGTAGTTCTTCCAATAATTTGAATAAATAGTAGATCGATCAGTGACATATTGATTGATCACATCATAAGAATAAGCACTGTACTATTTGGAAGAATGACAAAGAAACACTCACCAGTCTCCTTATACAAGCCACCGAATAACCACTGCTATGGAAGAATTCATCCCTAGTGATTTTTGTCTCTTGGTAAAAAGATTCTCAACCACTTCAACTATTTTGTGAGGCCCTCTGATTTTTCATGATGATCTAGATAAAACGATAGCAGCACAAACTTTGGCCAAGTAATTGTTTCAATCAATAACAGTTTTGTCCAACAAATCTAACTGGTCTTTCCACCCGTTGTATAGTAGTTAATTCCCTACACCAACTATAAATAAATCTGAGTTCAAGAAAGATTTTTGAGATTTCTACCCATGCTCTTTTATGAATGCACATTTGTTTGAAACATGTTTTCACATTACACCAACATTTTGTCCATGGTCACACATAAGATCTCATATCATGACCATTAACACACACTTTTCAGATGACAGTATCCCACTATTTTGAAACCATGCACTGCATATTCTTCTGTTAATGGAAGATGTCAAATTTTAATTATTTTGGATAAATTTTGACAAAAACAAAAAAAAAAAATAACAAAGATGATGAGGGAAAATGTTACAGTAAACATAATAAAATACTGCCAAAAAATGATGACAATGTTTGCAATGTATTAACATTCATATGCTATAATACCCAAAAAAAAATTATTGATCAAATGTTGTGAGTCGAATTTATAAGATATTTCATATTTTTTAAAGTTAACAGTAACTTATAATTCATTTCTGAATAGTGTTTAAATTTAACAAGTAAGGCACATTTGGTAAAATATTTTTGAGAAAAAATATATAAACAAATACTTTGACACCTTGAAAATGAAGAATTGAAAGAAAAATGGCTGGAAAGCTTCGGGCTTACAGATAATACCTAAGTACCTAAAAATAAGGCTCAATTTCTTGGCAAAATTGGCTCATTTAACTGTATAGAAAATTGGGATGTCTTTAAATATATAGTCTTTACACATCTTGAGCTATTTCATCAAATCTTCTTTGCTCAAAGAAATTTTCTTGGTACTATCAGTCACTGGTTTGTGTAACACAGCATTTTATCACATGTATAGCTTGTAGAATTAGTTATTAACCCATAATATGCAGTTCTCCTGATTTAGCAATCAATACCAAAATGTAAGAAGCACACAACCTGTTTGTTTGGATGCTATTGGAAAAATTTTGCCAATGTCAACTGTCTCAGAAACTTTTGTTTAAATGTTTAAAAATAAGATAAAATTCTTATCTTTCTTATTTGGCATGAACTTTTGTCAAATATTACTAAATTCATCCCTTCCTTTATTTTGTTGTAATATCTTATATAAATGCAATTTATTTATCTTATTTTGAACAATTTTAGCAAAAAAAAATTTTTATTGTATATATGTGCACACAATCTTATGCAGTCTTCTTCAGAGCCATGATACAATGACAAATAAAATAAATTATATAAATAATATCATGAAAATGTAAACAATAAAATTAATAAAGTAATAAATAAAAAAAAACATAAAATATAATAAAACATAATAAAACTTAAATAAATATAATCAAAAACAAATAAAATAATCCAAATAATATAAAATAAAATATGCAACATAAAATAAATTATACAAGTGTATTTCTTATTGTATATATACATATTTAAAAATTAAATGTATAATTTATATTTATTTTAAATATCAAGTTGTATATTTTATTTTATATTATTCTGGATTATTCTATGTAGTTTTATTATGTTTTGTTATATTTTATTGCTGATTTTTATTATTTTATTAATTTTATTGTTTACATTTTTATGATATTATTTATAGTTATTTATTTTATTTGTCATTACATCACAGCTCTGAAGGAGACTGCAGGAAAGTCAAAATGGATGATTGTGTGTACATATTGTAGCCTCACCATCGAGTTGATATAATAGGACAATACGACTAGCTCAGATAAAATTATTACGCTCGGCTAAAATACATATAATCAATAATAAAGATATCCTATGATAATATCTACTATTTAACTAGCTCTAACTGATTAATAAATAATAAATGGTTCAGTTTATGAAAAATTAAATAAATAAAATATTAATAAATCATGAGACCATAAAGTGAAGGTCAAGCAGTAAAGAATTACATCGAGCCAATATCCCACAGGATACAATCTCAATGGCATAAGAACCCTATCCCTCCTATTATTTCAAATAATAATAAATTAATAGCATTCTTAAGACTTTAAAATAATAACAATCAATTTAGTATAATGTTACTAAATAAATTCTTATCTCTTTATTTAAACAATACAATTATAATTATCTCAGGTTCTTTAAAATAACTCTAATCAATTTATAATCTCCTGTAGTCAAGTATGATAAGGGATTTTGTATCATCCTCAACTACACTTAACTAATAATAATAACAACAATAATAAATAATAATAATAATAATAATCTTCGATAAATAATTATCAATCTTATACACTGTTCAATATTATGGTAACTAACAACAATAATAATAACAATAAGTAATACAATTCTTATATGTCTCAGGAGCCATTTTAAATAGAATGTGGCATAATCTAATACAATCTGAAATATGTGGCAATGAACAACATTAAAATTCTATGCAATAAATTGTGCAATTAATTAAAACCATAATAATAACATTAATGGGGAAAAAAATGTCTGGAATATATTATATTCTGAATCATTATGATTTCTTTAAGTAAATAATTATATCTATACTTGTGCAAATATTATGTTTATTTTGGTATCTGTCAATCATGTATTTGTGATGATGAATAAATCAACATAACACAAAGTTTTATAAAAACAAGTTTAACAAATTGTATTATCTTATACATTTAACAAAAACTATATACACTATTTACAATCGTCCTCAATAAAACCTAACAAATATAAAGTTAATTTAGATAAATTAGGTTACATACTTCCACAATATAAAAAAAAAAAAAAAACACAATAAATGAACAAGTAAATAAGCCTTTACTTATGTACTATTTATGGCACATTTATTTCAAATATAATACAAATTTAAGACTACTATTATAGTTTAATAAACATCTATTAATCATACATAACTAGACCATATAGTTCATAAGTGTACATGAAAAATATAAAATATGAAATACTTAAATAATACTCATCTTTAAAATATGTTCAAATATTCTTACAATAAATAAATTAAACGTATCTACTATAATAGTGCTAGTGTTATTTTAAATATTTTTTTCTTGGTTCATTCGATAAATAAAATTGACTTTAATAACATAATAATATTGGTGTTCTATATATTTTGATTGGTACTACTCTCTAAATAAAAATCATTATATGTGTTTCATGCATGTTTAAAATATAAAATAGTATTCATAAAATACAAGCATTCATTCTATTTTGTGTTGTTCATTTTGGGTGTTTTATTTTTTTAAAAATATGCATTAACACTTAAAATCAAAATATCAAAATTATTCAAAAATCTCATGAATAAGTTGTCATCTCTTTTATTTAAAAAAAAATAGCTTAATAAAAATATGAAAAATATCTATGATTCTTTATTATTCACTGTTAGCATATTTGACCCCAATACAAAAATAAGAAAAACCTATCTCATCTCCTTTCAAAATAACAATACTACAATCCAAAATTATTCATTATTTTCTTTCATAAAATACAATGCTATATGATGTAATAACTGTTGAAATTAAGATAGCGATACGATGCATAGGTATAAAGAAATAACTAGAGTATGGACTCGATAGTATAAAATATATTGTATAATCTACATGGACACAGTGTAAATGAAAAGGTATAACATTTCTGTCTAATACCCTCAAATATAATAATAATGTCCAGGCTATTTATTTAGCACTCACTCAAACATTTTAAAATACAAAATATCAAGAAAAACACAGTCCATGAAAAGTATATACAAGACACAGGGCTACGTTATCTGTACTTGCATAAACTACTAAGATAACAATATAGGTTACTTTCCTATTTTCTCCATAGATCCTACATATAAGCATCCAAAGGTTTCTTTACATATTCCCAAAATCACTATCGATTAAAACTTTGCAATAGATTTAACAACCCACATCACAAAAATAACTAGCATTACTCCAAATAACAAACAAAATTCACATATGACTTTAACAATCTAAAACTACTACAAGAAAAGGTTTTATTCACTTTTAAAACTCAGCAATAAAAAAATACAAATGATTTTGTTTTAAGATATTAAAATCAATATTCAAAATATTTCCAAAAGTAGAGTTCATCAATTAAAGAATCGTATAAAAATTATGAGTATCAATAAATTATATTACATTAGTAATATAAAATAAAATGTATGATATCTTTTTTTTTTAAAAAAAAAAAAATCATGGCTTATATTTTAGAATAATCAAGTTTTGTGTGTAATTAACACACACACACACACACACACATGTTCATACGTCTTATGACAAAGCAATATAAAATATTCCAAACAATTCTAGAAAATAACAATAAAATATACATTATATAAAATTAATAAATTTTATAAGATTTACCTAGTGACCCTACACTTGTCAGTCACTATTATAGATGTCTTCTAGTCCAATATTTAACATAAGAAAACATATTAATTAATAATAACAGTCATTCAGCATAACATTATCATACCTTTAAAATGTTTGTGAAAAACTTTAGTAAATATTAAAATATTCTTTAAAATATTAATTTTGTTAGAATAAATAAAAATATTTAAAGTGTAATCTTTCCTACCCTAACACTAAAAAAACGTAATACAACAATTAGTATGTAAAATGATAATAAAATTATAGTTACTAAACTCCAACTTTCTTCTCTTCATAAAGTTCAATTTTAAAGAGTTTCTTTCTTCCTTCCAATATTTCCATAGAAGTTCCCCGGTGCTGTTGCTAAGCGACCACTACCCTCTGACAGTTTTAAACACAGAGCTCTTTTTCCCTCCTGGTGTGGTTGCTCACAAATTTAAAAAAATGAAAATGAAGTCAACTTTTGAATCCAAAAATATTTAAAGAATTGGCTACTCATCATGTTATGAAAGTCTTTTAAAATACAGACCTGTCCGCAGCTTCCTCAGGATGACAAAAAAGGTTTTATAAGTAATCTCCGGAGTTTTCCCATTCATTTGACTATCAGCTTCAAATGCAAATTTATTGGCTATTATAAATCCATACAAATGTTTATGGAAAATATGTATATTTATATATTCCATTTTAAGAATATTATCTCTTAATAATGCAGCTACAATCATTTATTACTTTATATTTTTAAATATTCCATGAATTAGTTCTTCAGTCATGATAATATTTATTTTTAATTATCCATTTTATTTTCCAACAAATAATTAAAAGTACAAAATTTTTTTATATTACAATAATTTACGGTATTTACGACAAAAACTTGATAGTACAATTAATATCCATAATAATGTTTATCTTTTTCTTTCAATCATTTTTTTCAAGAAAGATTTGTAATAACTTTTAAATCAATATTTTTTTAAAGATTTACTGCAATTTTTTAAGATACAAAGTTACTAATACAAGCAAAACAATATACTTTTCTTATAAATTCAATATTAAATTCATTTTCGAATTTTAAGAAATATTAATTTTTAAGACTTTTCCATATAATTCTTTGTTATCCAAATAAATTTTTTAAATATCTTTAAAATATAATGCATAAACATGCCAGTTCTTTGAGTACTATTTCCACATAACATTCTTGTAAATATCCAAAGTATTAAAAATAAATAATTATACAAATTCTTCCATAATACATTTAAAACTATACTTTCCTTTATCAGCTGTATTTGTGTCATTAATTCTTTTGAACACATTATCTCTGGTATTAAATCCAGTTTTACCATGAAGATGGCTTAAGCTTCAATAAAAATAACTAGTAGAAAATTTATTAATTTAGAGACACATTATTACTTTGACTTAATAAATTGATAATCCTTCAAAAACTTTTCTTAAAAAATAATATTATTAAGAAGTAAACTAAGTAATACTGCAATGTTGATATATGATAATAATATTAATAATAAGATAATAAGTTAACAAGTTAATAAAAAGCAAGTAAGTAAGTAAGAGCATCTACTTTTATACCAAATCTAATTTACCATCTGATTGGTTATTTAATCTTCAACTTATGATCTAATTTACATTCTTGTCAATTTTGTGTAATTAAAATTTAGAAATAAGAAGTTATGACTCATACTAAAATATTAAATACTATTACAATATTCAATTCTAGAAATAATCTACAATTCTATCCAAACAAATTAAACACTTTAAAATAACATTTTTAAAATAATACTTTACCAATTTATCTACTACTTAATTTTAATGTATTTGTTTTTAAAATTTAACTTTACTAATTACAGTAATTGTAAAGATAACTAATTAAATAATTTTCCTACTATTTATTTTCATGATACACAAATGTTTCAATTTTTTTTTAAACAATTCTAAAAGTAATTTTGAAATTTTCATTTAGAAACCTTGCAAGCACAAAGTATGTGTGTTTGCTAGTCACATGACTTAAAAACCAAACAATATGTAGCAATTTTTCATATTCTCTGTCTGAAAACAGAAATATCTAAACATTTAATTACAAAATATTATATTATAAAAATAATAAAATATAATAATATAATTTGGAATAAATTTTGAAATTATTTAAACAGTAACAAATTAAATACATTTGTCTACCACAAAATATTATACTTTTAATAAATAATTTATAATACAAATATTACATTTAATTTTTATTTAAAATACATTAGCTTATTTAATTTTGAGTCATTATTTTAAAAATTAGCTTTTAGCACTTTGTTTAATAGGATTTTTACTATATTATTTTACAATCGCCAGTTTTCCCAACCATACAAAATCATAATATTTAGCTTTTACTTTATTATTTTAGCATTTAAACATAACTTTTACTCATTTATAATTCTCAACTTTACTTTAACAAAGTTTTAAAAATCTTATCAACATTATATAGCATTTATACTATTTAAGTTTCCCCGTAATTTAAACTTTTTTAAAAAATTGACTTAGTAAACCTATTTGGATCTAGTCAAAAGAGTACAATATATACATTTTATTTTTTTGCTAAAACGTGTTTAAAGTAAAGTAAATAAATTGCATTTTTGTCAAATGTGTTTGTAGTCTTGAAAGCTTCATAACTTCATTTGATATGGTGGAGATCGTAAAAGATGCAAAAGTCCATAAACTGATTAAAAAATACTAAAAATAATAAATTTAAAATAATTATGAATTAGTTTATAATGTAGCTCTAAAATCAATAGTCATGTATAATTAAGAAGGTGACAAAAAAAATGCAAAATACTAACAAATATTAACTAATTACATTGCCCATCTTCCATGGAGAATTTAAATATAATTATGCTCTGCAAGATTTAAAGCAATGGTAGAAAGACGAATTCAAGATCTAAAAATCTATGGATCACAGCTTTTTGGGCATGTGACAAACTATTTAATTAATTTTTTTTTTTTTTACATTCAAAAATCTTAAACCAATAATTTATTTTCTTTTTTTTTTTACATTTATTCTGGCAGTTTTCTATTTATTATAATGTTTTTGCTTTAAATGAATTTAAATCATTCTTTCTAAGAAAATATTCATTTAAAAATTTATAATCTCTTATTTTCATTTTAGTAATTAATATGATATGCTAACAAATAATGTGCATTAATATATAGATCTTTAATTATAAGAATTATCAATAGTGCAAAAAAAGAATTAATTTGATAATAAAAACGAAAATAGTTTTATAATTAGAATTAAGGAGATATAAACACAAACATAAAACAAGCAGCATAAAACGTTAAGCGAAAATTATGGTAAACCCCATTCAATTTATATACTATAGAATCTAAATTTAAACAAAGATCAAATATATACAAAACTTATTTCACTATATTAACCACATCCTACAAAACCGGGTAAATTTTATTTTTACAATTCTTGGGTAAATGTTTTTATAAAGTCAATTCTTCTCAGTTAATAAAGTTTCTCTTAAATAAAAATTGCTTTGTCTCACAATTCTTTCTGGTGTGAAAACGCAATATGGCACTATTCAGCAACAGACTTTCAAAGTTGCTAAACAATTAAAACCAACAAAGAAATGTCAGGGACTCAGTAAACTATTTTAATTTATTGTCAAAAGAAAAGCGTCAGTCAAGTCACTCCTTAGAAACATTAATTTGTTTGATATGTTGGATAAAAGAGAATAAAATAAACTTAATATTTATTATCAGTTTTAATAGTAAATAATATATTTTCATTTCATGATTACGAATGTTCGTATCTCAGTAGACTTATTTATAAACATTCATAAAATTAAAAAGTGTTAAAGTATCCACAGAGGGATAAGACTTTCATGTAGCTTTTAAAAGCTTAGTGGGCTAATACAGATTTAACCTGTCAATTTAGTAATAACTATAAATCTCTCATTTAATCTCAAACATTTAATAATCAGGTTAAAGGAGTGGGGGGAGGGTATAATTTAATAAAATTGTTTCTACTTTAAAATCTACTTCAATAAGAACAGAAATTAACATCAATAAACTAATAATGTTTTGCCTTGAACATGGTTTTAAAAAAATAATTAATGGTGGAAATATGGTTAGCAGAGTTGTTTTTTAAAATAAAAATTGCGATTGTAATATAGAAAAAGATTTAAAAAGTGAAATGTTGAAGTTCAAAGATCTAGAATATTTTTTAACAGACTTGAAGTAGATCATTTCTGTAGCTGAAGATTTATTTATAAATAAATAAAGACGAGATACAATTGGAGATGTATAGGAAAAAAAAAAGAAGAATAAAGCAGTTGAATAAGGACAGTTGATTCTGAACTGCTCAAAATTCATAGATGATAATTTAAAACTTTGATATTACTTCAAATTATTACATTATGTTCAGCAACACTATTTGTTTATTACCAATATATATAATATCGCAAACTTTACCTTTACATTGTAAAATATTATGTGATTATATGTTGGGTGAAAATATTTCAAATTAACATATAAACAATTCGAAGGTCTCACAGAAATAATAATATAATAAAAATAAAAATATAGTTCTATTTCCTGTTTTATTTATTATTTAACGGATTAAAGTGAAAGTAAACAATTTAAAAACTTTTTCTTTTATAATATTTATAATCACAATGGTAACAATATACTAAACTGACAAAAATTGGAGGCAGCTAAAAAATAATAATAAAGAATATTTACCTTTTTTCCGAATAATAATAATAAAAAAAAACGGTCTAGAAAAAAGTATATAAATTTTATAAACTAAGAGCAAAACTCATTTCCAAGGTTCAGATATAATAATCATGCAAAATAAATGCAAAAAAGGGTTTGTGTAAAAGAAGAAAAACTACTACAGGTTATTACAACATCAATGCTACTTCTCATCTTAAAAAAAAAAAAAATTCCTCCCCTTCTTATCCCAAATCTCTCTGGAAAAAAAGAGAAAGAAAAAAAATTATCCATAAAAGAACTAATGCTGCCTTCATTTTTTTACCCTTTCAGAGAAAATTACACCAAATATGTTCTTCACATAATTACCAAGATAATTTTTTTTTTAATAGTCATTATTATTGTTGTTATTCAGTTAGTGTTTGGAAAATTAATTTTTGCTAGTTAGGTTCAATTAAAATAAGAATGTCATTCAAGAAGATTTCATAGAATTTGATTTACTGAGATATAACAACAATTTCAAATAGACAAAATGAACTTTGAAATTAAGTAATAAAGGTGAAGTTAAATAATATAAAAATATAGGCAATTGGTTCACCATAATAAAGTTAACGGTAAACCAGAGTCTCGGCATCTGTGAGAAAACCACACTATCACCAATGGCAAAAACTATATTAATATCATTTTTGTCTTTACACTTGGTGCAGCAATAGTCATTTGACAAACTCAGGTTTATTTATATGTTCTAGGAACAAACAGTCAGAAAGTGAATTTAATGATAATATTAAATGTAGTTGGATTAGTTGTAAGTTAAGTACCTGAAAAAATTCCCAAGGTACATCTGATTTAGGTTGGAATAAAATGTCTAGATATGTCACATTATGCCCTTCATTAATAAGAGATATTTTCTCAGGTGATATTGCTTGATATTCAATGTATTATTCATCCTCGATAAAATCTATCTTTAATTCTTTAAAACTATGCGAAAAAGAACCCATGTTCAAGACTTTTAAAAAACATGATTATGAAGAGGCTAGCTTAACTAATTGCTTTGTGATGAGATACAAATATATAAATATGATTTGGGCTAACAGATCCAACTTGCTACTCAGTTTTCACCCAGCACTGCACCTCAGCAGGGCACGATTGTGAACCAAGGGACCCTATCGTCATTTGCGGAAAATGACATGACTTAAAAAAAGTGAAGGAGGCTTGATTCATTGCTAGGAACAATTATACCATCAACAGAAAAGATATGTGCTACAATACATTAAAGAAATAGAATACATAAAGTCATTTGTATAAATTTGCATTGCACTTAACTCAACTTGTTTGTTACAACATGGCTATGACTATGAGGGCTGTGTCCCTTGAAAGCACTCAGCCACATTTATAATTTAATTATTTATTTTATATTATTTTGATATATAAAGAATTTTGAAAATTCAGCTTTGTCTGTGTATGCATTGGTGCCAATAGAAGTTGTTCTGACATAATGGCAAATTGAATGTGAGGTCTCTACTAACATTTAAAAAAAGAAAAAACAAATCCACATCTTCTACTAATTTGAAAAAAAATCCTGATAACACAGCATTTTTAAATTCAAAAGAAATTGACTTTAGTACATATATCAATCTAAATAACTATTAGAGGAAAGTATTTATTTTTTTAGAATTCAAGACACACAAAATTTCTTCTTTGAACATTTAACTAGTGAAAACAAACATTTTTTATTTGTTCACCAATGTTTGTAAAACATCTGTTTACTGTGAAAGATCAATCTGATATATCTAAAGCAGATAAGCATAAAAATGAGACAATATTTTTAAAAATATTTTCATTAAATTAATAATATAAAAATACCTAAATAAAATATATATTTAAAAAAAGATATTTTTAAATGGAAAAAAACAGACACACACTTCTCCTTAATCAAAAATTTTCACTCCTCAAACAAATATTTCATTCACTCTTAAATTTTTCTGACTACTAATTTAATAAAAAAATATATGTTAATAAAAAGTGAAATAAATAAAATTTTAAAAAATGTCTGGCACTGAAAGTAATGCAGCAAAAAAAAAAAAGTTTTTCTTTTCTTTAAACATTGGATTTCATGGTAGTCATATTGGATTTTTGGAAACCTTGATTCAATAAACAATTTTTATGATAACTTCACTTTGCATTATGCAAATTAATTAGTGTATGTTATCAAAAAAATAATATGTCAACAAATGTAATAAAGCTGAAAAAATATAGTCTTTCATATTTAAAATAGAAAAAAAAAAAGTCTAACACTTTTAAAAATTATTATTTTTATGTTTCTTCATAAATTCTAAATTATAATAAATAAATTTTTAAATTATACTTTTATTAACAGATTCATTACATTTCTTATAAAATTTCCAATAAAATGGTATAACATGACTTACCTAAAACAATTAATTCATTATTCAAAACATCAAAAAATAGAGACATTGATATATTGTTTTTCTTAAAAATCCTTACAAGTATTCTTTTCTTGTAGAAGTCTATGTATAATCAATGAAAAGGAAAGTAGTAAAGATAAATAAGTCTGAAATAATCTTAAATATTATCAAAATCATTTATCTTTTTCCCATGTATGTGGTCATGTGGATCGATTGTATAAGATGGAGTGCATAGTTGTAGGGAGCTTGAAAGTCTGAGTTCAAGTCCTTCTAATATATATACATATATCTTTATATTTCACTGAGTGGTCTAAAATCTCTGTATTGATCTAATGTTAAATATCCAAATATCAGGTTCATAAATAAGAAATGGTAAAATACATATAATAAAACACCATTATTAACACAAACATTATTTCAACAAAAATATTTCCATCTAAACACATTTGTAGTTATCAATTTATTATTATTCGTTATGTCCTTCTGAAAAAATTCAATTATCATTACTTGAGTCTTTTTAGCATTTTTAATCCTATTTTTTTAATTTTAACTGATAACTCTTGCAACATTTTCTGAAACTCTACAGCATTATTTGCAAAGATAGACATATCATCTACAGAATCTGAATGACTAAAATAAGATTTATATATTTTCATTCCTTTAGCTTCCCATTTTAATCCCCAAAATACTAATACAAAACTGATGTTAAAAATTTTGAAGATAGGGAATTACTCAGTTATCAATGACAATCTTATTAACATAATATAATTAATTATTGCTGCATTTTGACAAATATTATTCAGAATAAGATAATACCCTAAATCAACATCTTGATGATCAAAAATTTATGACTGTGGAAATATCCTTTTTTATAATCTACAAATCCAAAGTATAATGGCAAATCAAGCTCACTATTTCTTTCCAAATTTAAATTCAATATGTGAATTTCATTCAATATGCTAAGATCATTAAAACTCACTTGTTCTTTTGATTGGTTTGAATACAAAATTTGATATAAATAAGGTGTAATTATCTTCTTAAAGATCTTGTATGAACTGATAAAAACTTGAGTCTGAAATCAGGGGATTCTCAGCATCTCCCATCTTATAAAGTCCATAGTCTGTCATAATTGTAAATATTTATCAGAAAATAAAATCATTCATATACATTCTTTTGGCCTTCAAGAAAACAACAAATATTTCAGTTATAAACTATCAAGCAACTGAGATTTTTGAACTTAAACTTAAAGATAAGTACACAATAAACTCACCAAGATGGCAGATGTGTGTTGTTAAGTAGCCTGTCTATGTTCATTTACTATATAAATAATTACATAGTAATAATAGCTGCAATGACAAGAACATTTGGACATTAAAAAATTTGCCTTGCTTGGTTTCTTTAAGATCTCAAAAAAAAAATAATTAAAAAGTCATTTCAGCTAACAGCAAACTCCTTTCTACAGTCAATTTCTATTATTAGGCAACACATTAATTCTAACATCTCTGGAGGTTAAAACACAGTAAATATTAAAAATTTTGCAAGGGTTAATATGTATAATAAAGAAAATGGAAGGTGAAGAATATAAAATCTCCATTCTCTCATTCCAAAATATTTAAGATTAGCCTATATAATTGAATTTAGGTAAATCGAGACTTTCTTCACATTCAACAAAAACATTGATTTAATATCAGTATAATACATATGTAAATGATTGATTACCTTCTGTCTAAAATAAATTTGAAACTGCAGTATTAATCTATTATATTATTTAATCAATAATTATGTTATCTGTTCTTGTAGGGGTTTTTTAGATAAAAAAAAAAAAGATTATTTTCATAATTTGATATTATTCTAAAGGCTTCATACAAGATAAGTTTTCAATAGTGGTATTTCAAATATCTTATTAAAATATAAACCATTTTGTTTATTTAGGAAAACAAAAATATTTTGCTATGTTTTGGCACAATTTTTCAATTGTATTTTTGTAAAAGGATTGATTCATTTCCAACTTCAGTAAATAAATAAAAAAGTTTTTTACTAAACATATCTTTTCATGACTAAGTTTCATTAAATGAATGTTTAAAAACTGGTGTTCCATGCTATGCATATAAAACTGTTGCATGATAGAATCTGGTGATGTGGTTTAAAGAATAACTGAATTGCAAAGTATTTTAAAACATTTGTATAATCTATTCTATATATAAAAGAATAGTGACACATGTAAAATTTGGTCAAAATTATCAGATAACAGAGATTAATGCTTACCTGATAAAACTATATCTGGTAAAAATTAGATCCTTTCTTATCAATCTCTGTGATATTTTGGAATAACATTGCTGATTAAATTCATTGGTTATTATGATATAACCTGCATTACATTTGAATAGTTTATAAACAGATAGTGTAATGGAATTTTAGAATAAACACTTTTGAATGAATGATAAACATTATATATTTTAGTTTTCACTTTTATTAGGTAGCAGCATTTACAAGCAAAAAAATAGATCTTTTTAAGTCAGATGTCAAACTGAAGACTTCCAATTTAACAAAATGGTGGCATTTGTTCATATTTTAATTATTAAACAGAAACAATTCTAAAGATAAGTTTTTAATTCAAAGTAGTTTTTGATCATTTAAAAAATGCTTTTCATTTAATATATATTTATTTATATAATTACATGATATTTTAGAATGATTAGAAATTATAATGTGAGAAGAAAAAAAAGTTACTTATTTTAGCTAACATAAAAGGTAAACTTTTTTTTATTTCCATAAATCAGTTTATGGCCCTTTTTTTTTTTTTTCATTTTTTTAGCTATAGTTAAAATTAATTATTAAATACTTTTCTTTAAAAAGTTTTATTTTGATAAAAAATAAAAAACTTATTCAAACTGAAGGCCACATATAAGAAAAATTAACTCTTGCAAAGTTAGCCTTAATTTGTTTATCTTATTTTGGACAAGCAAGAGTTAAAATCATTTCAACATCATATATTGTATTTATTAGTTGTTCTTTTTTAATATTATATATATATAACATGATAATAATGCATCATAAAATAATTATAGTGAGATAGATAATAAATTCCTCATAGGAGCAAAATATAAAATAAATGTTACAAATGTTCATAATCTGATAATTACTGAAAAATAAAAAGAATGACTAATAATAGTAATTTAAAAACCTCTGTTGTCAGATGTGCTAAGCCCAATTGTTAAATAATCTTCAATACTAATTAGACTTTGAATATCATTTCTTCTTTAAAAATACTTGAATAAATATGTATTTAAAACTTTGTTGCTTTTAAAATCCTAGTTAATGTTAGATTAAAATATATAATATGAATTTATAATACTTGCACATTTGTTTTGTAATTTTTAATGTGTGTGTGTGCATTTTATGTTTGCAAGACATATGTATTTAAACTTGTATTTGCTATTAAACTTTATTAATGATAGACTTTACATAGATGACAAAGTACTATTTTATTTGAAACTTCTTATGATTCTTTGCCTTAATTTTACTTTTTAATAATACATAAATAAAAAGCATTGACAGCATTTATTTTATATTTTCATTGATAAGGGGTGTTGCTATGTTTCTTACTGCAACGTATTTGAAAACACCACTATGTTATTAAATCAAAAATCCCTTTGTTAATTTTTAATTTCTCTTTTATTTCCTGTAAGTCACAGGTTTTTATCCTCTCTCAAATTATATCTTTTATTTATTTATTTTAATTTTAAATACTTTTTAATAATTCAGATCATATTGAAGCCTTCTTCTTATAATATATATGAATATTGTTGATATATATTATGTATAAAGTAAAATAAAACAATGAAAGAATACTTATTATCTACAAGAACTCAAATATTATTAACAAGTTTTTATATGATTTAAATTAATTTTTATCACTTTTTACATAAATGGGTTAATATAATGTCACAAATTAATATTTTCTAATTTTTGTTTAATTTAATAGTGTTATTATATAATTTTTGTTTTGTAATATTTATGTAAATATTTTGAAAAAAAAAAAAAAAAGCTGTACAATTAAGTGTATTAGTTTGAAAACCATTATAAATTTTTAACGAAAAAGGTTGATATATGATTTTCATTATTTGTATATAACATTAAAAATATATATAAACATTCAAAAAGATCATTAAACAAATAAAATAATATAATAAAAGTGTTCATTAAAATAAGAAATTGAAAATCATAGCTTATATTTTTTCGTTGTTTTACTTAATTCGTTTCTAAAGTAAGTGTAGAAATAATATCTATTAAAATATGTATGAATCAAGAACATTAATGACATACACATATATGTGCATTATCGAAAATATTTATATATTATATGGATCTATAATACATTGGTAGCATATCCATCAGAGATACCTATAATATGGATCAAGTTCATGGATAAAATTTAAAACTCTGCTTAAGTTCTAATCAGACAATCGTGACCAACTTAATTAACTATCCAATATGAGTTATTGAATGCCTATTTAGATTAAAATCTTAATAAGAATTATAATTTACACGGATTTTAATTTTTGATTAAAATACATTCACATGTTGCCCCATCTCTGAGAATGCTAACTTCATAGCTCATATAAACTCCAGAATCATTTCTCAGCCGAGTAAAGGAGAAAATTTTAGTTTCGATCAATTGAATGAAACTGATAGATAATACGGAGACTGTCTCTGGGATGCTCCCAAGTCATATAACTTTTCAAGCAACTAACTATGCGATTATTATATGTGACATTGACTTTAGTATTTGAATAAAGCCTTTTAATTTTGCTAATAAATATTTTGATAAAATATAAAACATTAAATAAAAAAGAGAATATTTTGTTGCCAAGAAGATCAAGAAAAGTAAATTCAAAATCAAGTGAACAATTAAGTGCAGAATAAAGGGGGGGGGGGGGCAAATTATTATATGATTTTCAGAGCAACTAATCACACGATAATTTATTTTTTTAAGTTAACGATGTTTTAATATTATTACTGATTATGTAAAATAAAATACACCTCCATTATTAATTTATCTATTTAATTTTAAAGAATGTCAAATCAATGTTTCACAACGCTAGTCAAAGAGTTATTTCGGTTAATTCAAATAAGAATGTAAGACATATGTTTTAACATACCCGAATCGAGATATAATTAAAAATTATATAGAGTTTAGCTTTCAATGTTTTGATTAATTAATTACAATCACGAACTCATTTCTATTATTAAGTAAAATTTCACTTAAGAAGAAAATAAACATTCCGAAAGTTTTGAATTATTATTTTACCAGTTCTTTTCATACTCGTCTTAACAGAATAGAAATGAACTAGTGTTTGTTTAATTTCAAAGCGACTGAGCTAGAGAGTAAGTCTACAATCCTTGTATAGTAGATGACAATACGACAATATTTGACAAATTGTCAACCTGTTCTTTCTTAAACTCTCACTAGAATCAGCTGTTATTTTTCCAAAGTAACTATGAATTGATCTTTAATTTCAATTTAATGTTTTTCTTTAGAAATAAACAGTAGCTTTTTAAAGACTTTTTATAATTCATTTATATAAATTGTAAAATATCTTTAAAAGTTATAGCTTTTTAGCTCCAGATGAACACTAAAGATACTTTTCGGGAACAATTGTCCTTTGAAGAAAATGGGGAAAAAATCTTAGTTTGGTCCGATGAATGGAATTGCTACGCTTGGTCGATCCTTTAATCTATTTACCGTCACATAAAAAATAAATGTTTTAAATATGACTATTAATTTTTTTTTTTTTTTAAAAAAGACATATAAACTTTTTATTACAAAAAAAAAAACACCTTTTTTTTTCTTTTTCATTAACAAGAAAGAATAATTAATAGTAAATTTATTTTAGAAAATAACTCTTAACAATAAATTAAATTATCAATACAAACTAAATACAGTATAACGACATAATAAAGAAGAGTACGATATATAAGAACACCATATGCTTACCTTCCAAAACAATTATTTTATTTCAAAATAAAATAAGAAAAAAAAAAAATGCATTTTTACTATTTTGAAAATATCGATATCTAAGTTGTTGTTCAATTAAATATGTTATTTATATATAAATATACTAATCTCGGCCTCAGGGTGGCCTTTCAGCATTCCATCATCAGATTTTCAATGGGATGGACGGTTGAAGAGTTGGAGAGTGGAGTAGGTTGAAGCCAGTTCATTAAAGTATGAGGTTTGGCTATCTTAATATATATCTGAGCACTTATAGCATATATGTGTAGAGATGGTAATCTGGACCAACTGATGATTGCTGGTTTAGCATGAAATATGTATATTAGTGATTATTTATCTTTTCAACATATGTGTGTTCAACTGCACCAGTGTTATGAGATAGTGTGGAGTGGTGGGTCGTGTGAAAGTCTGTGCTCATATGCCCTATATAATCAAAATTATAGATTTCAGGTAAAATAAAAGAGATATGATTATTTATTTCAGAGTTCTTGAATGTTTTGGTGCCCAAGTAGCCAAATGGGCAAAATTAATCCATAATCAAAAATAATTATAAGTAATGGAATTTAATTTTTTATAAACTATATTCACAAACGAATTGTGTTCAATAAATTATGCTAATAAATTATAATGAAATTGGTCGTGAATTACATTTAATTTTGTTCAATTAATACTATTTGACTTTTATATTTTCTTTAATTATTAAGTATTTGAAAATATCTAATATAGAAATATTTTTACGCAGTTTATTCTTTTACTATCATATTTATTTGAGTGACTTGATCAAATCTATAAGATTTCCTAATCCATAAAAACCCAAGAACTAAGAGTTTTGCAACAATGATATTGAACCTGTAGCATGCTATATTTTTAACATATATGTGTAACGTAAAAACAAAGCTCTACATAATCATATATACATATGAATTACTACCTAACCTAAAATTTACAATATTAAAAATAAGTAACAACAGTCTTCAATGATTATACTTTGCCACTACCAACCAACTACTAAACATAAATTATTCTAGCATCTTACATTCATAGCAACATCACAAAATGATGTTCATGAGAAGACTAAAAAAAAAAAATTATATTAGTAAAATAGCTATATATAATATATAAATCCCCATTTGTCTCTCTATCAGGCATATACATGTAGATTTATATTGTCATACAATGGGACCTCTTTCAACAATGTAATTCACTCCAAAAGTATATTTGTTATTAATAACATCATTCTAGCACACCCTGCAGTACATATATTTGTGGTAATCTGCTTCACGGCATCAGCCTAGAACAAACTTACCATCCAACACAATTATTTAAACATAAAAATATAATGATATAAATTCAAAATATGTGCAAAATTAATTGCTGCACATATTATTTAAATACTGTATTACACAGGTTAATCATAATGAAAACTAATGTTGAACTTTTAAAGACATAAAATAACAATTATTAAAAACCTGACACTAATAAAAATCATAAAACACAAATCGTTGATTTACCTATTCCCTGTTAAGAATTCTATTTTCCCTCTAGAATTTTTTTTTTCTTGATACTACTAATTCTTCTTTTCTATAAGGCTCATAGTAAAAAATAAAATCCAACATTATAAAACAAACTCATCATTATCATTTTCAACCATTATTGAACCAAAATAAGATAAAGATTTTTACAAGTTTAACCAATTTTCTGTTCCTAACCTCTCTTCTCCACAATACAGATACAAATTCTCTTATTTCATTTAATTATTTCACATTTTAATGTCTTTTTACTATTTTTTGGTTTCAGTATAAAACTTAAAACTGACTGAATAATCTCTTTTAGAAAAATGTTCAGCCCAAGTCCATTTTAGTCTGTTAATTTTTTCAATGATGACAGTCATACCTATTTATTCTGTCATCCATGTATTTTGTTTTTGATATCTTCTTGTTATTATTAACATACATCACTCCATATTTCAATGAGGGGTCTAAATTTTGTGAATTGCTCTTCATTAAGTATTCAAAGTCTGAGATCCGTAAGTCAGTACTGGTAAACACATTTAATAAAAATCTTCCTTTTCAAACAGAGAGGCATATTGTCTCTCATCTTCATTGAGAATCATATTGTCTCTCATCTTCATTGAGAATCATTGGGTGTTTTCCTCAGAAAAAGCATGGTAATTTCACTCCTTTAGATTGCTGTTTTACCATTATTGTAACTTGTATTGGCATATAACATAGAATCTGTCTTAACATTTTATTGATTTTTTTAGCTGGAAAAAAATATTTGAAGAGGTCACTATTTTATGGACAGTTTATCTCTCTAGTTTCCCATTATCAAGAATTTTATATCTCATTAACAGATGATCATTACCTATGCTGAATCTATCAAGAATATTACAATCTTGAAATATATCTTTTCTGTCAGTGAAAATATAATCTAATTCTGTTGTTTCTTCATTTAGATACTGCCATGCATTTTCACAAAAAACAATACAGTTTTTATTTTTCTGCGAACTTCACAAGTCTGCATCCTTAATCATTTCTATCACTATAACTCACTTTCATATTTCAATTGTCATTTTAATAATAAAATATCCCATAACAATTTTAAAATGTTTGGTCTGATCAAAAGTATTTTGTACAGTCATATAAAAAGTCATCTACTTCATTACAATGTGAACTTTGAGCATTAAACCTGAATTTTCTGCATTTGAAATCTTCACATTAATTTGATTAACTAATCTTGTGATGCTGTCTGATATGCTATCAATCCCACAATATTGTTCTTCCACTTTTTATTTATAATAAATCCCATTCCATTTGATGTTTCCAATATTTGTCTCTTTAAATCAATTGTCTCTTTACTTTTTTTTAACTTCAAAAATCTAATAATGTCCCAATTGATATTATATAGTTTTTTAAACAATTTACATAATCTTTCTTGAAAGTGATCTGCATTTTTAAGAACCTAAATAAAAGGTTGTCATTGAACGGTAGCCAGAGTTCACTATCAGTGGATTCTTAGCACACTCTGCCTGTGCCAGCAACCACCAACTTGAGAAACTTTACAATTTCCTGAAAGAGTCATAATTTAGTTTGATCTGTCATAATTGTAAATATCTATATTAAAAAAAGTTCATTCACACACACATTCAACCTGCCTTAAAGAAAACCTGATATTTCAATTAAGAACTATCAGATAACTGAGAAGAAACATGCACTGATATTTCTTGATCTTAAATTCAGAAGCAAAAAGTTAATAAATCCATTATCCTTTCTCTTACATGTTGGTGAGCATCCCACCATGTTTGTTTACTATACAAATAATTGTATAGTAATAATAGCTGCAATGAAGAGAATATATGGTGTGGACATGGGGAATTTGCCTGCTCAATTTCTTTAAGGTATCAAAGAGAAATCAAAGTGTTTCTGTTCAGTTAACAGCAAACTCCTTTCTGCAATCATAAACAAACTTATTCTAATAAAAAATCACAAAAAGTTACAGATCATTGATTTAGCAATTCAATATTCACAATTTCTGCTTTTTCATTTGAAAATTCTTTATTTTTTGATTGATATAAACAAAACATACTAAATTAAAGAAATATGCATTACAAAATGTAACAAAGATCACTGATACTCTGCATAAAGAGGAAAGAATCAGAAATGTTGTACATGTATGCATACTACATCAATCAATGGGTTCATCATAGTATTTGTATTAATTGGTAGCTTTTACCATTTTTTGTTTTGAATTTTTTTTATGGTAACATTAAGTAGATTTTTAAATTTTATTTTATAAGCTCATTGTAAAATTATATATATATGAACAATTGTTCACATAAAAGTCTTTATTATATTAGACATCGCTCTATATATTTACAATATATAATAAAACAAATCTGTAGAATTAATTCAACAAAATTTTATATGTTAACAGATAAATGAATAAATAGCTTATAGCATGACTACCATCTCCAGTGACATTTATAGCTAAAATTCAAAAAAAATAAATCTCATTAAAATAACACAGCATTAGCAATTAAACAAGTGGCCAACTTTCCATAATTTGTATTTATTTATACAATTATATTGTTTATTCAATAAATGATTCATCATTTCCTTTTTTGAATCATTTTCCACAAAACAAAAACTTCCATTACAAAACTGAATGCTTTACAAACATAGAGTTAAATTTCTCCTACAAAATAATAAACTTTTATACAGTCCTGTTCATCAATTCTATTTCTAATGAACATTTCAACTCACAAATATAACTTGACTCATACTTGAATATTATTTTATATATAAAATTATATTTATTGATTTTAATAACTTACTTTTTATTAATAATTAACATATCAGTATTTGAGAAATGCAAAATTAGATGTGAAGAAACAATTATGTAATAATAGCAAGCATTGTCTCTACACAATAAGGCTGCCTAGTGTTATGTTATAGTGATCATATGATGTTTTAGTGATTAAACGTGGTAGTGAAATTCAATTTTTTCTCTTCCAAAATTATCTTTCCTCATCTATGTAAAACTTATCTAATATATTTAAATTGTCTTTTATATCCTACATCATCTGGAAATTGTCAAGCCTAGTGAGTGCTGTCTTTTTTAAAGCTCTACTGTAAGAGCCATTGACAAGACTTTTGACCTTTAATGAACTCTATAGAGGCTGTTTCATCTACTTAATTTATACACAAGTGTTGAGTAAATTTTACATAAAATGTACTTTTGTAATAAATATCTATCCACTAACAAATTATTTACTTAAAAAAATTAATTATTGATCTATTTTTATCAACATTTTTCATTTTAATTTGTAATCAAAAATATTTTCCAATAAGCTCCCATAGCATTAGCATATTCCACTAGTAAATACTATAACCCAGAAAATTTCTTTGATATTAAATTATTACATTGAGAAATATAATTAACACACTCAAGTTCATTTCTTTGTAATGGTTTTCTGTTCTTTCAGTATTCCTCTAATGAATATCAGAAAGAGTATGTTTCACAGAAAATGTAAAAAAAGCTGTCAATTAGATCAGACTTATAACTAATTCAAAATATAATTTCATTACTTATGACTTGTGTCAAATTAAGACCTCCTTTCTAGATATTCAACCAAAAATCTCTTCAAACAACTGAAATATTATGGCACAAAAAAATGGGCTTCTTATGAGATTCTAAACAAATTTGTTTTTCCAAATTAATTCATGAAAGCCACAGGATTTGATCTTTCTAAATATTATTGGAATCTCATAAATAAACTCAGGATAATCCATGCAATCTATGACTGTAGTGCTTATGTACTTCATAAATAAATTTATCAGTCACTGATTTATACAGATGTGATCAAACATAAACCTTGAACCCCATAGAACTGTCAAATCTATGGTTGTAGTGCCAGCGTAAAAAGATTTATTTAACAAAACTCATTGGTGAATCATCTCCTGGTTGGAATGTCACACATTTCTCTCTGATATTTTGTTAATTGTTAAGCTATCTAAAAAAAAAAAACTTTTATACCTAAATAAAATAAATAATTATTTAATTACTTCTATCTTAAAGAATAATCAAAAACAATGGTATAGATTGCTAAACCCCAAATAACTCTAGATCAACTTATTTTTTTACAATATTCGGATATCCAGGTAGATCATATTTCTTATAAAAACAATGCTTTTAGAAAAATTTTGTTAAAATTTTATACAATTAACATTAAATTAAAAAAATAGTTACCTTCAGAAATTCATATATATAATATAAACATCTTTAATAAAAAAAATGCTTCATATTAACATGAGACAAAAAAATAAATATGATGTTGCATAAAAGACAATGACTAAAATACATAGTTTTGACTGAAAAAATAATTTCTTTACCTGAAAAACAAAAAAGGACTTTTGATAAGATTATTACCATAGAGTTCCCAGATGTTCTAATTTAAATAGAGTTATCCTAAGTTATACTGAGAAATTTAAACTCTATGGCATTCATAAATAATCCTGCACAAATAATATCTATTATATATTAAAACTTTATATAAGCAATATTGCATTAGTATAGCTTTTATCACAAGACAAATGTAAAACTTTAGTATAAATATTTAAATTGGACTTATGTATGTGTGTGTTAACATTGTTAATAGTACATAACTTACTTTATAGTGAATTATCTTTTCATATACACACTATTCCCCTTCCCTCTTACATCTGAGATCTCACAATAGTTTAAAAAAAATATTAAATAAAAACTAAAAAATTTGTACATTTTAATTTATAAATTCCATGTGCACTCTTATTTGTATGGGTACCATCAAGAATCAACTTTCAGTCAGCCATTTCTTTATTTTGTACACTTGATGCATCCTCAGTAAGAACTCAGTCATGTGGCGCTTTTTCTCTCCCTATCTCTTGATTTATTACTGTACTATCTTTACATAACAGCATTATTATTTTCTTTTTATTATTTTTGATGTTGTCTTTATTAATTAAATTCTACCAACAAATGTGTATATATGTAGAACATTATATAAGATCCATTATCGTCACGGTTTTGGTAACTATGAAAAGGTTTACAACTAAATGGAGAAATATAAGGCAACTACTGTATTGTATATTCAATAAATAGACTAGCTTAAAATTGTGAATATACATTTAAATCAAGCTTTATTTAAAACTCGAGAAACGATTAAATTTGTACAAAAAAATGTAAATAATGCTAGTAATATTTTTTCTATTAAAATTTCTTTACATCATCAAAACTCATTGCTGAAACCATTACACAATTTATAATAAAGTGACTTAAGCATTAGAAAATTTATCTCTCCAGTGAGATTACATCAGTTTTCAGAATGCAGTCAACTTCCTAATTAAAAACGATGTCTCTTGAGAAACTCACTATAATTAAAAATAAAAAGCTAGTAATAAGGTTTAAAAAAAATAAAAGCATAGGATATTAATTTAATTACACATTATTTCATTAATAAAGATATTTTAATACTTTATTATTGGAAAATAGTTTATGAAGATGAAGGTGAGTGTGTGTTTGGGGCGGAGGCGGTATACCATTTGCACTATTAATATTAACAGTGGAATAAAATAATAATAACAATATAATTATGATGAGGAAAGAATGATAACAAATGCAATGCTGGCGGAGATAAAACTGACTGAAAAATATTATAATAATAAAAAGTGATGAATATTAATAAATAAATTTACTTTCATAATGTTATGTATGAAACTATCGATTAAAAAAAAAAAAGCAATAGGGCATAAAAGGATATAATTCTCTGAAGTTCTGGTGATAATGGCATTTTACTTATGACAATATGTTTGTCTATTTTCATCACCTAATTAAAATATTAAATGATTGTTTTTTAAAATAATTCAAACTTTATATATACCTTTCTAAATACATTCAATTGTTAGTAACAATAAACAAGTAAGTATAAAACAGGTTAATAATATCTGAAGAAGATAGAAGAAGAATATCATTTGAAACAATGTGTTTTATATATAAACTGCACTTGCATGCCTTTGACAATATTCTAGACCAATGCTTCAAAGAACACATTCCTGATATAGGTCTGTTACTACTTGGCAGGAACATTATAATGGAGATTCTTTCAGAAATTCAGGGCCAACTAGTCCAGAATCTTTTCCAATTCTTTAACTGGTAAAGGTTATGCTGGGAGCTAGTCTAAGCATCCTCAAATAACAATTGGTAAAACAAACTAATAACTAGGCAATTTCAAAATTCTTTATTCAAATTTAAATCAAAAAAAAAAAAAAGCAGTTCATTGCATACCATTAAAGAGATTTAGGTTCCCGGAAAATTTATAAATAGTATTTCTCCAAAATATCCAATGTGCTAGTTATGATTCTGAAGTTTTGTGTTGTAACTATTGTTATCGGTATCTACTCATATTGATAATATCATTATGATTTTTTCCTTTTTATAATACCATCCACTATCGAACATCTCTCAGTTGTTCTAGAGACCTTGATGCAAATTTATCTAATGTTATAGCTTTCTTACTACTTAAATCATGCTTGGTTGAGTTTTCTCCCTTTTTCTTTCTCTGCTGGCATCCACTTCACTGACTATTTTAATAAATTATTGGCTTCCTTTGTTTATAATCACAATTGTTCCAATGAATAAAATCATCTTAAAATATATCCAGAATAACATAATACAAATGATCTCAGTCTATGAACCTTTTTCTCGAGTGAAGTTTAAAATAAATTTGCCCAAGATTTACATTCTTTTACATTTCTTTTTTCATAAAATGCAATAACTACCTATATGTAAATATGGAAGTGCTTTCTAAAACTGGACAACAGGCTTTCAGAACAATGGATTCTCCCAAATATCAACTTTATATATCACTATATTTTAATTTTTCCATTTTGTTTTAACTGGTTTCTGTTTCAATCAACAATATTTCTGTATAAGATTTTTATTCTTGTGAATGGAGTTGCATTTACTTACATTATTGTTTTTTGTTTTTAACTACAACTTAAAAGTATTTAAATATACTGGTAAAAGAAAACCTCTAAAATAGAATAAGCTAACAAGATGGAAGAAAATCAATTATAACAGAAATACCTTCAAATAAAAATAGAAAAACAACTTTCAAACATATGTGTGATGAAGAAGCCAAAACTTAAAACTATTGACAATAAATAAATTATATATATATAATTAATGTTTTTCATACAAGAATGACAAGAGAAATCTTTTTACCTGGACCAATTTTGTAAAAAACAATCAGCTAAACCAAAATGAACATTTTTTCACTGTTCTGCCAGTTTACTATAAAAGCAAGAAATTAATGTGAACAGACTATTTTCTATTTTAAAAATAGATTTTCTAACTATTTATTTCCAAATGTGAAAACATATATAAAATGTTAAAAATTGCCATTAAACATGTTTTTATCTTAACTATGCTATAAATATTCCAATAATCTTATTCTGATGATATCAAAGCATTCTTTTTACAAACAAATATTATGAATTTTATGTATATCCATAGATCAAGGAGTAATAATTAATTGGAAAATATATTATAGAACAAACTTCTTTCAAAATTTTTTTATAAAGACTACCAAACAAAAAACTATAACTAAGATACTTAAATGAATTAACAAGGATATTATTTACATGTTGGCACCTGCTTTTAGGAAATATCGATACCAATATTTGTGAGATCATGGAGAATACTATGACCTGATAACTAAAAATTAGTTACAAAATTGTGCTCTGAATAAAAAGCCATATTCTAAGAATCAAAAAGACCACAAAAACAATCTACTGCTTAATTACGTAAAGTAATTTCAAAATTCAAAGATCTGAAAACAAAAACAAAAAATAAGATCAATAAATATGACTTATGCAATAACATTTTATAGGATGAAATTGTTATGCTAATTTAGTCATGATGTGATGGAAAGTAATAAAAATGCAAAATTATAAATGATAATTAAAAAAAAGAATAAATCATTTGGAGAAAAAAAAGCATTTGAAATTGTGATAAATATATTGAATAGAATAATTGTTTTTATATATTGGCTATTCCATCATCTAATATTAAGTACTGAATGTCTTTAGAAAAATTTAACTTTATTTAAATCCTCCAATTACATTCCAACAGGTAGCCATAGACACAAATGCTGCCGGTCTGACTCATCACAATAATATCATGGGAATTAAACCTAGATACTTAGGTTCTTGAATATTTTTTAGTTAACGATCTAACCAACTGAGTTATCCTGCTGGAAGCAACAGTCACTAGAAATTTAATATATTTATCTATGAGTTTTCTCCTTCTTTCTCTACTTTTTCCTAAGAGCAAAATTGATTAGTGGTTTCCATACATTATATATAGTTACACCAGGATAATTTATGGGGTTATTCACTATTGTTAAGTGAGCAACTTCTTTGCATTTTCTTCTTTGTAGATTTTTCTCTACATCCAATATTTTTGCCTTTTCCCAATTGTACATATGTTCATTGGTACATACATGGTCTGCTACCTTTGATACATCCATTTTCTTTCTACTAATCATCAGTTTGTGCTCTTGTAAGTGTTGGAATTCCTCATAGTGTGATATGATATAATTTTGGAAAACTGTTCTGATATTATAGTGATTGTAAATTTTCTTTATCTATTTTTGGTACATGTACCTATAATTACAATTTTTGTTAATGGTTCTTTTCATTGTCTATTTAAGGTTTTCTTAATAACATCTCATGGATAATCCTTTTTAATTTAAGTTTGTTCTATATAATCTTTTCTTTTTTCAAATCACTGTTTTCCAAACAAAATTCTTTTGCTCTGTTCCATAGTGATAGTATAACTACATGTTTTGTGTTTCTAGTGTGATTGATGTAGTATATATTAAGTATTTCCTGTATGTGTGGGTTTTCTGTAAACTGTAGTTTTGATTTTGCCATGAAGAAGTCTTGTCAGAAAAACATTTAAGAATGCCAATTTTTAAACTTTTTCTGATTCTATTGTGAATTTAATTGAAAAGGATATGTTGATGTGTTTCCAGAAATTTTGTAGTGCTCTACCATGTGGTCATACAACAAATGTAGCATCAACATAGCAAACCAAACTTTAAGTAGATACGCATTACTCTTTATGGCTGTGATACCAAATTCTTCCATGTAAATATTGCTAATCAGGAGTGACAATGGTGAACTCATAGCTATTCCTTGATTTTGTTGGAAGAATTCTGTGTTGTATTGAAAGTATGTTTTGTTATGCAGAATATTAATAGATCCATTATACTATGAATATGAAGAATTGTTCTGCTTTGTGTGTTATTATCACCATTTAATCTTTATCTTACAATAGACAATGCTTCTTCACATGATACATTTGTAAATAAACTTTCTACATCAAAAGTTACTAGTATGTCAGTACTTAAAATTTTCAGGTTCTTGATTAATTGTACAAAGCATCTAGCATCCCTGACAAAAAACTGGGTCTTGTATGCCAAAGGACTAAGAACTTTGAGAAGAAATCTTGACAAATTTTAGCAAGATGAATTTCTAGAACTCACAATAGATCTTAATAGAACATGATCCTTATGTATTTTAAGTAGACCATAAAGATAAAAAATTTTGCTGAAATATGATGTTAGTTTACTTTTTTCTAAATCATTGAAATATCTGTGAAGCTTTCTGAGTAATGCTTGTGACTTTGTTTCTGTGTCTGGTATCAGATTTTTTTGTCACTTTTCTGTAATGTCATGCTGTGAGTTCTTACATTTTGTTGTCACAATCAGTTGTATTCAATACAATTGTTGCAAGGTCTTTGTTAGCAGTGAGAATAATTATAGATGTATCTACTTGGTAATTGTTTTTCTCTCATCACAGGATATGTTTGACTTCAACTTTTGTTGCTTGTCAAGTGTTCTTTTGATTCTCCAGTATAATTCTGCTGCTTCTTCTAAAGGCAATTTTTGAGTAACTTTCTCAGTGGCTGCCATTATATTTAATAAAGGGATATTAGATAGTGTGATGGCAAAGTTTAATCCTTTTTCAAGAATAGAAATTTTTCTAAAGACATCCATTCAATACTTAAGTTATAAAAAAGAGTTCACAAATAAGCTCTTACCAAGTTTTGTTAAGAGCTTATTTGCGAGCTCTTTATATAACATTTGTAATACAAGCTTGTTTAAATTAGATCATGTGACAACTGACTTGATTTTTTTGGTAATTCAATACTTAATATTAGATAATGTAAATAGTCCAATATATAAATACAACTAAAAAAATATCATCATCACAAATCTTCAGGAAAATACTGAATATACTAATAATTCATTGCTACTGATATACATCTTAAAGAAAAATGGCATAATTATGCTCAAAAAATAAATAAATAAATGAAAAGAATAGATAAATATTTTTTTTTATTTTATTAAATATCTTAAAACTAATTTAAATATATAAATTGCATATATTTTAATTTACATCTTATAAATGGTATTTTCATGTTTTAAAAGTAATCAGTTATTTTTTCATCAGTCTGGGGTTTGATCCTATAAAGGTTAATAGTAGAATTATTGTAGTTTTATTTTTAATGTATCTAATACAAAATAATAGTATTAAAACATAAAGCTAAATATCGATGCACAAATGTAATATGATTAGAAAAATGATAAAATCTTTTATTTGTCTAAAAATAAAAATTCAACAGTTTTATCCCAAAAATACTTCCATATTATAAAGGTGAAATATTAGCCTTTACAAATATTTTCAAATAAATTTCACTTAATTATTTTTGATTAAAAATATTTTTACAAGCATAATTAATTTGTAATATTCAAATTTCTTTTAATAATTATTTATAAATAATCTAGTGATATCAGTTATACGTTTAAAAATTTTAATATTATAATCCTTATGTTAATATGCATATGCAATTGTATTTATGTGTGTATTGTGTGTGCATAGTTATGTGTGTATTATCCACTAGTGATCACTGTGATATTGTTAACAAATGTCTGATTAAATCTATGGTTTGCTCGAATGTTCCTTCCTTTGGGAGGTTATTATTTTGACAATTTACTATGTTTTAAAATTCCATATACCAATATGAACAAGACAAATATCAGATGATCATCATTGTTAATCTAATTGACTTGATTTAAAAAGAAGCATAAATTTCTTCAGAACAATCTGACCATCGATTTTTTTTTTTATTATACATTCATTAAAAAAGATTATTATTCAATCTGACATTGATCTTCTAACTTCCAATGTCATAATCATAGTTATAATAACTAAGTCCACTTATTCTGATGCTGGACATTATCTACTTCCCTTAGATATAATAGTCCTAGGTGTTTATTCCAGAACTGAGAGTAGCAGATTCAAGAGCAAGATTAACCATATGACCACAATAAAAAAAAATAATTAGATCAAATGAGAAATTGAAATGTATACATTAAAAAATTTTTTTTTTTCATAAATTGCAATTTAGCAGAAAAGCAATATAGAAACTTCAGCTCATATAATAAAGTATGGAGCAGTGAGCAGAGACTGAAAATAAAATAAATGGGTGAGGAGAGCAACAATTATCAGTGACATCACTAAAAAAAATTAAGAGTGAAATGGAGTTGGGCTGGGGATGTTGCTTAGAAAACAACAATAGATAAATTCATTGAAATTTTAAACTAAATTTCATGAGACTGTAAAAAAGATATAATAAAAGACTATGTATGAAATGGATGGATAAAATAAGAAAGATTTCTATGGTGATATAGAGAAGTGTTTCAGATAAGACAAAGTGGGGAGACTTTCAACTTATGGTAGGCCAACAATGGCAAAAAATTACGATGATGACAATATGATTCATTTTTCTCGCAATTAATAAAATTAATTAGACTGTTAAAAGTTATATGATTAAGTGGATTGTTATTTAATCAATTAGATTTTTTTTAATATTACATTAAAGATATTTGTTCTCTTTCATTCTAAAATGTATAGGTAATGAACAGTTTTATGAGCTTGTGAAACTAATAAATATTAGAGAACTTTCCTATAATGAAACTAGTAGTGACTGCAAGCAGTTTCAGCTTGATGAATATGACAAAAATACAAATTAAGGAACCACTTAGCAAAGATTATTTATATATGCAGATGAGAATTAAAAGCTTTCAACAAGATAACTACTAAATTTAAAAGAGAAAAGCACTACTTTCATTAATTATATCACTGCTTTAACTAGTTTCTTTATTCTCATAAATCTACAAATAATTAATTTCATTTGAGTTTAACGGTGAAAATAATTCTTTTCAATTTCTGTATTTCTAAACATATAATCAAGTTTTGAAAGGGCACACACATTATTCACGAAGTCTACATCAAAAACTTTTTGCATACATAAAGACAACAAATCAAGAAAATATTTCTAAATCAAGAGTTAAATGCTACTGAATTAAATATATATAATTTAATGGTTTGTTGCTCAAAATGTCGTAGATTTTCTGAAGCATCAGAAGTAATAAATAGTATTAGGTAGTAGTCGCTGGATCCTTAGCTCTTACGACTGCCAATGATCAATTAAAAAATAAATAAGTAAAAAATTTAATCAAATTTAAAAAACTACCGAGTTAAA
Organism: Epiperipatus broadwayi; assembly: GCA_028023455.1. Classification (NCBI taxonomy): domain Eukaryota; kingdom Metazoa; phylum Onychophora; class Udeonychophora; order Euonychophora; family Peripatidae; genus Epiperipatus; species Epiperipatus broadwayi. The sequence continues at coordinate 1,539,030 of JAQFVV010000228.1, forward strand.
CCGTCCAATTGAGTTTTTCAACAATCTTCAAAACAACATGGTCTATGTAATAAATTCTCTTCCATAAAATCATTTCTTATAAAGATAATCCCACATAATACTGTAGATGAACATCCAATTCATAATAAGATTTTGTTTGGTTTGGATCATAAATAATTTCTCACAATTAAAAAAAAAATCTTTAAAAAATGATGCATGATCATTCTCTGACTCTTTAATTTAAAAAGAGATTTAAAAGGCTTTCTTTTTTTAATATAGTTTTAGAATGAAAAACTTATATAATTAGAAAATAGGAAAATATTAGAGAATATGAATGAAGACAAGTTGAAAAGATAAAATTAAAATGCAAAAGTCTTAAAAAGATTGAGCCAAAACAGATGTTGTTCAATAATTCTCGATAACACTTCCAAGGCATTTGAACTTTTGAACTCTCCTGAAATAAAGTCATTTGATTAATATTTATTGAAAAAATGAGAAGAATTGGATTGAATATGGATTTATAGAACAAAAATTATAAAAATAAAAAATATAAAGAATGAAGAAAGAATAGAGAAATGATATTCTAAAACTACAAGCTACCCAGTTTGAAGAGATAAAAAAAAAAAAAAGGCTTAAAAAACAATAGTTTGGTATATGGAAAAGTTGTCATTTGACAGAAAAACTAATGAAACTGATATTTTTCTGTTAGATATTGAAGTGATACCACAACTAAATCAATTTTAGAGAACATTTTGATGATTCTATGATTAAAAATTTTGGTATTATGAATATGAGAAAATGCATGTGCTAATACTATTAATTCAGCAATTGATGTTTCCAGTAACTCTTTTAATCATAATGAAATTATAAGACAGTCTTTCAAATTTTCATGACTAATAGACTTGATCAATTAGCATGAATTGTGCTTTACTTTTTTAAATATCAAGTACATAGATTAAAAGGCAGTGAATAAATTATTATATATACATATTTTAAAATAAAAATTTAACCAAATACAGTTTATCCACCACCACCATCATCATTATTATAATTATTATTTTCAATGATTACTAATCCATTGCAGAATGAAGGTTTTTCGAAGTTTAATCCAATTAATTACTCTGATCCCTAGCTTCAATTTTTCACAACACACCAACGAACTTTCTTATTTTGTCCAACCTTATACATAGTCTTTATCTGATCTTTTACAATCTCTTGGGATATAAAACTAATCAAATAGTTTATCACTGAGAAGTTCATAAGAAGTCTGAGTACTAGAAGCAATAGGATTCAAGGTTGTGATTCAGTGAATTCAAAGTCTAACATTTTACCACTGCGTTAAACTTAAACCTAATTGTCATAAGCACCATGTTTCTCTTCTACACTTCTCAGCTAGCCAACTGTTCTACTTAATTGTGACCATCATTTCTTTTTCCAAAAAACAGCAAGACAAAATTTAGCCATTTAATTCAACAAAAAAATTTGCAGAAAAAAAAAAATGTAAATTGCTAAATAATTAAATAATACAGAAAATAAGTTATGAAAGAAAAAAAAAGTAAAGGAAGGAGAGAATGAACAGATATTTTTTAAAAAAATACAAATAAGTTTATTTACAATTAAAATTTACATCCATTTAGCACTGCTATTGGATAAAATAATGCTGACAGGAGAAAAAATCATAATTTTTATATATTCATCTTGCTTAAATACTCCCTTCTTAAAATAAAATTCTATAGCATAAACGATAAAAATACAATGTGTGTAAAAGTGTAAATATATAGCAAGAAAAAAAAAATCCTTCTATATTGAATAACATTTAGCATTTCAAATGGAATTAATATGATTATTTTCAAGTATTAATAAAGTTCGTGAGTACAGAGCAGGTATATATTTATATCAAGTCAAATTAGTAATTTACAAATTTCTAATTAATAACTAGTGTCTTCTGAAACAATAATCTTTTTAATTAGAAGTAATAATTTAACCACATGAAAGTATAAAAAGAGGAACAGCAATCATTAGACTTTTGGTTTTTGAGTACAATACTCTGTCACTATTCTAAACCTTGCAGGAAATTTAAAGCAATTATAAATCATAAATACTACTTGTATAAATAATGTTTGTTTTTTTTTTAAAAATTATATAAAAAAAAAAGCATGCTTAATGGCTGTTATAAAGGAACTTAGAACAATCAGGATGGATACAATTTAATATAAAACGTTTATTTCAATAAAAATGTTAAAATTCATAAATTTATTACAAATGAATAGTGTAGATTTTACAAGATAATAACATAATAAGGCTTTATATTAACCAGTACAAGATTTATTATAATAATAAAAAATTTAAATTAAAAATTGTGACAGTAAATGCATGTTGGTTTAGATTATTGTTTTTTTAGAAGAATTGTGATATTTGCATGTTAAATTCATTTATCAACATGATTCCATTATTATATAGAGGACTTAAAAAAATCATATGGTTTGAATATAAAGGGGATAGCTAATAATAGACAATATCTATAATTTCAATTCTCTCTCTCTCTCTCTATATATATATATAAATATATATATATATATTAACTATTAGATTATAAATAATACTTTTTCAGTTATTTTCTTTATGGTTTTCATAACTTATGGCTGGGAGTTAATTTCTTTTCTTTTCACTTTGGTTCTTTTTACATTCATTCTGATTTTTTGGCAACTGACTTACTTAGCACTTCTGTTTTGTAAATTACACATATCACGAACTTTCTTCATTAGAAGATTCTGAAATGTTGTTATTACTCAATAGCAATATGACTATAATTACCTGATAGTAGACAATCTCATATTCAGCAATGAATTCAAAATACCTAAATCTTTTACCATTGCTATAGTATATTATTGATTCTTTTATTATTATCATTAATATGATAATAAACACACATTTTTGTTCAATATCTTCACCATTATTTCCATAAGAAATATTACTAAACTCAGCTGAAATAGAATCTACTACTATAATGTGAATCATAGCAAATTCTTTATAAATACACATATAGTTTAACACAGATAAATCTACACAATTTGCATGTTTCACATTTTTGCATTTTGTTGCCATTTGTCTATGTCCTTTCAATGAAAACACTATAGATGATATCTCTAGTCGATAGTTTAGGAAAATATAATATATCATAAACAACTATTTGTGTAAATAAATTTCTCATTATAAATAATGTTGGGTCTTTTTACGTCAACTATTCCTGCTACATTTTTAAAGGGTATGATGACTTTTACTCATTAAACCTATATAGGTCATTAATTATACATCTAGAATCCCCTGGTTGGTATATCTTAAGTACAATTTCTTGCATGTAAGAGAGATGTTTTAAATAGTGCTTTTATTAAATTCATCTATAGTACAGTTCATAATTTGAATAATTGAGAAGATAGAAAGACATTTTCAATATCTTCAAAAAAAAATACAGTTTTATGAAGATGTGTGAGAGGAATACTTTTCTGACACAATGGAAGTTTTTTCCCTATATGTTAACTGTTATAATTGTTGAAGGGAGTGTGTTTTTACTAGTAATATGAAAGTCAATAGAAAGAGAAACACTTGATTTCCACAATTTTATTGAAAATTTTCTTTTTAATATAACTAGAACTGATTTATGTAATTGGTTAAAGGCTGAAGTCAAAATTATAATATTATTATTATCAGATGGGTCATCAGATTTTTTTTCTTAGTGATGAACATTTATTCATCAAAAAAAAAAAAGATACAATTAGAAAGGTTTACAAGAGAGTAAAATAAATTGAAATTTCAGAAGCAACATGGTAAGAGAGGAAGAATACATGTGAAAAGAGAATGGGAAGTGGAATGGGGAAATGGTGTGTAGTCCAGGCCACTCCGAAATGCATGTCTTCGTGATTGAGTCCTATGACAGAGGCTGAGAGGATGGGAGTTGGAGGATTGCCCAGGTGTCTGTGAGGAGTGGAGGTGGAGCTAGTTTGGTATCTCTGGTTTTGAGAGAGCGAATTAGGCCCAAGAGCTTTTGATTGAATTAACATTATTCTGAGTATTATTTGTTAAATATATTGTTTTTTAATAATAATTATTATCATTATTTTGTTTGAAATGTTTATCACACTTAATGACCATCTAGTAATGGTACTTTTAAAATCCAAATTAAAGGGACCATTTACTTTTTTTATTATTTCTTTCCTTGAATTTTATTGAAACTATTATGTTTGCTTTGCAAAAAATTATTGATTGACATTATAGGTGTTTAAAATTTTCTGAAATAGCAATTTCTACACTAAACTTAAAATTAATTTACTAGCAATGTGAACAATAAAGAATGTTTAAAGCCAATATTTGATATATTGTTTCCTTATTATAAGTATACTGTACCAACATAAAAATAAATTTAATATATAGAATGCTGGTTACACATATTAAAAATAATAATTAATAAATTATTACAGGCAATAATTCTTATCTATACAGACAAATTCTGATTTCACAAATTCCAGATTTATGTCAACAATCTGTAACAGTGTGCAGACCTTCAATTAAGAATTTTATGTTAATAAATCTGTTGATATTACAGCTTCATTATAATCATCACCATGTTCATCTGTATTTTTAAATTAAATTAATATATCACAATAATATGCATTGATTTTTTTAAATTACTATTTATTCAAGGTTAACTTTATTTATATTGCATTATGTATTTTATCTGTTCATTGAAGTTTTTTCTGAACTTGTTTGAAATGAATTAAATTAAATGTTAGCTAGAAAGTTTTAATTCAATTTATGTAAAATTTGATTTGTAATAAGTGAGTTTGGAACTATCAATTTAAATAAGATAGGAATTGCTAATATTTACATTTAATAAAGTGAATGAAAACTAAAAGTAATGAGAAATACTTAATTTTCATTATTATTATAAAGATTCTGCATTAACATAAAAACGTTTTTAATGATCCAACAGTTTAAAGTTGTTTTAAAAACATGTACAATTTATAATGAAAAGGCATGATGTATACTGTTGAATTATAGCTATAATATTCTCTTAATATGAAAAAGTTACTTAATTACTAACTCAATGTGGTAATTATATCATATCTGTACCATAATAAAAAATAGAATCAATAAGTGATCATTTGCTATTAGTTACTATATAAATCATAAGCACAAATTATTATAGCATATTATTTTATTAGGATTTTATAGCGGCAACAACAAATGAAAACTAGTATTAAGCAAAGTCAAATTGCAATATGAACTTATAGAATACATATAATGTCTTAAAACTACAAGAACTAAAACCAGGTAAAAAATCAAACAAATTACAGTACATAGAGATCTATAAATATATTTATGTAAAAAATTGTCAGATCTGAATACCAATAATAATGAAACATGATATGATATTTTGACACAATTAGTAAAAACCAAAAGTTTCTTTTTTCTTTTACCAATTAGATATAATTTCCCACTTTTAAATATACCTCAACATCATCTTGTCAGTTTAAAACATTATTTAAACTACATTTCTTCAGAAATTCCAATAATCTAGATGGAAATTTCTTGAGTTTATAATATATATATATATCTTGCAATTATTTCAATGCTGTATCCAAACAAATTATATGGTGGTCCAGATATCATACTTAAAATTCTTTAATCAACATAATTTGTAAGTATTAGTTACCAATTTAATTCATCTATTTCAAATTATTGTTTTCACTTATCAAAATCCTCCAATCTCTAAAACTGTAGCTATAATTATCTTATCAAACATAAAACAATTAGTCAAATATAGTAATTACAATATTATATTTATTTTCTCAATAATAGGCAGTTTAATTAAAGTTAAAAATAAAATATTGTTTAACTTCATAATTGCAGTATTTGAATACCTTAACATATTTTCAATTTCCACTATAATTCTAAAATTAGAATGGGTAAAGGCAAAATACAATTATTTTTAATTTATTTATTATTAAAAACAGGATTAGAAATAGCATAAATATATTAAAACAATCTTTTTTTTTAACAAAAAAAAAACCTTGTCTTTATCCATTAGAAACATAATTATGTTGCAATATTATGAAATAGATGGAAATGTGTCGATTAATAAAATGTAAATGTTAAGTATTAGCATCAGTGAAATATTTTCTATACTTTTAAAAGTTCAATTTTAGTTGACATTGCATGGTGAAAAATTTGAAGATAATATATTAATTTTATATATTTTTTTACATTTACATTTTTGAATTTGTATTGGGTTTTCTGTTTAAATCAGTGGCTCTCAACCTTCCTAATGCCTCGATCCTTTAATGCAGTTCCTTGTGTTGTGGTGACTCCCAACCTGTAATTTTGCTACTGTTATGAATCGAAAATATGTGATTTCCAATGGTTAGATGACTTCTGTAAAAGGGTTGTTCGACCCTCAAAGGGGTCGTGACCCACAGGTTGAGAACTGCTGGCTTATTAAATGATTGCATAGCATGATAACTTTGCTCTAGATTGGAAGTCTGGAAAATATTTAATGAATGGGTTGAATATGATGACATTTCATTTTTTGAATATGTAATACTCTTGATATATATATTTTTTAAAAAGTCGGGGACATATAACAATGCCATCTAAGATTATCAATCATAGATACTCCTGATAAATATTTGCATGTTTTTAACAATAAAAAAATCATAATTTAGAGGCAATGAAAAATGTTTAGCAATGTGATATTATAAATAATTTTATTTAAATTTTCTGTATTTGTTTTTAGCTGTTGGTGAGTCATATGATTGTCATGTGAACACCTTTGTTATCATACTTTTTTTTCTTATTTAAGACAGAGTTATTGCATGATCCTTTTACTTTAAACTTATTTTTAATGTATTCATGTTTTATATTTTAAATTTACTTTCTAAAAGATTATGCATCAGTCATTTGTTTCTAAGGTGCTTCAGCATTTGTTAGAATTAATATTTTTGGTACACTGGACCCCCCGGGGTGAGATATAGAATTGACACGATCATTTTGTGTTATCACTCTGTCATTAAATAGTGTAGTACTGTCTCACAATTAATCTATAATCACTTGCTGATGACTTAACAAGGATGCCAATTGAACCACCAACTCCATTAACAATGGCCACTCATAAGTGAATAAAACTTCCAATTCAAAACAAAAAAAAATAGGATGACAAAAAGTAATAACACTAACTATAAAATAATAAATAAAAAAACAAATTCTATGACATTATTAAACTCATCACTAAAGAACATAAACATATGGAAGTTTAACAACAACTGTGTGCATGCAAAGTAAAATTAAAGATATCCATTATCTTATTCCATCAAAAAATGAAGTGAACATATATATATAAAAATAAAATTTCCAAGTTTCAATTTAACTTTTAATATATAAATCAAATATAAAACAATAATTTAAAAAGTTGACTAAAAATTGACTGATATGTTAAAGACACATAAGTCATTTTCTATATAAGTAATATAAAAATTAAGAGTTGATAATAATAAAGGTCTTAATAGTCACGTTTTTATTTTTACATCTATTTAAATACATATGCAAAAACACTTATAAAATCCAATATAGTAAAATATGTAATTGTCATTCTCTATAAACTTCTTTTATTTTTATTTTTTCCACTTTAGAATATGAATCAAACCAAAAATTAATATTGGTAATAGGGAAAAAAAAAAACTATTTTACAGACTTCTTTTTGCATAATTTTTCCAAAATGATTAAGATAGCATGCAAATTATATTATGTACGTGAATTATGGGCTGCATAATAAATATTTCAAAAGTAATGTGTTTTTTTTTTCCTTTGCTATTTGTTGACATAATAAATTATTTTAAGATTCTGAACAATACTTGTTTATTATTTTATTAATTATTGAAGTTGAATTTAATTAATTAATCACATTAATTAAAGATTCTCTGGTTAAATATATATATATGCAGTAGCTTTTTATTAAAAAAATAAAATAATGAAAGCACAATGTAAGCAAATGCATATTAAAGTATTAAACTTGTTTCAATTATTAAGTACAATAATTATAAAAAATAAACATTACACCCACGACAACTCAACAAATACACTATCAATAAACATGTATTGCAATTTAATTTTATCAAAATACTGATAGACAAAGAAAGCCTTAAAATTTCTCAAGACAAAAAAAAGTTGCAACTAATTGCACTGACTGTATTACCTTTTGATGAAGTTACTATACCCATGCCAAAGTTGGACCAGAATAAACTAATCAATAAGATTGTTTAACAATACAAAAAATATGAAAACTTGAAAATAATATCATTTATTTAAAAAACAAATCTGAAAATAATATCGTATGTTTAAGGAACAAACTATTCAAAAAAGAAATATTTTCAATAGTTAATATTAATGCAAACATTCAGCAAGAAATTAAATTAGTGTTTGCTGTCATTATTAATTTAATTTCTTAATATTTGCATTCATCACATTTATTGAAAATAGTTGTCTTTTTCAATCATTATTTATTCACTAAATATATTATTTTCTGATTTGTTTTCTAAATAAATTGCATTATTTTCATGTTTGGTTTCTTTTTAGAATTTTTAAGCTATATGCCAACTTTGCTAATAAAATTTCTCACTAAACTTTTTTTTTAATGTCAATTATCTTATTTATCTCTATGCACTATGATGCAATGCACTATGGCTTCTACTTTCTCAATCAGGAATCTCTCAGTCACTATGTCCAGAGAAACCTGTTAGCCACCTTACCTTACCTTTAAGCCAATAAACATCACATGATCACCATTTCTTATGCTTGCTTATACCTGTTATTAAAACAGGCAAAACTCACTATATGTATTGGCATATACAGCAAGCTAGAGTACTAAATGGATGCGAGAAGGCTTGTGCATCAAATTCCCATGTAATGCCTACTCATCCAATATTCACAGACTAGTTTTTGACTTGTGGCCTTCATCAATTTAAGACTCATAGTTTTGTAGTTAAGTGTAGATAAAAGGTGGCTGCTAGAGGAGTTGCATTAGATCCTAAGATCTAGGTGCAGTGCTCTCAGATCCAAGGCTCCTCACTGATGAAGGCCACAAGCCAGAAACTAGTCTGGGGATATTGGATGAGTAGGCACTATATGGGGATTTAATACACAAGCCTTCTAGCATCCACTGATTACTCTAGCTTGCTGTGTCTGCCAATATGTATAGTGAGTTTTGCCTGTTTTATCTTTTCTTTCCATTACCTACCCTGTTTTCCCCATATTCTTCTCTATCTTGCTCCCACCCATTTCCACAAGATTATCTTTGTCCATTCTATGGCCTTTATATCTAAATTCCCCTTATCTTTTTACAAACCCAGCATAAAAACCAAGAACACACTTTCTGTATAATCATTTTGTTTATATTTATTCTTTCACAGCTTCATTATTTGTATCCTTTCTGCTTGTAAGCATTTACATTCAATTAACAGATGCCTAATATTTTTCATGTCTTCACATATAACTTGCAGGCTAAATCACCCACATTTCTCCAATTTAATTGTATATTCCCTTGTTGCTAATGATCCCGTTTGAGCCTTAAACAGTAAACTACTTTTCTTACTATTATCATAAATTATCTCACATCCAATATTCTGTTTACTTCTATATATATTTAAAACCTTTTTATTCTCCATACTAGTCTTCCATCTCTCCAACTACATATTTTTTATTAATGCATCTATTTTCTATCCCATTCCTTGTTATTATAACACTCAACAATTCTCCTAACACAATCATCCCACCTACAAAAGGTATACCGACATAAAGACTTTATCCAAATCTTCTGCATCCCATACTACCTTTCTCACCCATCTTGTTGTCTGTCCTTTACTCATAACCCAGTTAAATACTATTTTGGCTATTCTTTTACTATCCATAAATTGCAATCTACAGAACATTTTCATTTTGTTTTTTGCATCTCTCATATAAATACTTGACCATCCCTTGAAGTTCCTCCTTTACCATCCACACATCTACATCTAATGCATGTCTTACTACTTTTCTTTGTAATTTTTTTAAGTAATTTAACACCCCTTTACTGACACATAACACATCATTACCATAAGTTAACCCTGCTACTGCCACTCGCTTCCATACAATTCTTGCTACATATTATATGAAAACACTGTCAATTTCTTTATCAGTCACTTTCTTTTCATTGCTTCATTTATATTTTTTTCCCATTCATCCAAGCAATTTCTCTTATTACTTAGGATGATTCCCAAATAGTTATACCTATTCACCACATTTAACTTTATATCCCCCTATAAAAATTATTTCTCTTTCCCCAGGATTTATCATCATTACTTTTGAGTTTTCTTCACTAAATTTAATCTCTATCTCTTTACCCACCCTTGTGCATGTCTTCAGCATAACTTCCATATCTTCTCTATCTTCTGTGCACAAGAAAATATCATCAGCAAATAAAAAAACCTAATAATATATAGTCCCTTGCCATTGATTTTTTAATGGTATCTCTACCCTCTTCCTAGTCTTTCTATTGCTCTCTCCATTTCTCTCAAATATAACAAAAACAAAATAGGTGACATAAGATATATTTGCCTTAGTCCCACCCCATTTTAATGATTCTGTTTCCTAATAGATATGTATAGTAATTATAATCATGCAATCTCTTAATAAAATCCACTAAAGCTCCGTTCATTTCCAAATTTACTAAACTTAGACATAATCTATTTCTATTTACTCTATCATATGCCTTCTCTACATCTATAAAGACCATATATAACTATCTACTTGTATTCCCACTCATATCTATAAGTTGTGTAACTAAAAATAAACTATCTCCTATATACCTATTCAATCAAAAACCTCCTTGCATTTCTCCCACTATATTATTTTCTTCCATCCATTTTGCCAACTTAATAGCCACCATATATGCAAAAACTTTATGTAACACTGACATTACCACTATTGATCTATAATTGTTTAACTTTCTATGATTCTTACCCTTTCCTTTAAGAAATAGCCTTACTCTTGTATTATTCCAGTTATCTGGAAATTCTCTCTTCTGTGTCATCTTATTAAAACATGATAATAGATTTAATTTTGTCCTATTTGCTAAATTTATCACCATCTCTGCTGCCCTTCCACCTAAACCTCCTGCCTTTCCACTTTTCAATTTGTTCCCTGCCTCATTCAATTAATTTTCTGTAGGATCTAATATTTCCATTATTATATGTTTTTATGTTTGTTATCACTCTGTCCTTCACATCTAACATCTTTTCTACATCCATTACATACTTATTTAAAATTGTCTCTAATTCTTCTCTAGAGCTACAATCTTTTTCTTCATCATTAAGTAATACTATTTCTCTCTCCCCTACATTCCTTCTTTTAATATATTTCCAAAAAATTTTATTTCCATCTTTTCCACTTTTATTTTCCTTCAATAATTTACTATTTAATTTCATTCTCTCTATATAAATACCTATTTTAGCCAACTTTTTAAAAATATTTTTCCCATTTAATATTAAGATTTTTTTCACTTTCTTTGTTTTTAATAACAATATTCTCTGAATGTTTTGTTCCTCTCTTTTAAAACTTTTACTAATTCTCATATTTCTATTACTTTTATTCTTCTGAATATTCTCAACTAAAACCTTATTTGTCATTTTTTCTATTTCAACACAAACAAACACTTCCATGATTTCTTCCACTTATATTTTATATTCTTTTAACTTATTCTTATCATTCATTCTCCATCCACATCTTTCACTATCCTTTCTATTTTTATTACTATTTCCTTTACATTACTAACCATTTGTATTAGAAAGAAATTATGATCACTATTACATATTCTCTCATTACTAAACACTTTAATTTTCCATACTTTATTCATTCCCTCTTTCTCTACTACATAATCTATTGTGTGAAATATATTATTTCTAGACCATGTGTATTGTCCCTCATAAATATTTGGTAAATTTCCAATGCTAAAAAAAAAAATTAAAACTGTCCCATTCGTGTTACTGACATCATCAATTTCTTGAATATGCCAATTCATATCCTCTACAATGATTATTTTCTTCCTCTTTTTAAAAAAAAAAATCTTTATCTCCTTAACTAGGCATTCATCTATGCTACTGTTCCACTCCATTATAGTTTGACTATCTCCAGTAGCTATATATGATATCACTATCATCCATTCTAGTCTTTCTAACTTTATCTCAAACCACAAATGTTCTTGCCATTTAACTGTATTTAAATATTTTTTGACATAACCCCTATATCCCCACCCTTTTTTCTTTTTTTTTTCTATTTATACTCTGCTATATAAAGTCTTCCAGTGCTTTTCTTAGAAGTGTTTCCACTACTGTTAATTCGTTAAGCTCTTTGTTTTTAACTGCTTTATTTAATTCCGGCTATTTTTCTGGTCTCTTATCACCTTGCATATTCAAATATCCAGTTTTAACTATTTCTTCTTTCCTTATCACCCTTTTATAAATTATTTTGAATCTTTCTTCTTTATTACATTTGTAATTAGCTTGTTTATCATTAGTTTTACAGAACCATTCCTTATTCACATCTACATTTTTATCTAAATTAGTTACCCTTTATTTACTTCTTGCATCCCATCCATTCATAACCTTATTTTTGATAATACTGTAATTTAAATCTACTTTGGTATATGGATTGTAGCTCCATCAGTGAATATGTATAAACATGCAACTAGAAACAAAATGTTTATTCATTAAAAATGAGGATCCCATTCAAGTAATTGTGAAATTTTATATAAAAAAAATATGCACAGTTTAATGAAAGTTTATTAAATATAAATGTCTTGCAAAGTTAAATTCACAAAAAAAATGATCTTAAAATATAGTAACCATTTTCTGTCTAAGATTAACAAAGGGTACACTCTTATCATATATTCTGGAATTATCAATAGTAATAAGTATATATATATATAATTTGTTTATAATTAAACAACATTCATTTAATATCATTGCAAAGTAATTTATAAAAATATAAAACGATTTTTTTTGTTAATCATAAAATAAAAACGAACTCAAAAAGTTTCTTACTTGTTTTTATTACATTATTCTATTATAGATTTTTAAAAAATCTAGCAAATTAAAATTGAGTGTATAGTAGAAATAAAATAAGTTGTATTTTTTCCTAATAATTTTTAATATTAAAATTTTAATTTCTCATAATATAATTTATAAAACTAAAAAATCAGAAACAAAATATTTGATTTTTATCAACAAGTTATAAGCAGTTTTTTTTTTCTTTTTTACTAAAAGAGAGAGAAATATCTTGCTTAACCTTTATAAAGAAAATTATTAATGTTTTCAGAATATTTTTTTTTACCTGAAAATAATTTTTTTAAACATTTTCCTTATTAATATGTTTATAAACAATTCATTTCATAAAATATATATGTCCAACATTCAATATATACATACACAAGCTCTGGTAATGGTTAATGCTATTCTTAAGAGAATCTTCTGCCCCTCCTCCATTCTTCATGAATTTAATTATCACACTATCTTTCCAAAATCAATTATGAAAAACAAGAACATATGTGCAAAGATACTGCTAGAACTTTTCTGATTATTATTTAAGATAACCTTACATAATAATTGTGGGCAAATTGGCATCCAGTTTTTTCAAGAAAACATCATACTTTTACAATGGTATAATTTATGACTTGATGTTGTCTGTAAAATACATTTTCATAATAAATTATAAATATTTTTAACTTAATTCTTTTTTTAAATTTAGTTTTGATTTGTTACTAGTGTTTTAACTCCATTTTTATTTATATTCTTAAGCTTAAGGCTCATTTTATTGTTTATAATTTTCTAAATTGTTATAATTTAGTACCATTATATTTCCTTTAACCCAGTATTTTTGTTAGTGTATTAAAATTCTAAAATAAATATTGAGTTTGTAATATTATTTTCAAATTATATAAGTAAAGATACAATAATTGTTTTTAAACAAAAACACATTTTTTTTTATTTTAGGGTTCTATACATTTTTATATTCTTCAAAGTATATTTTAAAAATTGAGCTAAGGATATTTCTCCTTTCTCTACTTTAGCATCATCTATAACAAAAAATTTTAATCAAAGCTTATCAGATGATTTTTCATGCTACAACAGAGAAAGAAAAAACACTTTATTTTTAAATATTATAAATCATTAAGGAGATCAGGAAAAAAATAGTTTAAGACTATCGTCAGAAGTACAAAAATATTGAAAACAAAAAAGGGAAAAAATATTAATGAGAAAATTAAAAAACAAAATCGATTGAACATAAATAATACGAAAGATGAAGTAAAAAGAAAGACATCTCAAATGATGATTCAAAAAAGCTAATGATTTGGAATTTAAAGAGGAGGGTAAAAGAAAGGTGGAAAATGTTTGATAAAAATAGTTTCAGCAAACGAGTGAAATCTTTTGATTGATGACTAATGATGATGATGATGATTAAAACTGTGATGAAAGCTTAAGAGAATGAAATACAATAATAACTCTGCAGTGAAGAAGAACTTATTTATATATAAACTTTATTAATTTGAAAAGTTCGTGAAATTATAAAAATCATAAAAATTATTAAAATCTATCAATCAAATGTCTAAAATAATAAAAGCAATCATTTTCAGATGTATAAGAGACTAACTAATCTTTAGGACTAATTTTCTTCATTTAGAAATTAGATTTTAAATAACAATCACCAACATAACAAATCTGTATTTTAAAGTTTAGATTAGTTGGTCTTACAGGAAAGAGATTTCAAAATAATTAAAGGAAACAATGTTCCACAGATATAATTTTGCATTAGTCATCCCAACCCACAATCAGACTGCCTGTCATCAACACTCCTGAAGGATACTTTCTCTATGACTAAAGACTTGATCAGAAAAATTTATTCCCCAGTATAATTTAGCTGAAAAACATTATGTATTGATCAAAAAGCTCTCTCATGAATTTAAAAATCTGTCTCTATGGGAACAATGTAAAAGATTTATGGGATAATTATTTCTCAGTGGCAATTTGTAAAGATGAGCTCATAGCCATGACAGTGAGAAGGAATAGTGTGTAGGTTGAAACAACTTTAAGCCTATAACTTTAAGAACGAATTTATAAACAATGAACATTAATTATTAATGTCAATACAAAAAAAAAAACCTCTTCATAAAAGTCATCCACAGTTTGAAAAGCTGCTTAAACAGTTCGTTGCCAGCAATAGATTGTTTCATATATTTCAAAAATAGCAATAAATATTTCCTCAAAAAAAGATAACATTCAGCAACAAGTTTTTTTAATGCCGACACACACATATATATATGCTCTCATTTTATTATTCATTTATCTGTATCAATATTCATTTAAACTGAATGTATTTAGAAGTTGATACATTAGTAATGTGCCTTTAAAAAACTAATTTTTTTTTCCCTCCCCACAAAATAATAAATAACTAAGCCTTATATTTGGGAGCACTGCATCTTCACTGATGAAGGCCAAGGGCTAGAAATTAGTCTGGGATATTGGATGAGTAGACACTAGATAAGGATTTTTATGTACAAACGTTTTAGCATCCACTAATTACTATGGTTCGCACTAGATGGCAACTGCTATATGGAGAGAGTTGCTACTTTTAAAATAGATTATATTAATAGATATTGATAACTAGCATACTTGGTAAACTGATGAAGTGGTAGATGCTGGAGCTCAACATCCATGGATCATGACCGAATTATATCATTTCTAGTACTCATAAGCTTAAACCATTTAAATATTATAATTATGGGCATTAGATGTCTTGATTCAATGCTTTTATCCTTGAATTTCTTTAACAATAACAAAAAAAATATAAATGTTTTTCAATCTCAAACAAGTCAAAATAAATATATATGTATACTTTTTTATCTGACAATAAAAAAAGCCACTAAATTCTGTAATAATACATTCATCTAAGATAAAAAGATTAGAAAACATTAATTAACTAAGGATGTTGTAAGTACTAAAATTTTTGACTGCAAGTGATTATGATATCAGAAATCACATTATATTTTGTAATAGACAATGTAATCAATTAAATTTAAAGTGATGCATAGCGACTAAATGAGTAAGGCATGAAATACAGGGCAAGCAGGACAAATTTCTTAACTAAAAGATATTCTACAGAACTAGACATAATCCAAGATTTGAAGTGAGTAGATAAATATGTTTAAGATAAATATTATCAAAGTGTAAGATGATTATATTACTAATGTACTCATGCCAGCATATTCTGACTAATAGTTGATGGTTATTTAATATTTAATTATGATCAATTGCTAACTAAAAATTTTATTTATATAAAATCCTTTAAAATGGACTAAAATTTTGAAATCTTTCGATTTATTTATACAGCTTGTGGTTTGTTTAACAACAAAAAAAATATTACTTTATCCTATCTTCAGTCTAATCAGTAATAAAGCATTGACTGAATTACCATCTAACCCTCTTAATTTACTAAATATTTAGGCAGATGTAATTATAGTAAAATGTATAAAACGTAGAAAAAATCTTGTAATATATCATTCAATGTATTATCTAGTAAAAATCTGGCTTCCATAGTCCCAGCTTTTATCATCTAACAAAATTATGAGGAAGTCTTCAATTTTCATGATAGACAGACTTTACTGCCTCAAATTGTTAGGATTATATTTTACCTGAATATACACAAAATAATAATAAATATAATAATTAAATTAATTAATATATGAATACAAAATAAAAATGAAATCTTTAAATCATTATGGACTATTATCAACCCATTGGAAGATAAAGATCAACCCAAATTTAATTCAGTTTCTTTAATCTAGAGTCTCTTTTATTCCCATAATACTAATAAACATCCTTATTTCATTTATTCACCATACATGGTATATCTTTTTAGGTCTTTAGGATCCAGTTTTAGAGTTCAACTGTATATCTATTACTATCTCTTCTAGCAATATGTCCAGCCCAGCTTCATGTCAATGATACCTGTTAGTTCTCTCATCCAAGTATTTTATTTTTTATCCCTTCTTGTTATTCCCAATATGCAATTTTTACATGAATAATCTGAAGCTTCTGAACTATTCTTCTGTTAAGTGCCCAAGTATCAGATTCATAAATAAGAACTGATAAAACATATTTATTAAAAAATTTCATTTTCAAACATATAAGCATATTTCCTCTTAGAATTAATTATTTTTACTAAAAGCATTCCATCCAAGGTTAATTCTATGATTAATTTCATCTATTATATTTCTTTCTGTATTAACAATATCGCTAAAGTATTTGAATCTTAATGACTTTACTTACTGAAAGCATCTTGATTCTAATTTGTCTTATTATCAATTTTATTTTCTTAGTAAAAACAGTTATTTACTACAGTAAGTAGCAAGTGAACATTATTCAAAAAATAAAGAGAGTTGGTATACTAATTATCTCTAAATTAGCTAGATTAAGTTTAGACAATTTTTAAAATATCTTCAAGTTTTTTTTTTATTATTTTATTAGTACATCTCTCATTCTCAGTCATCTATCAGTACAGAGCTTCAGACCAATCACTCTCTCTTTCACTATGCATGGATTTTGGGGACAATCTTTGCTCATCAAGCGAGTTAAAAATATCTAACATCTCAATTTCCATGCATAATGTTTTTCCATTACACCATTTTCTCACATGTTAAAAATTGTTTTCTATTAACTTATAAAAAAATCATGAGCAGGATGACATAATACTGCTCTGACACTGAATTCTGATGCGTCCATGGTCAGAGTTACTTCCAATTCGCTGTTGTGATGGACAAATAATTTATTTGAAGTAAGCAGCAATTTTGTGTATAGAAATGCTTTTTCTTCTTCTTCCCACTTCCATTTTTAATTCTTTTTGAGGAGACCATATAATAGTCTGGCCACATGGGCTTTTCTTTCTAAGAAATTTTCAAAGTAATTAACCATACCCAGGAAGGCTTGGAGTTTTTTCACATTGTTAAGTCTCTGCGCTTCTGCAACCGCTTTAGCTTTTGGGAGGGGGGGGCAGGAGATTGGCATCTTTACATATAATGTGATCAAAAAACTTGATTTCATTCACCCTCCATATGCATTTTTGGGTATTAAGTTTATCCCTGAATTTACCCAGTATTTTAAAGACTTTCTGTAGATGCATTTTCAGTTCATTTTCAGCCATAGCTGTAATCAGAATGCCATTTAATACATTAAGGAGGATTTCAATTTTTGATTGAAAGATACTAGAAGCATATATTATTCCAAACAGGAGCCTCATACATTTATATAACTCTATGTGAGTGGTTATTGTTAATATTTCAGCTGTCTGTTCATTAAATGGTATTTGATGGAAAGCGGCATTGAGATCTAATTTAGCAAAAAAATTTGGATCTCTGGAGTGATACTATTATTTCCCTGGCATTAGGGAGTGGGTACACATTTTTACTAATCAACTTGTTTACTAATATTCTATAATTGCCACACAAACTAATTTGCCCATTGAGTTTAGTTATAATTACCAATGATGTAGCCCAATCTGAATTTTCAGTGGGTTGTAACACCTCTTTCTTAACTAAGTCATCAATTTCATTTTTGACTTTCTTTTTTTGTGCAAAGTGAACTTTCCGTGGTTTGCATATTATAGGTAGTGCATCAGTGCTTAACTCTACCAATACAGAGGGTGTTTTAATAATGCCAAGTTCACCATTAAATAAGCTAGGAAATTTGATTCATATTTTGTTTTCCATTTTGACCTTTTTCACAAATAGTGAGTTTAATACCCAATTTCATAAACCATTGACACCAGATATGGGGATTTATTGGATCATAAATTAAGTATAAAGGTAACTCTATAACATTTCCCTTTTTTTCTACTTATGGGGACCTGAACAACACCTCTAATTTTGACCACATTGCCGTTTATATCTAATGCTTTTAAAGTCAGTTTTTTTTTCTAGTTTAGGGATTTTATTACTCATAGAGGTTACAGTAGCCGAGTTGCAGATTGATATTAATGATACATCGCTACTACTGTCTACCTCCATAGATATGGGCTGATCATACAGCTTTAGTTTTAACATAATTTTGTCATCATTGGTGGACATTTTTTAATTTTGGTGCCTGACCCTGATATGAATGTCTATAATTATTACTTTCCCTGTTGGGATCATTACATTTTTCTTTACACATTTTTTTCTATGTGCCCTCTTATTTACAATTATTGCAGCATTCTCATTTATAAAAACAATTTCTGGCTTTGTGGCCTTTTTCCCACAGCAAAAACATATAAATGGGTTTTTACTGTTAGCACTATTTTCATTAATCTTTGACAATTATTTCTTTACATTTTTACTACCATCTGTTTGCGATTTGCTATTAATCTTGAACTCGGCAAATTTTCGAGATTGCTCAAGCATGAGTCCATAAGCTATCCCAAGTTTTATAGCCTCTATATAATTTAAATCACTAACAGCCAATAATTGTTGCCATAAATTATCATTACACATACCCATAAGAAATTGTTCAGCAGGACTTCGTCTAGGAGTGATCCATAGATGCAATTTTTTGCTAGATTACAAAAAGCACTATTGTAATCTTTTATATTTTCATCCCAACCTTGGTTCCAGGCTCAGAATTGCAGTCTAGCAACATTCCTCGGGGGTTGTGGGTTAAAATGGTTTGACCAATGCTATTTAACCTCATCGTATGTACAATCTTCAGGAGTTAGAGGTTCAATGAGCCTGTTGGCTATTTCAATAACTCCTTTCCCAGAAAAGCATAATAATGATGCAATACCATTTTTAACTTTATTAATGAATAAGTATTTTTTTACATGTTGAACATACATGGGCCAACTACTTGCTTCACTGATATAAAATTCACCAATTGCTACTTGCATTGCCTAATCTTTTACCTAAATTTAACCATTATTTTAATTAATAATTCCAATCAAGACTGTGAGTATGCTAATTGCTATGTCTAGCTAATCTAAGAGGGCACTTCCTAAAAATACAAATCACTACTAAACAGTTAATATTTAGATAATTTAATGATCTTTAGTAGCATTTTAACTACTTACATATATACAATCATTTAACATAAGGCCCCAAAACATACATAAATAATAATTTAGATCGATATGACCTGTAAATCCTAGCTGACTGTTCATACATTCAGAGGCCAGCTCTCCACACTTGAAGTCATTGTGCCATGGAGACGATCTGCTCCAATATATATGTCCATGTGGACAGGTGAAGTTCCAAGAATAAAGTGCCCTCTTCTTCATCAAATTAGTACTAAGGCATTCGTTGTTTTAATCACTGCAGATGACTGGCTCATACTCCCATCTGTCCGCTCAGGTGATTCTTCATTTTAATCTTCATACAAGAATTTACATCATTATCTTTCTGGCTTTAATTAATGTTATTTTTATAGTTTGTCATTTATCTTATAAAGGAAATCTAAAGGCAAATTCCTTTAATTGTTTATTTCATTAATGATGTATTAGACTCTCATTAATTAAAGTGGTATTAATTTTTAGAAAATAATATTTTTCTAATCTTAAAACTTATAAATCTTTTACTTACTATTTTAAAAGAGTCAATCTTTTAAAATTCTTTAATTTATTAACCTTATTACTTTTTCTTTAAGTTTATATCTATATATGTATGTGAATTTAAACATATACATACATATCAGTATTTTTCAATTTATATAAAAAAACTGAAATATTTTGGCAGAGATAAATGAGTAAAAATAATTATGATAGGTTTACTCTCTTTTCTGATTTTGTAAATCTACAATATGTAGATGTATGCATGAATCTTTCTACATTTGAGTTATAAGCTATTTTCAAAATAAAATAATAACCATCACTGAACATACTTCTGATTTTCAATAAACAGACAAATCTCTTAGAATTTAGCTTGATTTATTATTAAAATCATTATTTAATTTAAAACATAAAATAAATTTTGGATCAAGGTTATGAATCAGTATCCAAATCTTTTTTAAAAGGCAATAAAAATATTGACATTCCACCAATTGTATTTACATGAATCAATAATGAAAACTAAGGTAGGCCCTTTCTTATCTTTGTCTTACTTTTTAATTAATTTTGATCTTAAGATTGATTTGATAATATGAGTTCAATGATTTTACAAATAAGAGAATTAGTATTAACGTAAACATTAAACACACACGTATATATATATTTAAGTTAAATATGATTTTAAAATGAATTAAAATTGAAATAAAAATATATAGATACAAATTTAAATACACAAAAACTATTTTTTTTTTAAATGATTGTATGTACTTAATAATTTGATATAATTAATACTAAAGATATTTAAAATTGTAAATGAAATGAATAGTTTTTGAATTAAAAATACTATATGTACTCACAGGTATATATTGTAATGGTAAATTTGTCATAATAAATGGGTTTGAACCAAAAACCAAAGATATATACAATGCTATATTCAATATTACTGTAAATTTCAATTCAAATAAAGTGAAAGTTGAATGGTTCAAGTCAATTATATTAACCAATGTGATGATGATGATTTATAACTCCCATAAATATTTTGTTTTTCACTTTCTATAAAAATGAAACTCAAAAGCACCAAATCGTCTAAAAAGAAAGTTTATTTTTGGAAAACTTTTAAAGAAATGATCATCATCAATTATAAATTATTATGGTCATCCCTGCATGTTCCCAAATGGATTGCATAATTTTTCAGGGTTGTAGATATTAACTAGAATTTGGGTGTTAAAAGCATAATGTTTAGATTGAGTTACAAACACAAATGAAATGGGTTAATAATAATAATATAATTTAACAATTTATTAATAATGGATAAATAAAACTCTTGTCTATACACTATACAAAATATTAATATCATCTTGGTATTGGTAAGAAACTTATTTCTGCACTAAGAAAAAAGATGGAACTATTACTAAAATGAGAGATAACATCATGAAATGTGTAGAAAAGTTCTATCAAGAATTATATGGTAATATAGAACAAGGAAAAATAAATCCTACAAAACCTCTACCTTCTGAATTGCCCAGGATTTTAAATAAATGAGACAATTAAATTTATGAAGAAGAGAAAAGTTCCAGGTAATGATGGAATTATAATCGATATATTGGCAAAGTTATATACCAAATGTCTAAATGATAAAGATGTATCAGTCAATTAGAAGAATACTATATTAATATTTTAAAAGGGTGATAAATAAGATATGAGAATTTACAAACTTATCAGTCTTTTATCAATTCTGTACATACCAAAATAATTACAACTCATTTCCAGCAAACTTTGGATTTTAAACAAACCAGAAGAACAAGTTGGATTTAAAAGTGGTTTTAGTACAGTAGATTACATACAAGCATTGAGAGAAGTTATAAAAAGAACCAATGAATATGAATTGCCATTATACTTTGGAATTAGATTATGAACAGTTATTTGATTCTATAAGCATTTCTTCAGTAATTAAAGCATTGGATCATCGTAGTATACATCCAGGATAATGTCATATTCTGAAGAACATTTATAAAAATGCAACAGTAACAATTAGATTACATAATGATAATAAAAAAAATTAACATTAAAAAGAATATATGAGAGGGTGACTCCATATCTCCAAAACTTTTTTACAGCAGTTTTAAAAAAAGTATTTTGTGGATTAAAATGGGAAGCTAAGGGATTAAAGTAAATGGAGATTATTTAAGTCATCTAGATTTTACATAAGATATAGTTGCTTTTGCAAATAAAGCTTTAGGGCTTCAGAAAATGATGCAAAAATTTATCAGATGAAAGTAAAAAAATAGGATTAAAAGTACAAATAATATTCAATGGATTTTCTCAAAATATGAAAATAACGATTAATAAAGATGAGTTAGAAAAAGTTAACAACTACAAATACTTGATCAAATTATTACTACAGATGAAAACATGAAGGATAATCATAGAATTGGTGCTTTTGGTAGAAATAGTATTAATAGAAATATGCCTATGTTTTTGAAAAGAAAGGTTTTTAATAAATGTCTTTACCAGTTCTTACTTATTGATCTGAGACTTGAACGCTTAACAGAAGAGTAATAGACTTCAGATCATTCAACAAAGTATAAAGAGAAACATGTTAGGAATAAGAAAAAATTGAAAACAAATGCATCAGTGAGAGAACAAACAGGAGTTATTGACATTATTGAAACAATTAAAAGACTGAAGTGGAGTTGGGCTGGATATATTGCAAAAATAGATAATAGATAAACAGTTGAATTCTTAGATTGGATTCCAAAAGATTGTAAAAATCATAGAAAAAGATCACATGTGAGATGGATGGATTAAATAAGGTAAGGGTGCTGGAATGACATGAAGAAAAGAGGCTAAATATTGGCGAAGGTGGACTGAATTTTGAGAGACCTTCATCCTGCAGTGGATTAATAATTATTGGAAATGTTATCAATGATGAATAATACAATTTTTAATTTAAGTTTAGGTTTAAGTTTAAGGTCTTATAGTATTTATAATGTTAAAATCTTACCATGTTAAATACTCAGTCACAAACCATGATTTTTGCAGATATTCTTCTTTTAATAAATTTACAATTGTCTTCATTAATTGCTCTAGGGATAATACTTCTTCTTGGGCACTGGTGATGTTAGAGAGTAAATATAGCAGCACTGGTGATGTTATATAAGATATAATATTGGTAAGTCTTGGGTAATTTATATGGCATTATCCATTTCTTCCTTCACACCATTATAGAAGCATTGCACTGGCTGGTTTTGAAAACTTCAGTGTTAATTTTTGAATCCAATCAGGTAGTTTTGACTGATGTGGTTATTTGTTTACCTAGCAACATATTGTAGAAAGTTTCTACTAGATAAAATCATCATATTGACTGTTATGACTGAAGTACTTTTAAAACAGTCAGTAAAATACAGCAAGTTACAGTAGAAGTTTTAACCTCAGCATAAATCACTGCAACACTATTTCAAAAGTAGACTGGACTGGAATTCAAAGCAATATAGAATAAAATTCTGGACTCCTGGAATGCCTAGTTTCTAATTTCAGATCTATTTATAGCTATTTGTTGTTGTTCAAACATCATATTTTCAAACAAATGTATACATCACCAGCTAGCGAATGTTTGACCTTTGTGTCATTAAAACAACATATTTTTTGAAAAACATTTTCTTCATTCTCTTCCAAATTTGTGGAAACAAGTTTACAACTAATATTATACTTTGATACATAAAAAAATGGGGGGAAAAGTTTTTCTCTTAAAGTGTAAGATTTTTGAAATTCAATATTATTTATTTACATTTGTTAACATAGAAAAAAAAATCACTGTCAACATTTAAATTTTTAACTATAACTTTTAAAATATTAATTCCAAAATTTTAATACTAGATTTATTTTTGCCATCAATTTTACTTAAAAATTATAGATTTTATCTAAAACTCAATTCAAAATAGGAAAACTAAAAAGAATTCAAAATGCTTTAAATTTTTATAAACTATGCAATTCAAAATTTATTTGCTTATCAAAAGCATTATTTTTCTTTCTTTCTTTATAATATAATTTATCATTTGGTTTTTCACATTTAAAAAAGAAATTTTATAAGACATTTAATAATATGCATAAATTAATTTTTCTCTTAATTTTTTTGGCAATTTACTCAAGTGACATGTATATATGCATACATACGCAAATGGCAATTTGTATATTTATTAGTCAATTCACATGAGTTTTTATTAAACTTTTTATCTCTGTAGTGTTGTAATATAACCAATCTGAGCTGCATTGGATATTATAGTTTCAATATATATCACATTTATATTATGTAAACATTTATAAATATTTAAAAGCACTTATTACAAACATTTACTAATCAAAAACACTGTAAAGCTGTTTATTGATTTATGTTGCTCTGATAAATATTTCATATACACATAATTTTTTAATTAGAGAAGGAAAATTAGTACACACTTAATGGGTTCCAACGTACTGCATTTAAATATTATAGTAGATATATATTTCCCTTGAATATTCTCTTTTCTCCTTTATATTTAAATTCATAATTACATAATGTATATAAAATAAATTGTTACTTAATCTACTACAGAGTTGGATATTATATTATGAATTGGAGCATTTAAATGCCTTCTATTCACTCATAATGAAAACAAATATAAGATGTTACACATAATAATCAAATCACGAAATTATAAACTATGGCAATGCATGATTCATAAAACAAATTTCAAAGAAACTCTTTTCACCAGCTAGGAAAGTCAAACATAACAAATCAGAATAAACTTAAATCTTGTTAATATAAGATGTTTTACATAAAATGTAAAAAATGAAAAGCTTTTTTTATAGCCAATAAAATCTTGTTTTCACAATAAGATGATAGCAATTGTAATAATAACTCCTAACATCTCTAAAAATCAATCAGCATTTTTTTTTCATTTGCTACTTTGTAAAATAAAAATTACAAAGTAGTTGGTCTCTTTTTTTTCCCTTGAAATTCAACCTAACTGACAAAAAAAAGGTAGAACAAACACAAATCAATCAGGTATATTAATTTCCCTGTTATGCTAAAAAAAAATAAGCTGTAATAGAAAATTTTAAAAATTATATTTTATTAATAACTTTATAAAATGTTTTCTATTTATTTAACAAAATTAATAAATCATAATGTATTATAATTTAGTTTAGTAAATATTTCTTATAAAATTCCATATAAATTCAAATATTTTAATTGTTGTGGAACATATTTTCCAAGTAATATATTTGATCAATGGAAAATTAGTATCAAATATGTCAGGTCTTTTAAAAATCATTAATGACTACTATAATTTCAGTTTAAGACACATCAGAAAAAAATGATATTATTCTAAGAGCCTTTAATTTTTATGAAATGAAAACTATTAATTGATTTAATAGAAAAATTTAAATGCTTTTAAATGATCATAGAAAATAAAAAATAAAAAAATAGAATCATCTTCCATAAAGATCAATTCTCTCATACTATCTAATATATTCATTGATGATCTTGCAGAAACAAAATGTAGAAAATTTATCTATGCTAATAACATTGTATTAACCTCACATACAAAAACATTCACAGAAATAAAAAATTATCTTAGCGATATGAAAAATGTGAACAATTTTTCATCTAAATAACAATTACCTCATAAGTTAAAAGTAACTTTCTGCAATAATAGACTGAAAAAAGACCCCAGCTCAGATTATTTAAGAGTAACTTTAGATCTTATGCTAACTTAATATCCATATCCATTGAAGTTTAAACCTACAACAATTCCTAGAAACAATCTTCTTGGCAAGCTAACTGGTGCTGCTTTAAAAAATGATGCAAATATTATTAAAATGATCTCTTTAGAAATATCATATTCTACTGTTAAATACAGTTCTTGTTTGAAAAAATAGTATTCATGCTGAATTTCTGGATACTCCATTACTCAACATCATTCTCTCCAGTGTCATCAATTCTTTCACATGTTTCTCCAGAAGTTTCCTTACAAAATATATATATATATGAAAAATAATTAAGTAGATTATATTTGCCATGTTTTTTAACCAGCATTTTTGTTACAAAATATATATATATATGAAAAATAATTAAGTAGATTATATTTGCCATGTAATTATGACATAATTTAATCATCTACATACATTTTACATTAAAATATTCTTTCTGGATGCTGAATCAAAAACTCAACTGAACATTTATGACATAAAAATGGTCTTTCTGTGAGACCCAAATAATTTTTTTTTTCATATACAATAACAAAGCCAGTTTGATTTGACTTCTGGAAATTACTGAAACATTATCAACTGATACAGAATCATTTATCTTCTTCAGAAATGGATTTTATTTTTCTTATATAGCCAGCACAAGCTATGATACCACACAGTAAATGACTATCCAATCTATGGAGACAATGGCAGAATTAAAAGATGTAATAAAGTCACTGGAGTCTCCTGAATGAAATCCCTATGTATTCATTTCTACGCTGTTTATCAAAGATCTATTATATATATATATATATATAGTTCCTTATTTAAAAAATATTATTAAATAAACAAAAAACTTAATTATTATGGAAATAAAAAAAAAAAAGATTTGTTTTTGTAAATATACCATAATTGAAAATATTTTTAATTAGCTATATTTTTGACTTTTTTATTTTGCATTAAATATATTAAAAATGAATCATATACAGTATATAATTCAATGTCTTCTCTTTTTTTTCTTTATTGCTCAATTTAATATAACAACCCTTCTTTCTGCACTTTTTCAAGCAATTTATTTTATTTCCTGTAATTGTTTCAACTAAACCTGCAGCTTTCTTCAGAAATATCAGATATATAATCTATCAATTCTAACAGTTTTTTAAAAATGAAAAAAAATATATTGTATAAAAAAAATTCTGAATAATGGAAAAAAAAGTAACTATATTTTTAGTTCCACAAGTGTGATTATTCTGAAAGTCTAGTGTAAAATTAAATAAAGTAATTTTTATAAAATATACATATTGAAATTATATGTAGTTAATAATATTCCAATTGTCATTATTTATTTATATATTAAAAAAAGTATAGTTTGTGGCTCAGATCATGTAACATTTGAGAACTGGAATTGACAGAGTTGTGTTGCAATCACTCTGTCATTATATTAAATTATTTTACATTTAAATATATATATACAACAAGTAAATGTTTAAACCACTAAACATCACATGATCATCATTTCTTATGCTTGCTCAAGCTGTCAAAACAGGCAAAACTCTCAACACAGTAGTGCCATTCAGTGCAAAACAGAGTAATCTATAGATACAAGAAGGTTTGTGCATAAAATATCTATCTAGTACCTACTCATCCAATATCCCCAGACTAGGTGCAGTGCTCTCAGATCCAGCTCCTCATTGATGAAAGCCACAAGCTAGAAGCTAATCTGGGGATGTTGGATGAGTAGGCACTAGACAGGAATTTTATGCACAAATCTCTTGCATCCACTGATTACTCTGGCTTGCATTGAGTGCCACTACTGTATGAAGAATTTTGCCTGTTTTAAGTAAATGTTTAATGGTAAAAGTATTTCATTTATTAATAGAATTTTATTAAGAAAAAACAAACAATAAATAGTTATCAGGTTTGTCTAAATTAGTTTTATATAAATTTAATTATCTGGTTAATTAAAAAAAATAATAAATTAGGTGGAAAAAGAAAAATTTTAGGGAAATTTTGAGTTTTTTAAAAAAACTAAAGTGACTGTCTAAAAATTTGCCTAGAAAAACCAATTCAATTGTTTAATTTTATATCAAAAGTTATAAGAATACCAAAAATTATTTTAGAAAGGTGTTGATTAATTTATATCATTCGTGCAAACTGAAGTTAGTATGGGCTAAAACAATTTTTAAAAAAGTTATTTTAATTATTAAAATTAAAATAGAAAAAAAAAACAGGTTGGTCAATAGTATATATTTGCTTATATTTAGTAATGGAATTTCCCATGGATATATATATATTTATTTTATTTTCACTTTACATACTATAATTTGTTTTGATATTACACTTAGTAACAAAAAAAACCCACTGATTTACAGAAAAAGAATGAAATTTTAATACACAACAATTTTTAACAAAGGTGTTGTGCATGTAAAAAAGACATCTACATCATAGCTTTGAAAATATTATAAACAAAACATGAGTAACAACTGTCTTAAACATTTATTTTAAAATGAGAAAATCTAAAATATAAATTATTCAAAGAAAGTGAATTCCAGATTCATTTGAAAATAACTTATTTATAGATCTTTTTAAAAAAAATTTGACCACAAATTGAAAGACAATTTGAATCCATCTCTCTCTTTCTCAAAAAAAAGTGATTTATTACATATGTGTTTTGTTAAAAAAAGTTTTACATGCTCAAATTTTGAGAAATGAGGAGATGAAGAAAAATGCTGAAAAAATATGGATAAACTTACTTCTTCTGTAATGATAGTAGAAACAGAAAAGAATATTTGCATTTCTACAAAAGTCTATCAAACGTTTTTTAGCTTTTAAGACAACTTCATAATTAGCTAGATTAATAAAGCATAGAATTATAAATAAATTTATTTAAATATTTTTATTAATATTTATTTAACTATTCCTCCAATAAAATTAACAAAAAGAAATGTAATTTTCTTGCTGGTTAAAACAGAGATAGTAATAAAAAATATCCAAATGCTGCTGTATTTTATAAATGATATATTTAAGGAATCCATGCTTCTAATTCTAATTTTGCTCTACCTTTTAGTAAGTAAAGAATTTATTGATTCATTTCATTTTTAAAATGTCCTGCATGGTTTAGTACAGTAACAGAGCAGCAGACTCTGAAATGCAAGGATCATAAATCAGTGTTCTTGCTCTATCACTCCCAGACTTCAAACCTTTAATAAATTCCCAAGCAATAAACCATTTGATTATATCTATTATTTATTTTCAAAGTGGAAATTAGTTTTAAAAATTTGTATCATTATGGCTATTTAGGAATATGCAGCTAAAAATTTTTTTTTTTTAAAATTAACAAAGTTGAACTACTGTTTGCATGTACTGCTTCATATTATATATTCATTTACTTTTTAGTATCCCATTCAAAGCATAATTTATGTGACTGTAAAGAAATATGTACAGAATTATGTATTAATTTTTATCATGCAAACAATTTTTATGGCTTAATTTTGTTATTTAATTAATACATTTCCAAAAGCAACTTTTAAAATCTACTTCAGAGCCATCTATTTAAATAATAAAAAAAAAAAGCTCTTGAAAGAATGTGTTAAGAGCAAGTTATGATATAAAAATAAAATTAAATACACATTTCTAGTCATAAGTCTTTTAAATTTTATTCATTGCTAATTAAAAAAATATTTTAAAATTCATTCAGGATAAAATCAGATTGAACAGAAGGCAGGAGAATATACTTCCAGACACAAACTTTCAAAATTATTATTCATTTTACAGTCATTTGAACATTTATTTATAAATATAAAAAGTGATATAATATTTATATATTTAGTAAACTTCTTTTTGACTGCTTTCATGACCACATTTCCATATTGTGATTGTTATTTGTTATTGTTGTTATTATTAATAATATTATTTAACATCATAATTGGATAATGAACACAAAAACTGTTGCTATATATTTAAACTTATCAAAGGTGTTTCAATTTCACAAAATTTTGTTTAAACATCTGTATTCATATGGTTTTCATGGTCTTTTTGTTTTTTGGATTGCAAGTTCTTTAAGGGATAGAAAGTGGAAAATGAACATTTGTGATATGGTTAATCATGGTACCCTACAAATTCAATCCTGAATCTTGTTTTGTTTTTAATTTATGTTAATGATATATTTTTGCTATATTTAAAATCAAGAATTTATGGCTATGCAAATGATATTGCTTTGTTCTGTGCTGCAGATTCATATAATTATCTTGAAAATATATTTAACAATGTTTTACTTTAATTAGCAAAATGCTAACTTCTAACTGTTTAGCAGCTAATTTAAATAAAACAAAAGTAAAAAGTGTCTTATACATATTCTCATGACATCACTATATATAATAAATATTTTTTGCATTATAATACTTGTATTTAGAATATCACTTATGCAATTTATTTCTTTTTCTATTTGTCTAAATACTTTATCTTAATAAGTTTTAATTACTATTTGTATTTATTATTAACAAAGCTTATTATGTTATAGTATCTCTGTTGGGATCACTATTCTACTATTTTTGATAGATCTTATGTTGCATCTGTTAGATATTTATAAGAATCATAATAATACTAGATATTGTTCATTTATGTCAATATAGAATGATTCTTGACACAGAATTCATTTAGATCTTCTATTATTGATACATGATTAACTACTAAATTTTAATTAATTGTATCAAATTTTACTAAATTTTAATTAATTGTATCAAATTTTCTCGAGATTTTTAGTCAAAAACAGTTTAATTATAATTGTTCCCAACTATTTTATATGTTTATGCAAGAATATTGTTTGAATTTAAATAATACAAATAAAGAGCTTTTAAAAAATATTTTAAGGCATTGGTTGTACAAGGTCAAGTAATATTTTTTTTGTTTTTAAAATTTTCTTACCTTTATAACGTTTATATTTTACTTATTACAGTTTAAAATCCTGATTCAAGATTTTTCATTTATGGAGTAAATATAACAGTATTGTTTACTTGTTGTTTTCTACATAAATAAATTAATTATTACTATTATTTCTATGAATAACGTTAATATGCTAATACATGACAAGATTACATTCTGTTAGATAATTAAATAAATGATTTGCTGAGTATTCCTTTCAACCAATTGGACTAACAAGCTGAAGTGCTATGACCCCCCCCCCCTATCAAAAGCAATGACCAGCAAATTATTTATTTAATTATCTAACAGAATGTAATCTTTTCTTGTATTAGTGTATTAACACTGTTCATAGAATTACATATTTAAAAAAAAAGGAAAATTATAGATTACTTTTATTGTGCCATTTATTACAAAAATAGTAGAAAGATTTTGCTGTTACTCTCTTTAATTAAATAGTTTAGAAAATTATTTTTGATGAAAAACAAAAAAACTAATACACTGGTCTGATATTTTATTAATAAAAAATATCAATGTATTTATATAAATCAACTTATCACTTTGCATATCAGATATCTTTTTAGTGTTGACTAACTAATAAATGTATGAACATAAAGATTTGATTTTTATTCAAAATGGTTTGGTTTATATAAAGAATGACATGAATTTTTAATGTATTTTAATTAAAAATGGATTTAACAGCTTTCTGAAATTTATTTCTTAAAATGAAGACTGATATTGTCTTTTCTCAAAAAATAATTTTCAATGTTTTTAATATTTTTCATTTGAATATATAAAATATATCTAAGTTTGATGAATTTGTAGCTTTTAAATAATTTTCCTATGGGTTTTTGTGATATGATAATTTTAACTGAATCTTGGATTTCTATGGAAGAGCAGAATTTTTACATTCTGAATGGATATTCAAATATCTGTTCTCTATACACTCATTCATGATTAGGAGGTGTATTAATTTTTGTAAATAAATCAAGAAGTATTAATTGTAATTATCATACTCCAACTTTCCTTCTGCACAATGTATTGTGATTAATAACATTTCATTCTTCTTACACTTTAAAGCAAAATATATGTATTTATTCTTTACAGTTTCGAATAAATAAATATATTTTGCTTTAAAGTGTAAGAAGAGTGAAATGTTATTATATGTTATATAAAAAAAGCAAAAATAAAAAAGGAAAGAGGAAAAAGTATTGTATTAATCTGAGTTTATCAATTTACTTTTCTCTTACTGCTTTATGTAAATTATGTAAAAAGTGCCATTCTAGATTTTATTGCTGAACATGATGTATTGTTATCTGATTTACATTGTTCTTAAGTTATGTTTATGAGTGAAATGAATTCCTTTAACCTGTTTATTATCAATTCCTCTCTTTCTTTTTTGAAAGACTGCAGTAAGAAATTCAGTCATATTTGCAACATTTTATTTTTAAACATTTATTCTATATCATATGTTGATAATATTTACATTATTAAATTATTACAAATATAAAAACAAAAGACATTTCAAAAGTTAATACTTGAATTTTTTAAAATAGAAAAATATATTAAACTGAATTTTTAACTATAATAATGTTTTTCATTATTGAACCATAACGTTGATTATTCATAAAAATTGCACTATGCTTATTTAAATTCCATTTTTTAAATAGAAAAAATTTTGATTGAGACATTATTAAAAAAATGTTTTTAAAAGTAAAAATTATTATTTTATTAAAATCTCACAGAAAATTTTTTCACCAGTATTTATGAGAGTAATAAGTCATTAGCCAATAAAAACAACTGATTTTATAGTATATACATTTTTACAATTTGTCTTCTTAAAAACAAACCTTTTCAAATAAACTCTTAAGTTTAATCAGGTACTTTTTTGATTTAAAATAAATATTTTACAAATATATTGCTTAAATAAACTTAAATATGTAAATAAATAACTGAATATTACATTTTTTAATACTAAAACAAACATACACTTGATATTGCCTTGAGTCCAAATAATTTACCAATCAATGATGCACAGCATTGTCAGCTTGCTTTCATACTCAAATTTTATATAAGGTCTGTATGATTCTGACATCTTTAGATTTTTTTAAGCCAATAATTTTGATTAATGACTTCTAATTAAAAAAAGAGTACATGCAAACTAACATTATGGATACCTATAAAATAGTGGGGGGAATGCCCAAATTATCATAATGCCCAAAACACCTCAAAATAAGTGATTTTGTAGCAATAAGAAAAGAAAATGTTAATGGGTATATTTTTTCTTCTCCGTGTATAATTTATGCTTGTCAATCTACATTTGATAGTATATTTATAAATGAAATCAGCACTAAATTATAAATCATCTTTATTTAAAAGTTTTGGTTTCAGATCATTTTACAAATGTATTAAAAATTAGTTGAATATTCATTTATATGTTAATAAATTATCCCATAACAAACTAATTGATTATTATCAGAATAGAAGTGAGATTGTATTTTGTGCTTTGAATGATATTGATTCATTTTTTTTTAAATTTCAAAATATTTGTAAATCTTTAATTATAAAATCAATAGATTATTTTAAATTGGTAAGTATTAATAAAAGACATTATGCATGAATAATTAATGATTTAGCATAAAATAGTAATCAAAAATGATTTAAAATCCTTGGATGGAGTTTTACTGAATTTAAAAAAACTAAAGGCTGAAATTAAATTTGATATCAGGAAATTAAAATTTCAATATTATCAAAAAATTATTAATAATAAAAATATATCTTTGAAATGTAAATTTATTAATTCTTTAAGTAAAAAAATATTTGTCTAATGATAA
Organism: Epiperipatus broadwayi; assembly: GCA_028023455.1. Lineage (NCBI taxonomy): Eukaryota > Metazoa > Onychophora > Udeonychophora > Euonychophora > Peripatidae > Epiperipatus > Epiperipatus broadwayi. The sequence goes on from JAQFVV010000228.1 coordinate 1,573,130, forward strand.
TTTTTTTTAAAGTTCAAAATAATGAAAAATGTATTACTAACTTTTTATTTTTTCCCCCCATAGGTTACTGTAAGATTCATCATTTCTTTGTTTGTCTTAATTCTTTTATGTATATAAGTTCTGATTTTCAATAGTTATGTTTAAATATCATTTGTTCAGCTGAATTAAATAATTTAACACTGAAGATACTTAATGAAATAAATCAATTTTTATACTTATTCTCTTTTCTTAAACACCAGAATTGCTTCCTACATGTTTGACAATTTGTATTATTATAGCGAGTTTTAAAAAGAATAATCCCTTATCATTTGCTGATTGACTTCTGTTATTTTAGGTAATTTTTAAATTATTGGAAATCTGTGGATATTCATAAAATATTCGTTTAAAAATAATATTGTTAGAACATCAAAACACTTTTGATTCTGATAAAAGTATATTGGATGCTTTCGATAATCATTTGCACAATTTGACACATCATTGCTAAAAAATTATCTCAAAATTACTGCTATTTATTTTGACACATCTAAGGTGTTTGATTCTACATCTTACAAAATTTTACTTAAAAATCTGTATTCATATGATTTTTAGAGTCTTTTTCTTTTGCTTCTTGGCTTGAAAATTATTTAAGAGATAGAAAGCAGACAATGAACATTTCTGATAATATTAGTTATTTTACAATAGTTAATATAAACAAGACATTTATTTTTTTATATAGCGCGATGTAATATAGTGTACTGCAAGATTCAATCCTGAGTGCTATTTGGTTTTTAATTGTATTTAAAATTAAGGATTTTTGTTTTTGCTGATGATAATGTTTTGTCTTATAGTTTAGTTTTATATATTTATCTTGAATGAAACAAAAGTAATACATTTTTTTTATAAAATTATAGTATTTATACTTGTACTAATATTTCATTTGATAATTGTTATTTCAGTGTATTTAACAATTCTAGATTATCCTAATGAAATCACATTGATTATCTTTATTCTTACTTTTTTTATAAATTAATTTGTGTTCTTTCTATTTATATAAGTTTTACTTATATTTTATGTTATCAAAGATTTAGGGGACTCATAGTATTATGATGTTATTGATTAATATCAGTATTGAGTGATATTTATTGTAGGAAATCTCACTTAGAATATCTCATTATCTACTAAGTTTCAAGTGACTATTAAATTTTTTTCAAGACTTCCAGTTGAAAGTAGTTTAGTGATAATGGTAATTTTTTTTTGCAAAATTGTTCTTTTAACTTAACTAATGTAAGTTATTTACTTAAAAAAAATGTTTTCAATCACTGGTTGTATTACATTAATTAATATTTTGTATGTTAATTTATTTTCTTACTTTTATATTGTTTCATATTTTATCTGTTATATTTTAAACTCATGCTCCAGATTTTTATTGCGTGAAATTTATATTACTACTGAAACAGTATATTCCTTCTCTCATAACTGTTTCACCTATTTTTCCCCACAGCTCCATCTTTGCTGGATTTAAGCCCTCTCTGAGTACAGGTGTATAGCATCAACATGGTTATATAAGTATCATTACACATATATGCAGACAAACTACTATAATATAATCGGTTTATATATATTTTACAGCATGTATCTTTTATTTTAAAATAATATATTTTGTATTATAGATTTTATTTTGTTAAAAAAAAAGTCGTTTTTTTTTTTTTAATTTCAAATCGCATGTATATATGTGTAATCTACATATAACTGTGATATATAGAGAGAAAGAAATGTTCTTTAAAAGTTCTAATGATTCTTAATTTTAACCTCAAATAAGTTGTAATCAAAAGCCACACACTTGTTTTAATATAGCTGGCTGAGGTAATTTACATTTTCACTAAGTAATAATATTTTTCCAAAAATATAATTTTGTAAACAAGATTTACTGAACTAAAACTATTGCAAAGTCATTAGTGATTTAAAATGGTCAAGTTTAGTTTAAAACAGCCTGTTAAAAATTAACAGGAAGGTTTAAATGAATTAAGTTATAAAATTTCAGATGATGTTAATTGATTCTCAAGAAGGAAATAATCTTGTTGATAGCAACGGGTTCTAATCCTTGAATCATATAAATAGGCAATATTTCCAGTTGCAAAATGGATATCATAAATCTAAAAAAATGTTATCACCAGTCCTTGCACCAGTTTGATCTTTAACATGGCAGAGTAGAAGGGCATTGTATTTGCTGTTTTCCTGAGGGGAGATGGCAATATCTAATCCAGTTTTACATGCCTAATGATCTGTCTTCATCACCATAGAGAGGGGAAACCCTCCAGCTAACAAACTGCTGCAAGGAGAACATAGTTTAAACCATGTGACCTATCTAGAGATCCAGAATGCCACCATGCCTGTTGTCTGATGTGCCTGAAGTCCAAGCAGCTGAAAGAAAATCGGTAATATTTCTTCAAGACTGCACAGCTCTATAAATTAATCTTTAAATCTGTAATTTTAATATTAAGCTAGCTTATAAATATAATGAACATTCAATCTTATTTCTTAAAACTCTATTAAATTAAATCATTTACAAAATTAAAACTATGTAAAACTTGCCTGAATTCATCTTTATAATGTAAAATAATTTATTACAATCCTTTGGATTTTTGTGTATGTAATATCTTCAAAATTATGGGATAGTGCTTGCCCGAAAAGTGATAACTGCAATCAGTTATGACTTAAATTTCTTAAAACTGTGATCATGTCTATATTTATTGATTTAACTATTTTATCTAAATTTATTATATATGTTATAATATGCTAATTTTTTGAAACAGCAAATACTAATTGTTAATGAACTTTCAATTAAGGTAATTAAAATGTCCATTTTAAATATTTTAAGAATGCTATTTCACATACTGAATCACTATTTTGAAATTCTATATTGATAGATAATAATCGATCACTATGCACTTGTTATTATTGTGATTTTATTTATGTTATAACTGTATTATATTTTGCAAACATTTGCTTAGTCAGTTATTATCACTTATGACTTTTTGAGATTTGTTAGTTAGAAGCAATGTGCTAGCAAGAGATAATATTAAAGTATATTTATTAGTGTTTATTAATGCCCATCAAATATGTTCCCTCCTTAATTAAGATTATATATATGCAGATTCAGTATTTTAACTTAGGTTATAATTAAATTTAAGTTCTTTAGTTAGCATAATTATAATGCTACATTAAAAACTGGATTGTGTTAGTTTGGCAGATAAAAGCTATCTGTTCTTAGGTGCAATTTATTAATTATAAGCATACATCTTGGCATTTGCTTGTGCTTTACAAAGTATACATTTGTACATTTATGTTTTGCTGCACCTTTTAAAATGAGCTCACGGTGACCAGTCACCCCATTTCTTAGATCAGATATGGCTGTCTTTATTAGAAGTGGAATACAAGATTCCAGACCATGTTTATAAAGCTGATCCAAGTTCCTGAACTTATCTGTTCATATATTAATTGTAGAAAACTATTCGGTCTTGGGGCACTGAGTATTAGATGCTGAAGCTCTTGAATAATTTCTTACTCACATGGCAAACTTATTCTTTAGTGTCTTGTTTAGTGCCATAGTATATATTGTAATGAGATGGGGTGTATCAAGAAGTGATAGGAAGTTTGAACTGGGTGATGGCAAAATCATCATCGCTCCCAGTCCATTTAAAATGAAATATTTCAAATAATTTACAAAGTACATAATTTTAAGTATAGAGATATTTAATAATAAAATGAGATTAGAGAATATCTGAGAACATTGAAAGATATCAGCCAGTTACTAAAAAGAGCAAGTAAAAGCATAATTATAAATTCAACCAGCATTATCAATAAGTCAAAATAAGTATAATTCAAGAGAATAAAATCACAAGTCCATCTTGTGGCTGGATTTGAACAATAAAAATATGAATCAACAGTCAACCTTGTGACTGGATTGGAAGTGGGTCTTCTGTAGACCAGGCTAACTATTGACCCTTTGCCAGCTTGGGCAATTATATAAACATAACTTGGATGCACTAGCTTAGTGCCCATCCATTAAAATACTTAAGAATCAAAAATCGAAATCAATAATGCTGGGACATTTAGAACATGCTGATCATCATCAATGCTCTGACCACTTAAGTACTGGCCAACTATAAACTTAAATTTTTAATAAAGACTAAAGTAAAATAAAAAGTAATAGTACATGGGCTTTAAAGAGTATCCTCTTTTGCGCCAACCAGGATGATGATTGATCATCTCTGGATGCCCAAAGCACCAAACACATCCCCATTTATTCGTATCCGAAATCTAGCTCAGAGAACATGGGCTCTATTACTGTATGTGAACAAGAGATGATGGAATACAATTTTAACAATTAAATACAACTTTATTAATAACAAAAAAATAAAAATAAATGATATTTAAGGTCTTATAGGGTTCTGACTTTGAAAAGTATACATTGAGTTACATGATTAATAAATTAGGTTTATTCAAACCCATTCAGCACACAGGCATGTGGCTTAATATAAAATAAACATGTTTGAATTAACATTTAATTTAGAAAAATTATCAAAATTTTACACATAAGTGTCTATCTGACACGCATTGTTATTTACAATACAATTGACATATACGCACACATATGTGCTTGAATTTTCTGATTTTGATTATAATACAATATAAAAAAATTATCATATTTGTGACTGACAAAATTACTATAAAAATATTCAAATTATTACATTGATTTAAGTAATTACAATTTACAATTCATATTATTACTATAGTTTACATATATGCGCACAGACGCGCGATTTATAACATACAATCAATCTATTTCAATTGACATTCAATAACAACAACAAAAAAAATGATTAAAATTTACATATGTGTTATAATTGACAACATACGCACATATACATGAGTGTGCGTGAAATAACCTATTTGATTTGTTACAAAATAATTATCAAAATCTTAAATTATATACCATACAATAAATGATTGAAAGTTTCAGTTAAATGAAATACATTTTACATACTAGGTTTACTGAAACGCATATATATATAATTTGCACAGATGTGCGATATATTGATTTAACTACATAACATTAGTATTTATCATAATAAATTTATTACAGATTATTCTTACAATTTAATTCTCTTTGCTGAATAGTCTTTTTGCCTTGAAACAAGTACTATTAAATTTTTGACAGATGATTGTCGATTGATTTAAAATGTCTTTCTCTTTTTTTAGTCTAAAAGATTTTTGGAAATCTTTTTCTTGATTATTAATTATAACTTTCTTTGGAGTTTTTTTTTTTTATAAATATAACTTTAAACAGTTTTTTTTCTTTAATAAACGATTTTAAACTAATATCGTTTTATATATTTATATCAGTTATGAAAATGTCATTTTACTAAGGAAATTGTTTAAAACTTCCTTATCATAAATAACGCTACTCACCACCAGCTGTATATACATTTATCCTTGTTTCTCTGCCTTTATCTGATGCAGCATATGTGTAATTAATTCTTCATCAAGCTGGAAGATTTTTCTTGATGAGTTTGGTTTTAGTGATTGTCATCATCAGGTAAAAGTATATAATTCCGGTAATTTGTTGGCATGCCATGAGATTTCTTTTGTAGTCCAAGCAATTGTCAGGCTGTCTTCTAAAACATATTTAAGCAGCTAGTTGATCCATTTGAAGTGACCCTGGCTTCATGAATCAAAACTGCAGTAAACTATAAGGCAGCTACTGGACTGTCCTTAGATCTTCATAGGAGCTTTGTATAACTCTGCTAGCTATTTTGTCCTCTTTTTTTTCAGGCTATTGATTCAGAAGTGACCCAGCTTCAAAACCAAAACTCCTGTGAAGGAAAATAGTAGCAGCTCCTGCCTTCAGCAACATTAGTTCATGGTAGCTTTTCTGCAAACTCTCTACTACAGCCAACAACCAACTGCTGCAAACTTCAACAAGCTGTAACAAAATATTATAACCAACTCTGCAGCTGACCTGTTCTCTTCAAAATCACTATCCAGACTGAAGATAATTTGTTATCAACCCTTTTTATAAAATCATCTGAGGTGTTATAACAACACCTTGATTGAAAACAGAAGTTTTTATTTTTAGCTCTCTAATCCCTTTAAAAACATATACTGTTTTAACTCTTTTAATTAAATAAAATTTCAAAAATACAACTATGGTGTTTTTAAATTTCAAAATCAGAGTAATAATAATAATAATAATGCAATATTTGTATTTATTCAGACCTTTTAAAAGTTTAATTTATAAAAAATATTTTAAATCAATGTTATTATTTTATTTTAGAAAATATAAAAAAAATATCTACAAAATTTTATTCTGTGTTTATTTCTACTTTTCCTTGATTTTACATATATATATTCACATACACTATATTAGTGTGTGTGATGTAACCCAACTGGTTACAATATATATATATATAGGCAAATCTAAAATAACCAGTTCTTTTCCCCTTATTAATTAACTATTCATCATTAGACTGAAATTCAAATCTTGGTTAACAGATTGAATCTGTATTATCTTGAGCTTATTTATTTGCTTACACTGTTAATATATATATATAACAGCCATCTTAGAGCTGTATGTAGACATCATCCAGCCAGGCTATTATTTTGTAACATTGGCAAACTAAGGCACAGTAGGATGGGCATATTAAGGCATGATTTATTAACCATACCTACACCTATTTTAATGTGTTATGGGAGACCATTGTACTGATAATAGTCTCATCCACTATATAAACACCTGCATGCATTGATCGCACATACTTAAACACTACTGTTATTGTTTTACTAAACCTGTTTAAAATATAAAGTTGTTCTGTATCTTTCTTGCTTGTAGTCCTATTTCAATCCAAACCATATTATAAACAGAGCAAAACTCTCCATACAGTATTGCCACCTGTGGTAAACAGAGTAATCAATGGATGCCAGAAGGCTTGTGCATAAAATCCCTATCTAATGCCTACTCATCCAATATCCCCAGACTAGTTTTTGGCTTGTGGCCTTCGTCAGTGAGGAGCTTTGGATCTGAGAGCACTGCATCTAGATCTTAGGATCAAATGCAACCCTCTAGCAAACACCTTTTATCTCTACTTAACTACAAAACTATGAGAATGAAATTGAAAACACAAAAAATATTTTCAATCTAAGCTCAATAGCTTATATAGTCATATGGGTCTGAACTCAGTTCAGCACCCATATATTTTGGTGTCTTTGGCTCTTTTACAACCATAGCCACCACTATCTTATTAGGCAGGATTGGTGTTAAACCATTAAGTATCACATGATTACATTTCCTATACTAGCACATTAATTGTTGATAAACAGAGCAAAACTCTCCATACAGTAGACCCATATGACTATATAAGCTATTGAGCTTAGATTGAAAATATTTTTTGTGTTTTCAATTTCATTCTCATAGTTTTGTAGTTAAGTAGAGATAAAAAGTGGTTGCTAGAGGGTTGCATTAGATCCTAAGATCTAGATGCAGTTCTCTCAGATCCAAAGCTCCTCACTGACGAAGGCCACAAGCCAGAAACTAGTCTGGGGATATTGGATGAGTAGGCATTAGATAGAGATTTCATGCACAAGCCTTCTGGCATCCATTGAGTACTCTGTTTAGCACAGGTGGCAATACTGTATGGAGAGTTTTGCTCTGTTTATCAACAATTAATGTGCTAGTATAGGAAATGTGATCATGTGATACTTAATGGTCCAAACCATATTATCTTATTCCCATTCCTTAATGATTTTATATATTGAATATGCATTGTTTTAGATAAGTTAATTAGCATGTTAAGTAGTTTATTTTAAATCTTCAGTTAAATTGCTAATTTACCTTGAGTCTCATGTTTTTTTCCTGTTCAGAGCCACCTCACAGAAAAAATTGAGACCCATGTGTAATCTCAGAAATGTCATTCATAAGGTGTTAAATCATGAAGTATAAAGAAATAAGTTGAAGTTTGGTCTGATTAGAGATCTAGGCATCTCATTGTGGAAGCTTTGGTGTATTTTGCCTGGACTCAGAATTTTCTTGCATGAATGTACAAATCTGACCATTACATAGTTTTTTTTTCTCCGATTATGGTGCCCAACATGGGATCTGAACTGTTTTTCACATAATCCTGAACAGAGTGTTGCTTCTGTTGCTGCTACCTTGGCTCTGAAAATGGTAGAATGTCAGACTCAGGATTTAAAGATTTCAGAATCAATTCTCAGAGAGTAATATATATTTAAAAAAACATGTTTTTTTACTGATTAAATAGAATGCAAATTAAATGCTCAATCTGTCATTAGAGTTATCAAACATGATTTCTCAAATAATTATCCCTATGATTACTATTATTATTATTATTATTTTAACTTGAAGTGATATGTTCAATCAACTATAGCAGAAATACTTTATAATAATAATCAAATGGTTTGTTATTTGAGAGTTTATAAGAAGCTTGAACACCAGAATGATAGAGCTGGGCCATGATCCATAAAATTTGAGCTCCAAAGTCTGCCCCTCTAATATTGTGTCAAACCATGTAGAGCACTGAAATGTTTTAATTATTGAAACAAAAATTAAAAGCTGAGATATAAGGTGAAAAACAACAAGACATTTGAAAGGAAAGAATAAGCAATAAAATATATTGAACAGCTAAATAATTAATCTTCCTGAATTCAATTTATACAGAGCAATGAAGTAGTAAAAACCATATTTATAAAAATAATTTTTATTAATAAACATAATAGAATTTGCCAGTCAACACTTGTGTCATCTTTATTTGAAATGCATTTAATTTATTCTATCATGTATTATTTAAAGCTATAAATCAATAGAAAGGATTTCATAATGTAATTTGTTTGTCTGGCATGACCATAATCTGGTGTTCATATCCAAACCAAGTAGGTGAACCTTGAAATTTGTTCAGGCAGATGTTTTACAATAAATTCTGCTAGGTAATTTAAAAATGTATATTTAATAGCCAGAAGTCTCAGATTAATTTGTTTGGTTAGATAAATGTTGGTGCTATGTAAAAAATAAAAAAATAAAACAATTGTAATATGATATGGCCTTCATTAGTTGTTGTCATATATTCCAATGACTGTTGAGCTCATGGAAACCATTACCTTTTATACATCAATAGCAGAGTAATTAGGTTATAAAAAAAAAATTAAATTTCTTAGGAATTGAAATTTTTAAAAACAAATAGACTTATACTAATTAAAATAGATCAGTTAATGCAAATATATAATTATTTTCAAAAAGAAACCCACTCAAGACATAAAGTCAGCATATAAATAATTACATCTATTTGACTTTTAATGTTGGAACTTTATATAAATCAGAAAAAACATCATATATATTTTTGATCACCATTCGTAAACAAATTCAATTCAAAAGAATAAATGAAGATTTTCTGACTTTTTTTTAATCTATCTAAATATTCAATAAACATTTTTATGCAAAAATTAATTACATAAATTATTATATTGAAGAAATAAAACATGAATTTTAAAGTAACTTAAGTGTCCAAGGTTATATAAAGTGAGATTCTATTTTTATTTAAAAGTGTGAAAAAAGTATTACATATAGTTATTACATATAATGTTTTTTTAATACTCAGCAAGTACACATTTAATAATATTCCTGACAAATAAATATTAATTAGTTCCACTTTTTATAAAACTTACCAAGAGTATAGACCAACTCTTCTATATGCAAAAATAAAAAGAATAGATAGTCTATTCGATTCTTTGAGTTTGTTGATAAATTAGTGTTAGTTACATGTTATTCCCATTTAAATTTCATATACACTTGGTAGCATCTGATGTTACCACCCAAGCAGAAAGTACTTTGAGTGCACCATAATGAACATAAGTTCAACCTACTCCAGTAAGCAATACCAGATCAAAACAAGATTCAGCAAAATAGCCCAACCAGACATTTTTGCAGCCACATGGTCAATCCTAAAAACCCTGGTAATAGAATGCAAAGAATCCCAGCAACAAGTCGTTATGGAATATCTTAGCATCTTTAATATAGCAAAACAAACACTCAAATATGCCATCTAAATCCATGTTCACTTGAAATAAACTATAGGATCTTCATTCTTTGAATCAAATAAAATTGAACAACAAAAATTTGAATCCTTCAAGAGTCATCTCATTCTTGCAATGAATTGAAAATGTTATCCACAGTGATGTTAGTAATCATAGTTATTGATGTATTTATTTTTCTTTTCTTTTTGTTTACCGGTATAACCATTATTTAAGTACAAATAAAGTTTACTTTGGAATCTAAATTTCATATATAATGAAGAATGAGTATTTGATACAATACATTTACTTACTTAAAAATAAAAGAAATACAAAACTATTAAAAAATTACTTTTACACAAATAATAAGCACAAATGATGAGATATATATAAAAATGTAATAATCTTCTTACTTACTAAAATATATTTATGTACTTATTAATTATATAAAAGCAAAACATCATTGATTATATATTTTATCTGTCAGATTCAAACAAAATAATAACGTATATATATATTGAAACATAATCTCATGGCCTTAGTTATAAATATTGTTAGCATTTAAAGAATTTAATGTAATGTATACTGTTGTAAGGAAATTATTAAAAAATCATTGTACATTATGAATTTGTAGATATGATATTGATTTGCACGCTTTAATTATTGAATACAAAATATTAGGCATGTAATTGGGGGGTGAATAAGTAACTTTTTTATCTGTCTGGAAAAAAAATAAGAAAAAGATAATTTTAAAAAAATTGGTTTGAAGGGGAGGAGAAGCTTGTAAATTATTTGCTATTTTCCTTTTCAAATTTCAATTATTAAAATATTTTTTAATATTTTTTGGAAATTTAAAAATTTTTTATTTTAATTTCCTACAAAATTCTATTACAAAATCTATTATGAAATTCATTTTTCATTTTGCTCAAGATATGAAATAAAAAATCTAAACAATTTTTGCAACAAAAAATAATAAATAAAAATATTTAATTAATTAATAAACAGTTAATTAAATAAAAATAAACAACTTACAAAGTATAAGGGAAAGTCTTTTCTTTATAAAAAAAAAAATTAAATTAACAACAACAAAATACATTTTGAAGATTGTTTTTAAAAAAATAGGATATCATAAGTGTGTGGTAGAATGCAAGATTTAATTTGGGATGAATTTATTGTTATTATTAATTGTATTTTTGTTCATTTTATTCAGTTCTATTATTACATACCATTTAACTCTTGCTACCATACTTAAATAGCCTGAATTAAAACAATAATAAATGTTTCAAGATTTCAAAGTGCTAAATGTTGAGTATGTGAAAAGAAGATAATGTTATATAATCATCAGAGACCAATAAACAAATCCTAAATATAAATTATAATCTCTTTAACAGTAATGTTAGAATATAATATGTTTGCCAGTGATTGTCAAAAGATACAATTTTAAGCAAATCCCTTTGGTTTGTTCTTGAGTCCAATGTAATCGAAGATCTAATACATGATCACAAACAAGCTGTAATAAACCTGGAAGAAGATTCCCTTAAAAAAGCCACTGTTGATTGAACTTGTCTATTAAAGAGAGAACTGGTCCAGAATTATCAATGAAGACAGAGTCAATTTAGATACCAAAAGAGTAAAGCCAAAACAGAAATTCATTCTTTATCTACAATGACTAATAATGTTAATGAATCATCTGAACTTTTCTAGAAGAATCATATTTGAATATTACATACTTAAAACAAAAAATACAGCTCAAACCTATGAGGAGTGCAATAAATAAAATAAATTTGAAAACATATATTTTTAAATTCTTTTTTCTTTACTTTATATGTATTAAAAATACAATTTGATTTTTTTTAAAATATTTTATTTTTGTTGTTAGTGCTTCATGAATTAACACTTGTTATTTATAAATAAAAAGAAAAATACTAAAATGTATTATGCAGATTAGTCTATGGTGCATGGTTGCACGTTGACTTAAAAAGACTTTTTTAAAAATTAGAATTTAACTATTAAAAAAATAATATTAAACAAAGCTAAGGATGAAAAATCTGAAAGTACAGAGAGAATTAACTGAGTGTGTATATATCAATTTGTGTTCATTCATTAATAATTGTAATTTTTTTTATATTACAAATTTTCTTTATTAAATATAATTACTGTTGATTTATTTATGTAAATGAAATTTTTTATTGAGTGAAATATTCTATTTTTTATTGAGTGAAATATTCTTATTTTTAAATGCATATGTTAATTTATTGTTGCATGATCATTAGTATCCCAGTTTGATGCTGTTCTGGAGCTTGTTCAGGGAATGGCAATGATAAACATTAAAAATTGACAAAGGTTTATTTCACTATGAAATCAGCCAATCTTAAATCAGAATATTATAATTCTCAAAAAATAATGATTATTAAAACAAAAGCTAATTTCATTAAGAAAAGATTAAGAATAATATAATAACCAAATCATTTGATAAATTAGCATCCTGATTGTCAGTAATCAAATAATGATAAGTAATAGTGTCGTACAGAACATTTTGATCTTATATGTATATAGGTTCTTGCAAAATATATTAAACTATTTCTATCATCTAAAATTAATTCTTAAATTTCTCTAGAAAAATTTAAACTTTATTTAAACTTTTAAAGTTGTAATTAATAATTTGTAAAACGCATACTGGTTGTAGCCTTAAACTTTTAAAATACATTCACTATTTCAATAGCAGCACATAGGTTTATACATAAACATTTTGAGGGATATTCTTCTTCTCTCTTCTTCAGATATTAATGATCTGACTATTGAAAGTGCTAACATGAGAAAGTAATCCAGTATCTTTAGATTTATAAATACTGAATTTAAAATCACACACTAACTTACTATGCTATTCTATTAAAGGCAACACTCATTTTAGAAATATTTAAACCATAAGAGTCCACTTGATTTCTCTTTTTCCCCCTTAAGACCAAGGTTAATGAAGGGTATTCAAACATTATAAATTGTCACATTGTGTTAGTGAAGTTATTTGCTACTATCAGGCAATCAACTTTTGTAATTTTTTTCTTTTACTTCTACCTCTCTGTCCATTATTCTTGTCTTTCCCACAATCAAATATATGTTCACTGGTATATATATAGGGTGGTTACTTTAGATATACTTATTTTTTCCTCTTTAATCATTAATTAATACTCTTTTATTCATTTTTTAATGGGGCAACTGTTTTGATTGATATATGTTCTTTCACATTCATACAGTATTCCATAGATGCAGTTTTCTCAGCAATTCTTCATATTGTGCTATAGCTTTGGGAAGTTGTTTTGATATATTGATTGTAGATTTTTTATTTTGTCTACTATTCCTGTTATATATGGATATATTATAGTATCTTTTTTTAATTATCTTTTTATATTTATTTTGTTGTCTATTTAAGATGTTTTTAATGCAGATGATAAGCATTCTTTATGAGTTTGTTTTATGTAGGATTTTTTCTCTCTCTTTTTCCTAATTACTGGTGTTTGAACTTTTTTTTTTTTTCTGTTTTGTGTAATAAAAAAACACAACTTTTTTGTGTTTTTATTATGACTGGATGTAAATGCTAATTGAAATAGAGATATAAAAAATCATGAAAGATTGTAAGTAAAATGATGAAGAAATTATATATCTTTAGAAATGTGAATAAAAATGAATAATTAATTATCCAATGAGAATAATATAAATATAAAGGTTATTGCTACATTAAAATTGGATTTAAAAAATAGATGTATGATATAGTATATTTAGCTACTAAAAACTGAGAAGATGTGAAAGAATAGAATGGGAAAATTCAGAAATGGTAATATAGTGGTATAGATATCTTTAGAATGAATAATTGTAACATATTGATTGTATATAATAATGAACAATCTTATTAATAAAAATTATAGGTGAAATAAATAGTCAAATTAATGAAATTGATGAAGTGAAAAATATAAATAAGGCATTATTTAAAAAGATGTATGAGAAATGGAATTTTGGGAAAAGCGTATTACAAAAAATTTATACGGTCAGTCCGTTTTGCATGATACATATTCCTTTAAAATCTGTGCAAAAGTAAACCTATGGAAAAATCAAAAATTGATTCCAGACCTTTAAAACTTGTTGTTAAAATAATACATTAAACAGTGGTGTGCAACCTTTTTACATTTGTGACTCCCTTCCTTGGATGAAAATTTGATGTGACACATTATTTATTTTCACCATGCTTAAATTATAATTATAATAAGTAAGGATATTTATAATAAAACAATAGTAGTTTTAATTAATATACAAATTTATATTTCCTAATATTTTAGTATTAAGCATATACAATTTGAAATGAAATTTTTGAAACAAATTGTATACTTACAAAAAAAATTATGATACATACAAAACAATTTATTTTCATGTTACTTTTATTTATTTTTAACAATTAAAATTCTTTCCAAAAAAAAAACCATTATCTAAACCTAAGAAGAATTTCCTAAAAATTTTGTGCCCTCAATCCATGGGTACAAATCACTGCATTAAATCAATTAATATACCAGGATGTGTTCATATAAATTATATTTGATTTTTATGTTCTTATGTGCATTTTTTATTTCATAAACTTATAAAAACAGACATAAAATAAATTAACTTTATAAAGAAAATAGTGTTTTATTAATTTATTGACACAAAAAAATGGATAAAAAATTATGATTTAATAAAATATACATAATAACTAGTTTTATTTGCTGTAAATTCTTATTAATAAATGAAAAATGGCAAATCATATAATCAAAATTTAATTCACAACATTTTATTTTCATCAAAATTATTTTTTATTTGACTTTGCAAATAAACATCAGAGCATTTTTACCATTTAATACTAAATAGCATACAATAACAATTCTTTATAGGGAACAACTGAAAGGAATACAAACATACAAACAAACTATCAAAACTTTTCAAATTTTATTGTTGATGTTTTATCATATGATAAACTTGGAATATTGTTTATACATTTAAATATAAATATTTTTTTTTTTGCATATGTAATAGTCTTAATTGCAAATTCTAATTTTTTTAATTAAAATCTATTTTTTATAAAAGTAAGAAATATTTTTTTTAGACTTAAATGGATATCTTAAAAATACAAATTTATTAGATAGTCTTAGATTAAAACAAATCAAGTAAAAACTGAATTGAATGTTTCCAAGCTCTGTTAAATAAAAATATAGGTAAAAAGAAATTTGAATTCACACCTTCTCCCCCTTTCCAGATCAAGTAATATAAAAATTATATGAAATAAGTCTGTGCAAAAATAGAACTAGATGTAAATTCATGATTATGTCTTGGCAAATGAAAAGAAAACAGAAAAAAAGTAATTACAATAATAATCAATTTTATATTATACCAAAACTTATAAAATAAAATATATAGAAATAGTGTTTGTTTAACGATACTTTGAAAAAAATTATGAAAGAAAGGAAATACAAAAATTATGAAAAGTAGATAAATACGGTGGGGAAAAAAATTATAAATAAGTGTTTAAATAAAAACAGCTGTATAAAAAAAAAAGAAGAAGGGAAAGAGAAGATAAAGATTAGATCAGGTTATTACTTTTAAAAAAATAATTATAATAAAATTTAAACAAATAAAGTGAATATAACAAAAATTTAACGAGAAAATTAGATGTGAAGAAAGATGGAAACACACACACAAAGGAATTTAAAAAAAGAATTTGAAAGAAATGCTACAAAAATGTATTAGATAACCTAGGATAGAATAAGTGATGTAGAATTGATTTTAAAAAGGAAAATCAAAAGATTGATTGCATAGTATTTGAAATGATAATAAGTAGGAAAGATATTTAAAAGAAAGTTTAATAAAATTATAAAAGCAGGACGAAGAGAACTGTACTTAGAAAATTATAGGTAATAATATAATTCTAGATAAAATGGAAATATGTGAAAAGTGATTTTAGGTTGTTAATTATTTAACAACTTCAATATCAACTATTTACTTATATATGTACTAATGGGTAAGATTAGAATTTGGATGGATGAAAAAAAATCTTGAGATATATTCAGAATAGATTTATTCAAGAAGAGGCAGATAAAGAATCATTTATTTATTGTTATTCAGTTGATTTATCTACTTACAGATTATAGATTGTGGAGAAATTATGATAATATGAGAATAGGCTTTATGTTGTTAAAATGATTAGGGATCTTACAAAAATAATTTTATACATATCAGTTAGAGGAAATAGAATCAGTAGAAGTTAAATATGAAATTGAATTAAAACAGAAATATTAATTAACATCTTTAGAATTTAGTTTGTTTTTTCAAAAAATAAAAGCCTGTGATGAAAAGATTGAAATAAGAAAAGGATTCTCATAATGATTAAAAAAGAATATATAATATAGTATAAGATATAACTTTTTTTTTTTTTACAAATAATAAAATAGTGTTTGCTATTAGAGAAAATGTGGAAAGTAGGAAGTAATATAAAGATTAAATTCAATGGGGGGGGGGGAATCTGTATTACTACTATTTAATAAGAAAGGTAAAATTAAGAAATGGAAAATGGAAAGTATTTGTCTTAAAAAAGTGCAGTATAAGTATTTAATACTTTATTAAATGGAAAAAATAATTATATAGACCATGGAGAATTAAAATTGAGAAGAAAAACAAAAATAGGTTAAAGATTGGTTTATTATGTAGAATCATTATGAAAGATTTAATGATATACACTTTAAAATTTAGAAATGAATCACTTTGAATTGGTAGAAACTCAAAAATTTTTACATAGAATTTTTTTAAAAAAATAAACCAATATAAATGTGAAAAGCAAGTGAGACTATTAAAGAGAAAATTGTATGGACTTTTTTTTTTAATAAGGGAAACTAAAAGCAAATTTAAAATATTTAAAAGCCAACAGCAACAATAAATAAATGAAAATAAAGTAGTTAAAATATTTTTTAATTGGATTTGATGGAAGACAATGAATATATTGAACAAAAAAGATTTTACAACATGCAAAGCAAATAGATGAATTTATTTCTATAATTATTTACAATGAAAAAAAATATATGTGTTATAGATACATAATTAAAAGTGGGGGTGAGAACATTAGATGATTAGAGAAAAGGAGATTTATGTAAAATAAATATGAATACAAAAGAAATTATTATTCATTTTATAAAAATAAAAAATTTCAGATATGAAAAAAATATGTGATAATACTAGAGGGAGATCTTTATTCTTTAGTGCAAGAATAGAAACTTGGATATAAGAAAAATAAAGTAAAAATGGAAAAAACATTTGATTATTAAAAGTAGTTTATATGGAGATAGAGAGTATTGACTATATACTTTTGTTAAAAAAAGATTAGAATAAATTGCATAAAAAAATTAGGAGAAACTTAAAATTAATTCAAATGATATGTTTTTTATTTGTATTTTTAATAAAGATAAAGAATATGAAGATAGAATAATGGAATCAATAAAACAACTTTTACTAAAAGGGATAGAAGAAGAAAAAAAAGGTTATAGTTGGAAGAATGATTTAGTAATAAGGAATAAAAAATATGAATTTATTTTGGTATATAATAGTTTCAAAGAATTTGACTGTTTAAATTTGGCTAGCAAGTTTTGGAGCACAAAAATTTATGATTTTGTTTAAAGAGAAGCCATTCTAAATCATATATTTCCACCATAAATAATGTTTTGTGTTTTCAGATTATATATCCTGCTTATAGTTCAGTCTCAAATTATACCAAAATTTAAATAGCAAAATAAAATATGAATTTATCTTAAATGAAAATTAAAAAACAGCATCAACATGTTAAAATATTTAAAATATATAGATAAGATCAATTGAAAATTAAAGCTTAAAATTAACAAATAATAATCATGCTGATCTATTTTATATGCTTGAAAAAAATGTTCATGGAATATTTAGATGTAAATTCAAAATTAACAGAAAAAATATAAACAATATTTTATCAATCAAAAATGATTAAAATTTAAAGCAATATATAATAAATTAATAATAAATATGTATGCAATATATATATATCTTTAAAATTTTAAGATATAAAACTATTCCAAATACAGAAAAAGATAAAATAGCTTTGACATGATTTTTTAATCAATTTGATGGCTGAAATATCTCAGAAGTCAATTTTTTTTTACTTCATATCCAATAAAGGCTTTTAGATTTGCATTTTATAACTAATTCACTGAAAATATTAAGTATAAGCAAAATCAAGACAAAAAAAAGTTAACATTCACTGTCTTTATGTAAGTAATCTGAAATGACACTTGGTAAAATGGAGTAAACAGTATAGAAGTTAATTTTTTAAAAAAGTAATTTCTTTATTAGTTTCTTGTTTGTTCAAACACTTGGAGTAAAGGTGATAAATCAATGAATTAAATGAATCATTAAAAATATAAAGCCAAAAAAAAAAATTTCTGAAATTCATTGACAAGTACAACAAATTTTAAAAAATATTTTTATTCCATGGTTGTGTTCAATTCTTTTTGCCTCATACTTACATCTCACTACATTACACAAGCTTTAGGTGCACTTTGTATACTACTATTAATCAAATGGTTAGTTGCTTGGAAGGTCATGCGACAATGCGAAAAAAATATATTCAGCTCTCAAGTCAATCACTTTACCGTTGCTCTAAACCACACAGTGTGTTAACTCTACTTGTATCTGAATATTTTTTCCCCTAATAAAAATCCTTTTAGTTATATATATATATATGGAATATATGGCAGTGTCTGAAGGAAAATATAAATTTGATTCGCAACATAATCATTGCTGTAATATAAAAGGCCAATGCATGAAACATAAATAATTAAAACTAATTTAAAAGGATAATACTTTAAACATTTACATACAAAACATTTATTAAGTTTTTATCACTACTCCGATAAAAATTTATTATTGCAGATTTTAAAAAATAATTAACAAAATAAACGATATTCAAATTAATAAGAAAAGTAATTTTTTTATTTGCATCTTGTATACTCAAACAGTGGGAGTGAAACTGCTGACTCATGCCTAAATAATAATATAGAAAACAGGAAAAAATGCTTTGAAATTATTGCTTGCAAGAAATCACAGTGAAAGACCAATAAATCCATCAGAATGCGCCAACTAATTGCTTGCAACCAACCTTACATCTACCCCCCAGCAGACCACCAAGCTGTCTTTACTAAGACATTGCAAAGGAGTATTTAAAAAGAAATAAGCTGCAAAACAAAGAAAGAATTCTTTTATTTCATAGGGCAACTAAAAAGCTTTTACTTTTAAAAAGATCTTAAAAATCTCATGTATATATATAAAAAAAAAATGTATTTCTTCGGGCAAATATAAAAAAGACTTTACTTTGAATTAATGAGGTTCTCATTAAAAACATGCAAAAAACGTTAATTTTCTTATTTAGTAAAAATATATAGAGAAAAGGTAGGAGTTGTCAAAAACACTAAACAAGTATCCTACCAGCGACTTGAGATCTGGTAAAATGAAGTGCGAAATGTTTATAAAAAAAATTGAATATATTATTTTTTAAAAATTGAAAAGAAAAAAGTACAATAAAATAAATATACTCTTTTTATATGTGTGTGTAACTACATATGTAATTATAATTATGTGAATATTGATTATTTGCCATTGCTGCGTGGTAAAATGACTAACGGATCACAGATCAGTTCTGTCATTTCCAGTGCTGAATTCCTTATGAATTCTAGCAATGAAATTATTCGATTATTATTTTTTCTGTTTAAGTCACTTTTAAATATGTGTTGGGGAGGATTAACTTATGCTCTAAAACAGCCACACTCAAGCTTTTTCTTTCCTGAGCTATATACATTTGTGTGCTTTATCAAGCGGGCTGCAACATGCTATATAAGCGATCGACAATCAATTGGTGTCACATGAAAAAATGTCTGACTTCTTAATTCATGCATGCCACAGGTTGTAGATCACTTTACTATATCTTAGAATTAACATATTAATAAAACGCAAACATTTTTATTTGATATAAACATTTATTTAAATATCAATATGATTTTTGATATTGAGATAAACTTTTAACAACTTTAGATAAATCTGGTTTATAAATGCTACATGCTACTCTTAATATATCAACAAGATGTGAATCAGTAAGTCTGCTTCTATATACATTCTTCACGTATTTCATTTTCGAATAAGATGATTCACAAAGATATATTGATGTAAACAATGTGAGCAAAATTTGTGCACACGTTTTAACAGTTTTATATTTTTCAGGTACTAATATCCAAAATTCCATATACTCCTTTCCCTCACTTTTTTCTTTTAAAATGCCTTCCAAATTTGTGTCATTTTTAAATTCAACAAATTCGTTAAACAGCTTAACCCAATCATGTCCAAATGCAGCTAATGAGTAATAGTTGCTATTTCTAAATGGCAGGGATTTTCTATAAGTAAGAGACAATTCTTAATATTTCTTAAATCTTGAAATCTATTTTTAAATTCTTTCAATAAGGTAGCTAAATAATTTGAAATAATTATATAGGTTTCTGAAGAAATGTCAATACCATCTTGCTTAGCATTTGTCAATGTTGGGAAATGGTATAGTATTTGGTTTTGGTAATAAATATTTAGTTTTTCTTCAAATGCAAATACTTTATTTGCCATTTGTGAAATAATTTTATTTTCGCTTTGCAAACTAATATTAAAATCACAAAGTTTTTCTGTGATATCATGTAAAAAAACTAAAAGATATGACTATCCATCACTTTATTATTTTCATGTAAAAATAAAACAATTTCATGACATAATAAAAAAAAACGATCCAAAACTTTACCTCTGCTTAGCCATCGCACTGAAAAATGCAAAAGAACATCACCATAATTACGATTTATTTCTTCCAAAAGATTTTTAAATTTTCTGTGGTTCAATTCTCAGGCTCGAATATAATTCACAATGTTTATGATGGTTTTCATCACAGCAGTCTACTTCTTTAATGGATATATATGCCCCCAAGTTTTCTTGTAAATTAAACAATGACATGGTGAGATTTGTTACATTGTATTTCTTTTTTAATAGGGAAATAAATCCTTTTTCGAATCCAATCATTGAAGAACATCCATCAGTGCACATGGAAATTAATTTTTTTATTTCAATATTATTATTCTTCAGAAAAGTACAAATACTATTGAGAAAATCACTATCTCCAGTTTGATCCTTCATAGGAAGAAATTTCAAAAAATCTTTATAAATTGAATTCTTGTTCTGTACAGGATCTGATGAAAATAGCATATTGTGATGTTGCTGAAATGTCAGTACTAGAATCAACAGCTAATCTAAAATATTTGCAGTTTTTCAAATCTATTATAATATCAAAAATATGTTTTGCAATATCTTCAATACGTCTAATCTGTTAGTTGTATATTTCTTAATCTGTAATAATATTTGATTTTTATTATTAAATTTATCAAATAATATATTCAAAGCATTTATGAAACATTCTTTCACAACTTCAGCATCTATAAACAGCTTCATACTTTTTCCAAGTATATAGCAAATTTCATATGATGCTCGTATCACCGCTGTTTCTTGTGAGATTTCTACTGACATAACATTTTGTTGTTGTTGCAATGATTTCTTGAAGAAAGCTAATTTTTCACTTCTTATTAAAGACCCATGAGCAAAAGTGTCATTAAATAATTTATGTTTCATGAAATAATAATGAACAATGTTATATTTTTTTAATGTAATACTTTTCTCAATAAATCAAACATATTGCTGAACCTTTGTTATTTAACATAACAAAATATTCCTCTTCCCAGTTGTCTTGAAATATTCTATTTTCATCCGATGATTTTGGTTTGTTGCTTGAAGATATCATTATGATGTTTAAATTATAGTTTGATATAAAATATTATGCAACTGTTTCTATTTATAATTGATGATAATAATCTAATGCATTTCACTGAATTCCTTATCAATATGTTTTAGTGTAAAAGTAAATATTTTTGACTAAAATCTGAAAAACAAGTGGGTAAAAAAAAAAATTTAGCAAATTATGTTTTTGTTTCCAAATTCAAAACATAGAAATACAACTGTCAAAGTCATGGATTGGTGCTCCCTTGCAGAGAAAAGAAAAAACAAACAATCAGAAGCTTGAAAAGATGGATTTATTTCATTGTTATAACATTAAATTTAAATATTATTGATTTTTTACTTGAAATAAAAAAAATACTGAAGGTTCTAAAATCAGCAAAATAATACTAAAGATAGTGGGTTGAGAGTGAGTACAAGCCATATATGAAGATATTTAGACACTTTTGGTGTAGAAAGCAGTTTTTTCAGATTTGTTAAATTTACAAAAATAACTGATAACATTACTAGTGCATCAATAAAGTAAATCAATTGCACATGATTATTTATTAATTAAGAAAAGTATTGTCACATCTGTTAACCATCAGTCTAATGTTGTGCTGCACATAAAAGCTTGGTGGGCTGCAGGTTGAGTATGGCTGCTCTAGAAGAACAATAGCCTGGGATAATTTTTTAAGAAGTGCTAAAATTAAAAAAAGGTCTTTTTTTGGTTTTATTAGACACATTAATATTTTATTCTTTCACTTTGTATTATGTATGTCTTGAAAATCAACTTAAGATTATTTAAAACAAAATACATGGGTGAGAAACATTTCTAGAAGAGATGATAAAAAATGAATAATTGAAATCTTAAATTGAACCCCACGAGATTTTAAAAATCTAGAGACATGTGAAGTGACTAGATGAAATAAGAAAATTTACTAGTTATATTTTTATATTGGACTATTTCCATCATCTAATACATGCATTGAATGCCACTGGCAAGGCCACATGAAGAAGAGGGGGGACTAATACTTCTCAAAACATTGTGCACATACTAACCTGTTTGATATGATATTATTAACAGTTGTATTTGGAATATTTAAATAAAGTTAAATTTTTCTAAAGACATTCAAATACATATATTAGATGATTGAAATAGTCCAATATAAAAATACAACTAGAACATCATCATCACAAACCTTCAAGAAAAAAAAGTTTACTAATGTCACTGGAAGAAGAGAGGTTAGAAATTGCAGAGTAGGATTCATTTTGGAGAGACCATCCAGCAGTAAATCGATAATTATTGAAAATGAAGATGAGAACTTTTCCTAATATTTTTTAATAACAAATTAAACATTCTTGACAATTCATTTTAACTTTTGCACTTAAAATGTGAGGTTCTCCAATACTTCTACATCGATAAACAATGGAGAAGAGTATATTATACAGACTTGTTAATTGCCAAATAGTGAGAACTCACTGTTTCACTTTAGATAATAATAATTGTAAGCAACCAATATCGAATAATTAGTTGGATTAGTTACAAGTAAAATATCTGGGAGAAAAAAATCCATAACTTAATTGAAATCTAAAAAAAATTTTCAAGTTTATCTGACCAAGATTTGAATTCAAATTGTGTCTATGTCAAGAGGATGTGCTATCATTGCACCAGAAGCCACTTAGACATACAAATATGGTCAACCGTATATTTAAATTTTGTTTAAAATCTATTAAAATCTTGCTCCAAATATGTAATTAAATAGTGATCAAATACAATTATAAATATTTTAATTAAAGCAAAAAAACTATAAGAACTTTGAAAGACAATGGTAAAACAATTGGTTGCTTTGTAAGGAATTCAAAGCAAATGTATTCAAGGCAATTTTGAATACAGTAATATTATCTAATAAAAAATAGTTTGAATAAATAAAGCACTTTCAAAGTATCTGTGATTTTATATTTGATCTCAAAAAAAATATTGGAAAAAAAATAGCACAAATTGTGCATCAACTATATGACAATCAGTAATTTGTGAATCATCTATAAAATATTTTTAAGTTTTAAATGTATATGGGTTTTAATATATGCAATCAAATGTATGATTTGCTTTAAAAATTTTATTGACTAAGATAATTATATGGACAACTTGTGAAAATATTTATTAAATTAAACTTCATTAAAAGATATTATGAGTAATGATAACAAATAAATGTTAATTCCTTATTTTTATTATCAGTAGAAATAATATTTTACAAAAAAAATATGGGGAGGGGGATATACTGTTTAATATTTCATCAAAACTATCTTATTAATTTAAAAAATGTTAATGAAGTACATTGGTTTTGTTGAAATTTTTATTCTGATAAAGTAGAATCATTTTTGATAACATTCCCAGTGTTTAAAAATAACATTTAAGTTATAATTCTCAAGTATAAAATGAACTGATTATTTTCAAGAAGTTCAAAAATTAATAGATAAATCATAATTTTAGGTGATACATGAAATAAAAACTAAGACTTAATGATTCTAGAAATCAAAAATATGATAAATTTGAATTTTAACATATTAATGATTATTTTTAAAAACATCAAAATTGTATCAATACATCAATAAAATTACTTAAAGTGGCCTTGTGGTTAGCGTAACTGCCTTCCAAGCAGTTGGCTCGGGTTCGCTTCCCGGTCAACGATTTAACATATGAAAAAAAAAAAATTACTTAAAACAGCTCAAAACTAGTAAGCAAAAATATAAAAAAAAAATTAGCTTTGTTTTTAAAATGCATTTTTTGCATGTTTTGTTTTTTTTTGTCTAACATACACAAAAAAATATAAAACATTAAGCAACAACAAAAAAAAAAGCAATATTCTTATGTTCATATAAAGTCAGGCTTTCAATATAATTTATTATCTGAAAAACTTGAAAGATAACTAATATTTATATGTATTCTTAATATTTTTATATTAGGAGAGAGCAAAATAATTTCTTCCCAGCTCCAAAATGGTTTTGACTAATTCTGAATATCAATTATTATATACGTTTCTTTGTAAAAAAAAAAAAAAAAACTGTTCAGCTTAACCATCATTATTTTGTTTTTAGAATTATTTTAAATGAATATTCTATTTAAATAAATCAATGCTGTACAATATTAACAAATATAATAGGAATTAAATATAAATTAATTACTTTAATTAATGATAAAAAATAGTTATAAAATAAAGTAAAATGAATTAAGTAAAATGGGGAAGGAATAATGAGATTTAAAAAAAAAAAAAGACAAATTTGTTCAACCAATAAAAAAATTAGGTTACATAATTAATTACGAGTGTGAATATAATTCTTATTTCAAAAAATAAATAGAATAAAAACATATACATACACCTAAGCTGGTTAATATATAGCAAGTATGCAATCGCACAAAGTTTTTGAATGGATTCCAAAATTTAACAAATATCCTACACAGTATCACAAAGAAAAAACAGAAAGAAAAAAAATTAAGATATTTTTAAAAAAGTTTTATAAAAAAAGATATATGGCATTAAATACTAAGTATAAACTATAAAAATGTTTTAAGCATGAATTTTTGTTATGCTGTTATTTTAATTTTAAATTACTACTTTTGTTCAATTACAATAAAATAGGAATTGAATTAAACCAGAAACTTCTTTGATTTAAAATACAAGAAGGAGCCCAAATATAACAGGAATGGTTTGCACACCTATTGTAGTATATACTTTTGCTGTTAAATACTTCTTGCATGAATTTTTCTGTATCAATCTGCCAAATGACATCATCATGTGAAACCATGGGCCCATGAAGCACATTTTTTTTATTAAGTATGTTTCACATATTTGTCTTTTTTTTTTTATAATGGCTGAAATTTTTGAACAATGTAAAATTCTGTTTTCTTTTACAGAAAGTGGCAAGGAAAAAAATTGTAATGCTTGAAACAAATTATAAGAAAGCTAACCTTATAAAAACATAAGTTTATGAATGGCTTAATTAAAATATTATAATATTAAATTTACCACATCCCTAAAAATCATCGCAAGTGAAGTCCAAAGTCAAAACAATGCATTTTTTTTTAGTGCAAATGGCATTTTGCTTTCAAATTTAGTTTGTAACAATCAGGCATTTTATCTGCAAGTTCTGAAACATTTACATGATGTGATAAAATGTAAACATCCAATTTTGTGACAAAGAAAACAGTGCAAGCTCCATTCCAAAAAGAGTCATCTCTTGAAGTTTTGAGTGTGAAACACTTTTTAATTACCCAGCTTATCTATCATCCATATTCACTCAATATCACTTTGAACAATTTTTTTTTAAATCTTTTAAATGAAAAAATGTCTCTTTTTTTTTTTTACAGATTTAGAATTGTTGGGGAAAATGACAAAGGCATTAAAACACATCACTTTGCAAATGATTCTGGATTACTTTGAAAAGTGACAAACAGGTTTAGATCAGTGCATTGCATTCTAAAGTGATTCAATTTTAAATTTTGAGTTAAAATAATTGCAAAAAATATCTGAATACTAAAAAATTAAAAATAATATATAAATATTTTATAATAAATGCTTTTATTTACTGTGAGAATATCAAAAACTTAAAAAATACTATTTATAAAAAATATAAGTATTTTTATTTACTATGGACAAAAAGCCAAAAAATAATTGTTTCTTCAACTACAAGTGAGGTTTTTATATTTAACTTGAAATAAAAGCATGGGTGTTCAGAAATTAATCAATTCAATCACTTAATTTGTGAACATCCCATGCTTTTATTTCAAGTTAAATATAAAATTACCAATTGTGGCTGAAAAAACAATTATTTTTTTGGCTTTTTAGTCATGATAAATATAAAATGTTTATCATAAAATACTATTGTTAAATCAGTTTTTGAAAAAGTATACAAAGATGCTGGAAATTTTATTATGCTTTTTTTTTTAGTTACTTAATAAAAAAATTGGTTTCAAGTATTAGTAGATTTTGAACATGATTCAGATTTGAATAAAATTAATATGAAAATAACTGATACACTTTTAAAAACTGTAACAAAGATAGCTGGTAGAAAAAAGCAGCAATTGACCAATAAAATTTCTATTGAGACTATAGAATTTGTGAAAAAAAAAAAAAAGGAATATGAAAATATACAAAAATGATGCATTAAAAAGGAATGAATATCTTGAATTTTGTAAAATGGTGTGAAAAAGAGTTGATAATGATATAAGAAAGTCTAATTGTGAACTAACAAGGAAAGCTATAGAAAAAAATAAAAGTCTCAAAAGTGTAAAATAACAATTTGGTATTTGTAGAAAATTTATATCTGCAATAGAAAAAAAAGATGGAATTATTACTAAAAAGAGAGATGACATAATAAAATGGGTGGAAGAGTTCTGTCAAGAATTATATAGTAATAAAGAACAAGTACTTTTACATCTATTATATCTACCAAATTGCCCAGAATTTTAAATGAAGAAGTGAGACATGCAATTAAATTTATGAAAAAGGGAAAAGCTCCAAGTAATGATGAAATTATAATTGATATATTAAAAGAAGAAGGTAAAGAAATAGAAAATTTTTTAACAAAGCTATATACCAAATGTCTAAATGATAAAAATGAACCAAATGATTGGAAGAATGCAGTATTCATATTAATATTTTAAAAAAGGTGATAAAAAAAGATATTACAAATTACAGACCTATCAGCCTTTTATCAGTTTTATACAAAACTTTTATCAACTCATCTAAGGAGACCATTGGATTTCCACTAACCAAAAGAACAAGCTGGATTTAAAAGTTGTTTTAGTATAGTAGATCATATCCAAGTATTGAGAGAAGCTATAGAAAGGACCAAAAGGCATTTGACTCTATAAATATTTCTTCAGTGATAAAGCATTGGATCATCAAGATGTAGACCCAGGATATTGTCATATTCTGAAAAATATTTATAAAAATGCAACAGCAACAATTAGATTACATAATGATACTAGGAAAGTCAACATTGAAAAGGGTGTAAGACAGGGTGAATCCATATCTCCAAAACTTTTAACAGCAGTGCTGGCAAGAAGTATTTTGTGGATTAAAATGGGAAGCTAAAGGAGTAAAAGTAAATGGAGTTTATTTAAGCCATTTAGATTTGGCAGATGATGTACTTACTTTTGCAAATAATGCTTTAGAGTTTCAGGAAATGTTGCCGGAGTTATCAGTAGAAAGTAGGACTAAAGATAAATGTTAAAAAGACTAAAGTAATGTTCAATGGATTTTCTCAAAAGATGAAAATAAAGATTGATTATGATGAGTCAGAAGAAGTTAACAACTACAAATATCTGATCACATTATTACTACAGATGGAAACATAATGGATGAAATTAATCACAGAATTAAACATGGTTGGAGTGCTTTTGGTAGAAATAACTTGATACTAAAAGGAAATTATGCCTATGTGTTTGAAAAGAAAGGTTTTTAATAAATATGTTTTACCAGTTCTTACTTATGGATCTGTGACTTGGACACTTAATAAAAGAGCACTACAGAGACTTCAGACCATTCAAAGAAGTATGGAGAGATGCATGTTAGTGGTAACAAGAAGAAATCAAAAATGCAATATATGCGTAAGAGAACAAACAGGTGTTGCTGACCTGATTGAAAAAATTAAAAGATTAAAGTGGAGTTGGATTGGATATATTGCTAGAAGAGATGATAATAGATGAACAATTAAAATCTTAAACTCAATTCCAAGAGATTGTAAAAGACTCAGAAAGAGACCACATTTGAGATAAACAGATGAAATAAAAAAGTGTGCAGAGGTGATGTGGAGAAGAGAAGCTAAAGATCAGAGAAAATGGATTGAACTTGGCAAGATCTTCATCCTGCAGTGGATTGGTAATGGTTGATGATGATGATAATGAATAAAAAAAATTTCAAGCAAATGTAAGCATGTATTTGAATGCATTTTCTCTTAGGTTTTTTAAAGCAATTCCCTGTTTATCACTACTTTTATAATATACAAAAATAACACAATTTTTATTGCAATATAGTATTTTAATTTCTGTGGTGCAAAAATTAAAGAAATATTTGTTAAAATATTGCATTTAATTTACATTAATACATTATGTTTAATTTTTAAATATTTTGTATCTTATTGGATAATTACAGGTTTGTATTTAAGTGACTTTGTCCATTTCTAAAATTTTTCAAATCCACAAATAATTTTCATCTCAGGGGTTTGAAATATTGGCATCTCAAAAAATCCTTAAAGCTGTATTTTGTTTGTGTTATAATACTCATGTCATATAGAAAATAAATTTTATTGATAATCAATTTAAAAAATTAATAATATAATTCTAATAAATTTGGAAATGTTTTGATTTATTTATGATATTCATATGCATGCATAATCAATATATATATATATACGAATAGCAATGATAATTAAAAATTATCATGTTTTTAACATAATTAACTGATAATTGACATTAACATTTCTTGGTCTCTCACTATTTTTTCTTTTACTTTACTGCCTTCAGTTACTTAAGTTAGTACATATCCAGTCACTGTGAATTTTTTGTGTCATTAATCATTTCCCAACACTCACTATGCCAATAAAATTGAGAATCAAGACGATTATATAACTAATTTTTTCAAAATTCCATTCCAAATTTTTTCTTTCTTTTTTTGTTTATTATTCTTAAGTATATGGACAGTAGTATGATAATAAAATTTTTAATTAAATATATCAAAAATAGGCTTTTGTAAATAGTGTAGAGCTCTAAAATTTTCTCTAAATAAACTAACAAGTGGTCTCAAAATGAAAACCTTTACAAATTAAAATGACAATTATAAACTAATAATAACAACAATAAACATTATAGCAAAAAGTCCTGAGATCAATTGCTACTGAAAAAAGCAAAAATGAAATTAATTTTATTAAATAACAGAAATGTTATTCTCAATATAAGAACATTGGTGAACTTGATAATCACTTGAATTATTAGGCAATTGACCATAATTGTATTATATTTTTTTTTATTCTTCATCCTTATCTTTATTTTTGTTTCTCGTTTTTGGCATGACTACTTATGGTGATGATTTCTTATTCTTTGGCACCAAGAAATTAATTAAATATAAGATCTAAGATTTGCCAATGGATTACAAAATGCTGTATGATTTAAATCAGTGGTTCTCAACCTTCCTAATGTTGTGACCCTTTAATACAGTTCCTTATGTTGTGGTGACACCCAAACTTAAAATTATTTTTCTTATTACTTCATAACTGTAATTTCCAATGGTCTTAGGCAACCCTTGTGAAAGGATATTCGATCCTCAAAGGGGTCATGATCCACAGGTTGATAACCACTGACTTAAATGAAGTTGTATGATAATATCAAATTCCAGATATTTTATATTTGAATAAAAATATTATTTCATGAAAAAACAGAAACAAATTTATTCACTATACTATTTATTTTTTTATTTACAATTTTTAAATAAAATAAATTTAACAAAAAAAAATTTTGACAATGGATGAGGAGTCACCTGAAATAAATTGAATAAATTGAGAGATAATTTAAATTACAATAAATAAAGAGGTGGATGGGGTGGTTTGTAAAAACAATGAAAATGATGAAATTTAGCCTGGAAAAGATTAATTAAAATTGTATGATTTCAAGCAATGAAGACTTCCCAATTCTAAAAAACTACAATCCAAAAAATGAATAAAATTGGTAAATATTAAGCAACAGTGCAATCAAATTCTATATTGGTTCAAGCATCCTTGGTTTAAAAAAAGTCTCCATTTAGAGCTATCTTTTATATCTATTCTGCTTATCAAAAAATATCAGTCAGATAGAAACTAGTTATAAAAGTCTGGTTGTATTGCCATTTGTTGTCCATAGATATTTATTCAGCATATATTAATTAATATATGCTAAGGAGAAAATTAATAAATAATGACATGCATTATGTTTATGGCTAACTACTATACTATATGCAATTAATAAAATTTGTATATATAAAAGTTAAGTCTGAATGGCATGCAAATTGTTCATGAATACTTGAAATAATTTTATTTACCAAAAAGACTAGTTGGTACAATGATAATTGTATAAAAAAAATTTGTCATTGTGTTTTTAATTGTGATTTGTGAATAATTGCAAAACATCAGAAGATTGTTCAGAATGTTAATATACTAATTTTTGAATACTTCCTGAAACAAACACTTGTGGCAATAAGTTTAAAGATAAATTTTGAATCTCAAGATACATAGAATAATAATCTAATGCTTAATTGCTTGGGGAGACAGAAACCATTGGTATATCAAAGTAAAAGATTAAAGACAATATTCTTTAATCAAATCAGTTTTGACTTCCTCATCTGCAAATCAATGTAACTCTTATATTTAACCCTCTCATCACTATTTATCTAAATTATCACCTGATCTGCACATTTTTATATTTTGGGAAATCACTTATTGGTTTGTTCAGAGAAAATACCGAATAAATATATTCTTGTAAAAGCTTTTTGATATGTCTAATATTCTTATCACTATACTACTGACTGTGAATTTAATAATTATAGACATTCTGTGGTTTATTAATATTTTATTATGTATAGGCATGCACTTTCATTCAAGTTTATCATTACAACAAATTTACCATAAATTTTTTATTAATAATTCCATTTTAAGACAAGCAGTTTTCCATTCAAGTGTCATTTACTGTAAGTTTAGTTAACCAAAAGATGCATGTAAATCCCAATGTTAGAGTGGTTTCTTTCTGTTTTTGCCTTTATCAATAACACTTGAGAATCAAAGTTAGAAAAATGAAATTATGTATTAGCAACCATCTTTAATTTCATTTTACGTGTCAAGATAATATCTGAAATTTAAATCAATTTTTGTTTTAATGGTCAATGGTAATTATTGAGTGCATAATTGCACTCCTTATAACCATGAATCCTAAAATTCATTGATAAAGGAAAAAGTCGGAAATTGGTCTGGGGATAGGTGATTTAAATACATCTGGTGATTACCAATTATTCAAGCATGAGACAGATGGTACTAGATGAAGAGCTGCTTGTGTCATATCATATTATGTCATCTGGGGAGTTGTGATTTGTTATGCCCATGTTGACTTTTAAGTCATTCTGACCCCTCATATATAGGACCAACTGATGAGTGCTGGTTCAGCACAAAATATGTATATTGGAGATCATTTATCTGTTTCACATTATGTGGTCCTGTGTATTAGTTATATAAGATGGAGTGGATAGCTGAAGGGAGCTTGAAAGTCTGTGTTCAAATCCCTTATAATAAGAGCATTTTATATAGTTTCAGGAGAATTATAATTCTACAAAGTATATTTTATCATTATTTTTTTATAACTAAAAATGAAATTAATAGCAACAAATAACAACTCCCTGGATGACATAATATGATAAGACACAAGCAGCTCTTCATCTAGTTAATTTACATCAGATGATGTAGTATATATGATGTCACCACAAATTAGTCTAGAATAGATTGAAGAGATTTTCTCTTGGAAGCATTGGATAAATGGAATAGTCTAGTCAATGACTTATTTATAGCATCACTTAACATTTTTATTCATATCATTTTAAAAAATCTGTGACCATATTATTGATTATTCTAATGTTTTGAAATATTTACTTTAAAGTCCTTTCATTGCCTATTCAAGTTAAAAATCACATCCATGGAGGAAATAAAGAACAACATGGAACAAAATGTAGGTAACATTTGGATATAATATTGAAATAGTAACATTCAAATATTTCTACAGTAGTTGTTAAAAACTATAATAATATCTATGATAAGGTTTATTAAGATTATGACAAACATAAGCACTCATAAATAAATAAAATATATATTTTGCTTGCAGGCATCCATTCATTTTATTTGTAATACAAACATTATGTAACATAATACAACCTGATAATGTGAGCTTAGTGAAGTTTGCATCAGCTTTAAATTGAAGTGCTGGTATAAATTATGTTAAAAATGCACAAAGAATGATAAATCTTGGTCAATAATGATTAGATGTTCTCATTTAGTTGTAAAAGTCTGTGGCATATTTAACCCAATGTGCTGTTGAACAAAAAACTTAACACACTTATACTAGCACACCAGTTGACTTTAAATATTACCATAATACATAGCAAAATATTCAAGTTTTTAATTGCTGTTAATCTTTTATTTAAACTCATTTATTTGAAATTAAGTATTTAAAAATAAACTTTCTATGCAATAGGAAAATCAAAATAATACTATGCCTGAGCATATTGAAATTTAGAAATGAGCAAATGTTGATAAAATATATTTGGTATAATTAGTAAAAATACTTGGGTGTGATTATGAAATTTATTATCTTGTAAATAAAATTTATAGTTTTGAAAAAGATTTATAAAAATTAGAAAAAAATAATAATAAAATTTTTAAAAAATGTGGAAAAATACTAAAAAAAAAATTTAATTTAAAAAAACCCAGAAATTAAAAATATATATTTTTAAAATAAATATCAACTACAAAGTATTGCTTAAAATCAAAAATGCTTATTTTAAATAAAACTGTTTGTCATCTTTGTAGTCACGAAGAAAAACCAATGAAACATTTTAATAAATTGTTCCTATTATATCATAATGTATTTATTCACTATATATTTTATCACCTTGCTTAACACGACTAACAGACGGCATCCACAAAGATTTCTTTTCTTTTATTAAAAACATAATATTTTTAATCTTTACCCTTTAGTTTCTAAGATGTCATTTTGTCTTCACTGTAGCATTAATGAAATATAAAATCTCTATTCTCCAATAAAGTTAGATATATAAAAACTAGAGATCATACTTGTAACACCTGCAGATATTTATATGGATTTCAATCTCATTCTCATCATCACTGTAGGTGTCTTGCATGATTCAGTGCAGCAGTAAAAGTCGGACTTAGGATCAGAAAGTTCCAGGATCAATTCTGGCACTAGCAATCCTGATGCTTGAACTTCTCATGAACTCAAAATAATACTATGCCTGAGCATATTGAAATTTAGAAATGAGCAAATGTTGATAAAATATATTTGGTATAATTAGTAAAAATACTTGGGTATGATTATGAAATTTATTATCTTGTAAATAAAATTTATAGTTTTGAAAAAGATTTATAAAAATTAGAAAAAAATAATAATAAAATTTTTAAAAAATGTGGAAAAATACTAAAAAAAAAATTTAATTTAAAAAAACCCAGAAATTAAAAATATATATTTTTAAAATAAATATCAACTACAAAGTATTGCTTAAAATCAAAAATGCTTATTTTAAATAAAACTGTTTGTCATCTTTGTAGTCACGAAGAAAAACCAATGAAACATTTTAATAAATTGTTCCTATTATATCATAATGTATTTATTCACTATATATTTTATCACCTTGCTTAACACGACTAACAGACGGCATCCACAAAGATTTCTTTTCTTTTATTAAAAACATAATATTTTTAATCTTTACCCTTTAGTTTCTAAGATGTCATTTTGTCTTCACTGTAGCATTAATGAAATATAAAATCTCTATTCTCCAATAAAGTTAGATATATAGAAACTAGAGATCATACTTGTAACACCTGCAGATATTTATATGGATTTCAATCTCATTCTCATCATCACTGTAGGTGTCTTGCATGATTCAGTGCAGCAGTAAAAGTCAGACTTAGGATCAGAAAGTTCCAGGATCAATTCTGGCACTAGCAATCCTGATGCTTGAACTTCTCATGAACTCCTAAACAATAAAGCCATTAGCCTTTTTTGGAACTCTGCAGTTTGGCACAAAGATGACTTGAGATCAGGAGATCCCAGAATCAATTTTGGCATTTGCAATCCTTCTTATGAATTCCCAACAAATAAGGCACATGGTTTTTTTATCACTTAGGTATTTTCTGCAGGTTTTTATTTTGTTTACTATCAAAACATTGTAATTTACTTGATTAATACCATTTCAAATACAATGCTATTTTTCATTATACCTTATAATTCTCTTTAATCTTTGCACTATCTTAATATATTTACCTACAATATCCAATTTTGAAAAAAAGAAAAATTATATTATCAGTTCTAAAGCTTTACCTTTTACAATTTAATGTATAACTTGAGATAAATATTTTTCTATTCAATAAATACTATTTTAAAATGAATAGCTTCTCTTCAATACTCATCTTGTTTCAGATATATAGTGTGAAAAATTATATTAATATAATATAAATGCAAGGTCATTTTAAAATGTTTTAAGAAAATTCAAATTTAATTACCTTAAAAAAAGTGAGATTTCAATAAATTAAAATAGATTGTTCTAAAAACATATAAATAATAATATAAAAAAAATTGCAAGCTTTATATAATGATTTATTTTACTGAACTGCACTAGAATTTTTTAAATATATATATATATATATATATTAAATATACAATATAAATAATGTATTATTATATTAATATAAATAATTATAAAAAGATAAAATAAAAATTAAAACAATATTTTTTTTTTTTGGTAATCCTGTTTAGTTACACCAATCATAGATAAAGTAAATTCAAAGGTTTAACTAAAATTTGAAAATTGACAGATAAATAAGACTTTTGTCAAAAACTGGGAACTAGGAAAAAGTTTGATTACTGCATTTAATATATATATATAATTTGCTAGAATTTTAACAAACTTGTTTAGACAGATAAATAAACATTAGAAATTTTTGTTATTGCAGAAAGTCAGCATTGATCATGTATTTATAATCTTAAATCCATGGATTAAATATAGAACTCAATGAAAGCTTTTGATTTGTTTATTAAGCAAATAAAATTAAAATAAATTTTTTTATAAATAAAAAAGGAATTTTTTTAATGTAAATGTGTACTATATATATATATAACTAACATAGTTAATCATTACATCTTTACTCTGCTTTGCACTTGGTTTTTATGCAACGATTCATGATAGTGGTCATTATCATTTTGATTTACAATCGGTTATTCACCATAATGATTGTAAAATATATATATATTTTAGTGACCATTTTGTAACACTGATGACATCATAGAATAGTTATTAAAGTCACCTTATTCAAAAGCAAAATAATAACTTTTATGCTGAAATTGTACAACACATATTTTATTCATAAAACACAATGTTATAATGCTGCATTCAATATTTTGAATAAAAGCTTAAAATATGATTAATGAATGTACAATATTTTATTTTATTTTTATCCAGGATTTTTATGAGACATTTAGTACTTCATTAATAACATATCAAAAGTAGATTTTCATTGTTAATGACTACAAAAGCAAAAAACTAAAAAGATTCATTCAATATATGAATGTAAATTAACAACAGTACTATAAAAATAGAAAATTTGATCAGCATAAAATTAAAAATGTACAGTACATATATTAACTATAATATTCAATTAATATTTATACACAGCTTAAAAGTTTAAATAATTTGTTATATATGTTAAACCCCAATTGTTTTTTATCATAGGTGCTTTCTCTTTCCACATCTCTTTCCATATTAAAATAAAAATTCTAGTTATTCTTTTATATTTTTAATAGTGGTACTAAAATCATTGAAAATTCAATTTTACAGTCTTGGTTGAAACATTTTACTATATTGATATGATGTTCAAAATAGATGTAAATTATTTATATTGTTAAGTTAAACAATAAATATAAGTTATTTTTTTTATAACAAAGTAATTTATTGATTTATTTATTAAAATATTTCATATAAGAAAGAGTTTAATTTTGGCTTTTCTTTCATATATAAATTACATAAAGTCTAAAATATTATTATATATATATATGTTTTTAGCATACTTTATATGTTGTAAAAATTTGCTTTCCAAAGCATTTTTTTATTTATTTCATGCTTCAATAATTCAATAGCTTAGGCTCTCCAGTTTATTTTTTATATTTTCATATATTGAAAGATTTCAAAATTTTTATACTTCAGACATGAAAATTTTAGATATTATATATATTTCATAAAGATTTTTGATATATATATAATTAGGATTTCTATTATAATATGATAAAAGTAGAATATTTTAAACAGCACTGAAAATATTTTTTTCTCTGATATGTAAAAAGTTTAGATATTACATATTTTTTCAATATTATTATATTACATTCATGTAAGCTTTATATATATAAAATTGATTTCTAATATATATATGAAAAATTTTAGTTTTCTGCTTTACAAATGTTAGATTACACAGATAATACTTTTTCTTAGATAAAAATATTTATATCAAATATTGCATTAACATCCATCACTCATTATTGCAAATGTGGAAAGAGTTTTTGATTGCTCTGACTTAAAATTTAAAACCAACTATTTTGACAGCATATTATCAACTTATCCTTCTTTATGCATGGATAAAATTGTAAAAAAATAAACAAATCCACCTTTCTTATTATTGTTATAATGCTTGTTTTATTAAAATTAATCGTTATAATTTTGATTGACCAGAGATCTTTTTCAGAGCTATAAGATATATCAATGCATGAATACATAAATAGTTTATAAAGTTGCTTGTATATATATATATATCTTATAGTTCAAGAAGATTGCTGGCCAATCAAAAGTGTAAGATTGTTTAATTTTAATAAAATAATCATTATAACCAATAAAATGAAAGGTGAATTGTTTGATTTTTTATTTTGATAATGGTGATAACATGACTAAAAAAGTTCTGGGCATGAAGGAAAATAGTCATGATGAGAAAAAAAGAGAATATTATATATAATGCTGGGTACTGTTCCATTTCATTGAGAGATCAGATATCACTGTCAATATAAACAGCAGAGATCATAAAGTATTAAAACACTTTGATTTGATTTTTGATGACACATTACTTAAAAAGCCTTTTATGAAAACAAATAATTAGGTAGATCAGATTCTACTGACATGCATAAGATGGAAACCCATATTGGTAAATGATACTACTTTTCAGGGTAATGGTGATGTAAAGCAACATCAAAATGACATAATATGATTGGGTCAGGTCAAAAAGCAAAATTCTCCTATATTTTGTCTAACTGATAACAGGTATTGGATTTGCCATGCTCATGAAACTGTTCCCTTTTTTTTTTTTTTTGATAATGAAAATTTCAATAAAAATGATCATTTATATCAAATTTTTTATAAGTTCTAAAAAAATGTAAAATATTTGAAAGAATGGTTTAAGATTTTATATATTCTAAGTTATACTGTTAGTCTGAATGAATTTCTGATGCTCTTTAAATGGTATCTTAGCTGGAAAATGTATATTGCAAAAAAAAAAAAAAGCTTACTTTCTGAAAAATTAATAACTTTTTTTCTTGTTTCTACATAAAATGTAACTGCATGGCCAAAGAGTTAAAAAATTAAAAAAAAATTTTTTTATTTTTGAAATATTAAATACATATATATTTTTAAAAACAATATTCTATAAAAATGTTATTTTTCAAGAGAGATTTCTTTGAGTGAATTTTTCACTCAAAAAAATTGATTATTTAATAATTCAGCTTTCTCATTAATGTATATGCTATGAAAATTATAGTTCGGATTTATATTTGTGATGTCATGTTGGCTGATCTAAAAGTATTTGAAAAAAGGGTTTAAATTCATGCATTTTGGAATAATGATAGTGTATCTGTAGTAGAAATAAGGTTTTGTTTTTTTATAAAATAAAATTTATAATTTGCAATGTTTCAGTAAAAATCAATGAGTTGAATATGATATATTTGTTTTATTAAGCTGGAAAAAAATAAAATGAAAATATATATTCACATAATTTTGACAACATGTCCTTGACACTACTTTCAGATGAGTTCTTTTAAATAACACAATAGTTATCAAAAGATATACTCAATTGTGTGAGCTAATAATTAATAAACTCAAATTTTGGAAATCTATTTTGTTCATCCATGGATTATATTTATTATCATATATACCGAGTTTCACTTTCTCTTCTTTGATAATCTATAAGGAAAATATATTTTCTTACTTTTATTGTATGAATGGTATATTATTCAAAATACAAAAATTGATTTAAAAATATTGACTACTCCAATGCACAATAGGAACTAGACTAAATAATATTACCATTTTGAAAAATGCTGACATTATTGTTAAATAAAGAAAATGATCATTATTCAATAACACTAAAGTGAAATGTGTAAAAAATTATTCATAATAACCTAGAAACAAAAAATTTTGAAATCAAATGAATTATTAACAATATTCCTATAACCATTAAACATCACATGATCACATTTCCTATACTAGCACATTAATTGTTGATAAACAGAGCAAAACTCTCCAAACAGTATTGCCACCTGTGCTAAACAGAGTAATCAATGAATGCCAGAAGGCTTGTGCATAAAATCCCTATCTAATGCCTACTCATCCAATATCCCCAGACTAGTTTCTGGCTTGTGGCCTTCGTCAGGGAGGAGCTTTGGATCTGAGAGCACTGCATCTAGATCTTAGGATCTAATGCAACCCTCTAGCAGCCACCTTTTATCTTTACTTAACTACAAAACTACGAGAATGAAATTGAAAACACAAAAAATATTTTCAATCTAAGCTCAATAGCTTATATAGACATATGGGTCTGAACTCAGTTCAGCACCCATACATTTTGGTGTCTTTGGCTCTTTTACAACCATAGCCACCACTATCCTATTAGGCAGGATTGGTGTTAAACCATTAAGCATTCTGGCATCCATTGATTATTCTGTTTAGCACTGGTGGCAATAATGTATGGAGAGTTTTGTTCTGTTTAATATTTCTATAATTGTCTCTCATTTGTTTCATGTAGTGAAATGATGGGTTCAGAATCAAGATCCATGAATCTGTAACTTCTGATGCTTAAACTTCTTATGAATTCTGAACAATAAATCATTTAATCTAACAATAACTGCTATGAAATTATTGGGAATTATTAAGTATCACTTCTAAGTATAGCTCTTGGAAAAGATACAATGATATTCCTGCAAGTTTATTGTTTAAAAAAGAAGACATTGTCAAAGGTAATTTAAATTTTATGTTAGAATATCTATTTCTGTCTTATATAAAAATATGTTTAGGATTTAATGCTGTAAGAATGAAAGTTATCATCTTAACTTACTTCACTAAAGTATTATTAGCATGTTTAATTAAAATAATTGTCAATATTCTTTCTCTTATGCTATCTTCATTTCCTTTTGCCTCTCTTTTTGTTAAATGATTTTAGTTACTTAAATTAGCGCAGGGTTTCCACTTTTGAGACTTGTTTACTTATGCAATCATATTAGTTTTTTTTAATTACAAGCAAAACAATTATGACTTTAATTAATTTCTATGCTATGCTTTTAAAAGCATGGCTCTCATAAAATACTTAAAAGATTTTTATCCCTAACAATAGAGTTATGCAAACTAAATTATTAGCTAAGATTTATGCAACAAAGATATTTGCCATTCCATGGTTCATTGTATTTCGTTGCATTTGTTCTATAAATCTTAATTCATTGATAAAAAAATGTTTTATTATTTATTCATTCTAAAAGACTTTGTTGTAACAGATTTCGCTATATTCATTTGCTTAATAAAATCCTAATAA
Organism: Epiperipatus broadwayi; assembly: GCA_028023455.1. Lineage (NCBI taxonomy): Eukaryota > Metazoa > Onychophora > Udeonychophora > Euonychophora > Peripatidae > Epiperipatus > Epiperipatus broadwayi. Next base: position 1,613,711 of record JAQFVV010000228.1, read on the forward strand.
GAATATCTATACTGTATTATGATTTTAAAATTGCATATATTATGGAAATATATGGCACCATATCTTTAAGAAAATATTTCTTACAAAAGCTAGTCAAGGCTATATTGTTATAAAGAGATGATAAACTGAGACCTATCATCTACAATAATAAAAAAAAAAAATTATTTGTTTCAACATCTGTATTAGGATCTTTAATTCATTTTATTTGCTTTACTTCAAAGCCATCATCTATCGTAAGTCTTAGAAATCAATAACTTGGATTCAAAATCTATGTACATGTGAGTTGCATGTAAAAAATGATAAAAGTAGTTATGTGCAAGTGTAAGTCAAATGCTCTTCAGTGGTAAAGACCAGTAATTATTATATAGAATCTACTACCTAACTTTTCAATAGATGAATATATAATAGAATAGAATAAATTCTTGTTACTAATAAAATGATAATCAAATGCATCTTTTTACTTTAACTGCTAAATAGTTTTGGAAATGAGATTAGGCTTTTCTTTGCCTAATTAGTCATCCATTTAAAATATAGAGCTATCTATTTAATAGCTAATGAATAAAACAAACAAGAAAACTTAAATCCTTTCCACAGAGCAACTATCATAGGAACATTGCATTGTCCTTCACTATTCTCTAGAATGGATCTGAAAAAAATCTTTACTTTGGAATGAGATTATTCATCTTATCACCAAAAAAATATATAATGAAAACATTTGTAATTCAAATCTGGAAGCAAATTAAAAAAACTGGCTATCATGGACTACCATTATATGAAAAAAAAATTTTAAGGCAATGAAAATGAGTTACATCTTCCATTGAAAGATTTTAATTTTTAAGATTAATATGAACAGGACGAGGAGGAAAAAATAGCAATTCAAAACACTGGATTCTACATGATCCTCCATATTAGTATCAAAAGTTAAATAACAACTACAAGGAGAATCACTTAATTTATCTAACAAAATGATTATCTTATATCACTATAAGCAATATCTAAATATTACTTTCACGATTATAAAATAATCATTAAACTTCCTATATTAAATATTTTTTACATATATTTACTTTTTTTTTTTATTAAATCTTAAATCCTACTAAATTTTAATTGAAATTTTAATTAAAATTATGGTAATTTAACAGTCAATAAAATGATAGTTTATTTTTAAAATTATCTTAAAATTAATTTCAAATTTTATATTTATTTAGTCTGTTCTTTTTAATTAAATTTAATTTCTATAAAATTACTAGAAATAATACCATAGATTAACAATAATGAGTTAAGCATAAATTTAATTAAAATCATTGTAACATTTTTTTAAAAACAAAAACGCAACACAAAATGAATCATAAGCTAATACAAATAAATTTTTATATACATTAACTATTTATATATACACACACATGCTTAAACAAATATTTTGAATCTAAATAACTGCTAATAGTTTTTCAAATAGCAGACATAATCATATACAAATAGAACTTATATCATACAATGTTCATAAGAAACAAAAACAAACAAAGTAACCTTCTTGCTTTATGATAGCAATTGACAAAAGTAAAACAATGTTTAAATATCCCAGTGAAAATGAAGTTTCCAACAATCCTCATAAAAAACCAGTGAAAGGAAAGGTATTTATTGTAGGAGCTTCAGCAACTTCTCATTCTAATATTCATCTACCAACCAATACTGGATGGTTAACCAGAAAACGTTTTAAATTTATTTGGCAAGAATTGAAATTCATGTCAAAGGCATTCAAGATCTTTCTAAGTTAAGAATATGTTTGTAAAAAAAACAATAAATATATAAACCGTAAAATTAATCATGAAGTTATAATTTATTTGCATATGCTTCTATTACATATCATTAATAGTGTTTGCATCATTAATAGATAAATGTATGCTGATTTTCTGATTTGAAAGTAAAATCATAGCAAGATTTGATGATAACAATAATGAGTTCACTAACATATGAAAGTGAGTCTAAAAGCATGGATAATATTATGAAGATAAAATACACTTCTGACAAAATCTGAAATTAAATCTAAAAATAAAAAATCTTTTCAATTTTATTGAAGTTTCAAAATGACTTAACATCTATATTTTGTTGAATTCATACAAATTTTATTATTTACAATGCTTTTCAGGACAAACCAATCAGTTGTAATCCAGTATTGCTATCTGTTATAAACATGAGTAATAGGTAATGCTATCCTATCTATATCCCCTGACTAATTACTGTTTTTTTTAATTTCATCAGTCAAAAACTTGGATCTAGATCTTTGGCACCTAATTCACCTTCCTTCTAGCAATCACTTTTTACTTTCTTTTTTTACTATCAAGATACAGTCTGAAGTTCAAAAACAACTTAACATTTTGAAACCATGTCTATTTGTTTGCATAGTTATATAGTTGTGCTACTTATTCAGTAACTTTTGGTATCCTCAGATTTATAAATATTGTAAACACCTCTTATCCTCTGGCTAGAATTGGTATAAAACCAAAAAATATAACATTAACTCAGCTTATAAAATGCTTTTAAGCATCAAATCTAGTTTATTTTAGGTCTGCCATTTACTGTAAGTTTAAATAATAAATACTAGATAATAATACTTATTAAATCAATATCCATTATTATGTTATCCATTTACAAAGTAAAAAACTTACTGAACTGTGGTCACAACTATTTATCTATGCAAATAAATATGCTTGGATTCAAAATATTGGCTTTTTTTTTTAATTCCAGCTTAGTAGCTTGATAATAACAAGGGGCAAAAGATGATTGCTGAATAAAGATATAATAAGTCCAAAAGTGCACTAGATCCAGATCAGATTTTCTCAATGATAAAAACTACAAGCCAAAAACTAATCAAGTGATATGGATAAGATAGCATTAAATATGTATTTAATGAACATTACCATTTACAATCTTTTAATTTCTTAAATTTACATGAGATGGGAGTTCTGGAATAAAATAGACAGTTTGCTCCTAAATATTATTGTTATTTGTCTGCTAAAATCAATCCAACTACCTTCTCCAATACTTAACCTTTCCCATGTTTTGCTCTTCAAACACTTATAAATATTTTCTTTTACTTAATTTCCTCTCATTTTCTATGTGTTCTTTCAATTTTTCTTTTATCATTTCCTTATCTAAAAGTCTTATGCAAATAAAAATATTATTTAAAAAAAATAGTGCATTACTATTTTGTGGTTTTAGTTAAACCTTGTTCTCATTATTTTTGTGGTAATTAAGTCTTTAAGTGGATTTCTCTTCAGGATATTTTTTTATGTTCATAATAAACAACTTTTCATATTTATAAAAATGTATAAATATAGTATTAAATAAATTGAATAACAACAACAAAAGTCAGTGCTAATAATACCTGGGAATATAAATAGAACAAGCCTTTAAATAACTACTTAAATGTAAAATAAAAGTAATTAGGTAAAATGTTAAAACAGTAGAATTTTTTCTCACAATAATGCCATCTAGTGTAAGCTTTAAAAATCAATAGATGCTAGATGTTTGCGCAATATAATCTCTGTCAAGTGCATTTCCATCCAATATCCCCAGACTAGTTTCTAGCTTATGGTTTTCATCAATGAAGAATCTTGAATGAGCTTACACTAGATGGCACTGTTGTGTGGAAAATATTTTGCTACTATTTTAACAGCTTTGTGTGAGCATAAAGAAAAGGTGATCATGTGATGTTTTAATGTTTAATATCAACTCTAGTTAAAGTAAAATGTTATTTTAAAAGGTATGTATGATTATAAAAATACATAAACACAATATCTGCATATATATATACATTTCTCTAAATATATATATATATATGTACATAATAATAGATATACACATATATAAATGAGATTTTATATATGTATGAATATTAATGTATGTCAATTTATCTTGAAAATATTTTTTCCAAAAAACTATAAATGACTATTTTTAAAACCTAATTGATTTATTTGCATTATATAAAATAAAAGCATTAAATTTTGATCAAAAATATTTTCCATGAAGCCCAGTCATTATTTGAATTTAGTCATTACTCCACTATCAGTCATTATTTGAATTATATTTGTCAAACAGAAAAAAATTGCATAATTTTTCCACATACTGATGATGAAAAATGTGAATGTTTAAGCATCAGGTTTCTGCTAGAGATGATAGCTGCTGAAACACCTTATGACTCATCTTCCATCAGACATTAATTTCTGTTTGTTCAAGCCAGAATTATTTTATATAACACCTGAATACAAGAAATATTAAATATAGATAGTTTTACAGCACATGACTATTTTATATGTGAGATTGTATATATATAATATTTTATTTTTTTATATAATTATATGCATTTATATGTGCATAGTGATGATAATCAGGGAATTAATAACAGTAATATGCAAATTTCTAGCATGCATAATTATAAGAATTTTCATACAGATTAATAGCACAGTATATGCAGAATTAAGGACTATTGTAAAAAAATTATATTTCTATATTTAAAAATACCTTAAATTTAATAATCAATAATAAAAAATAATAGATTAACACATTCTTATGTAAATCTTAAGTAAATAACCGGTGTACATTTAATAAAGTGATTTTATTTAGATTTAATTTATCATAATATTATTAACATAACTGATGCAAATAGAATTAAATTTTGATTCTTGTCAAAATAGGCAATGCTGATCTTAATATATCATAATAAATTCAGTATATTAAATAATACAATCTAAACTTCACTTTTATTTACTAAATGAGATAAATCAGACATTTTTTAAATTTAAATTACTTATTCACTTTAAACTAACAAATATGATGAATTTATATTTTTTTTATTATGAATATTTTTTTAAATGATTTTAGACAAACAGGCTCACACACACACACACACATTGTACTCATTAGCCGCATATTTATTTCTTTTTCTGAACCATTTTTCACTTTTTAACATTTTTAAGTCTATTCTAACTTACATCAGAATATACTTAGTTTCTCTAACTTTTTCATTGTATTTTCTTTAAAAGATATTCTCAGTATTCTTTATTAATTTAAAGTAAAAAGAAAAGAAATGTGTTATATTTTTAAAATGATCTCTACAGCTTTTTTTTTTTTTTTTTTGGCCATTAGTTCAGTGGGAAATAACATATGGAATCTCAGTTCTACTGATGCAAAGGTCCAGTTAAATTGTAGGTACAATTGGATTAATAAAATTTTAATGACAAAAGTTTGCTCATGTGATATGATCAGGTTCAAAACACATATTCTAAAAAGTTGGCTATACTTTAACAATTGCTGAAAAAGAAACACATTGCTTTTATAAAGCATGACTAAATCCTGGGCTTTACAATTACTTATTTATATTTTAATGCAGTGTATGAAATAATTTATGAATAAATTTTGACAAGTATAGTAGTTTAAATGCTACAGGAAGATTTTAAACACAAATGTTTCAAAGATTAATAAATGAGACTAGAATGACTTACATTTTAAATATGTGTGTGTAACCATTACCAAAACTTATTAACATAACATATGTGTCTATATAAATTTATGTAGAAAATAAGATTTATTGATTGGTAAAGGACACCAAGAAAAACAAAAACAATTAAAAAAAAAAAGTTAATAATAATGTCAGTACTTCCACAGCTAGTTTTTTTCAATTGATATGTTTATTATAATTTCTTATATCTAATGAAGATTGCCTTTTTATATTTAAAAAATGCATTTCTTTATAACAGCATACTAAGAAGAGAAAAATCTTGTATTTAAAATAATAATCGAAATCATATGCCAAAAAAAAAAAAAAGAAAGAAATACTATATGATTATCAATCAAAAAATATATAAAATGCGCTAACACGCGCAAGCACACAAAGCTAAAAACAAATAAAGCAAATATATATTATTTTAATATCTATTCATTAAATGGCTAAGCGCTTTCAAGGTTCAAGCCCTCATAATCATAGCCGTATTACAAAATATAATAAATTGACTTGGAGTGATGCTTATGAAAACACAGGACTACACATCTAAACTGGATCAGCAAATTAATAAACTACAATTTCAAAGGCTTCCCGATTTCAATAACAAATTAAATAAGGATAAGTTTATTTCTTCCATTCTCAGACCACACTGTAATAAAGCTTTCTCTAAGGCAGAATATTATAGGCTTTACCCGTCTGCATCCATTCCTCCAAGGATGTTTGCCAATGCCAAAATACACAAGGCTGATATTCCATTGCGACTTATTTTAGATTTTGGAGGAGTACACTATTCCAATATGGCGAAATGGGTTAACAGACAGCTCATTCAAGCTTTAGGATTCGGTTCATATACTATAAATTCGTCATTTCAATTTGTTGCAAAAATAAAAGACCTAGTTTTGAACCCTGATACTTCATTAGCTACTATTGATGTTTCGGAATTATACGGCTCCATTTGTAGGGCTAAATCTATTCAGATTGTAAGAGAAGAGCTTATAAACCACAATTTAGCTCAGCCACTAATTGACTTTATTATAGACTTTTTATCTTGGCTTGATAAAAATATTATGGCATTCTTTCACAACCAGTGGTTTCATATGAAAGACGGTTGGCCAATGGGACTCCCTATGAGTGGCATCATCTCAAATGTAGTTTTAAATTATTTTGAAAAGCAAATAATTCCAAGATGCCAAGAATCTAACTTGCTATCCATATACACTAGATATGTTGATGATATCTTCATAGCCGCTCCCTCTCCGATTATTCTACAAATAAAAAATGAACTGCACAACACTACAGGGCTTATGTTTAACTTGGAGAATGAAAATGCCCATAAACAAGTTAAATACCTGGACCTACATATGCAGCAAGAACACACACATATTAATTATAAAATGCTAATCAAACCCCTTGATGTTAGAGGACACTCCCACCCTCTTTCCAATTCACCAACTAACCACAAACTCTCTGGCTTAACCTCGTTTTTGTTTAGAAATATGCACCTATGTAAGTTTGAGGCTGATAAAAAAGCTAACCTCACATCATATAGGGACGACCTAATAAAAGTTGTTTTTGATGTGAATGTAATTGACAGGAGGATAAAACAGTTTTTTGCTAAAATAAATGATAAAGTCCCTAACATTGACAAGCAAAGACTCCTACTCCCTTACCTGCCTAGTATGCATAAATGTTTTTATAATATTTTCAATAATAAATACCAGTTATGTTTTCACACACCTCCTAACTCTAACAAATTAATTAATAATACCAAAGACTGCCTCCCACCCTCGCTGACACCTCAAGTGGTCTATAATATTGCCTGCCCTGAAAAATTTTGTAGATCATCATATTATGGTGAGACTAGGGCCTCTCTCTCCACTAGGCTATCGCAACACACTTATTCTTATAATAAAGCGTTGTTGGACACTGCTCATAGTTCAGTTTTTGCGCAGCACCGTGCTTCAGCTGGGCATGATTGTCAACCGGGAAATCCAGTGGTGGTATGCAGAGAGCGGCATGATCTAAAAAGAAAGATAAAAGAAGCTTTCTTTATATCTAGAGATGGCAATGCCATCAATAGAAAAGACTCTTGCTACAAAATATCCAAGAAATGGAATGCATAATTATTTCATTTGCATAAATTTGCATCACTCCAAGTCAATTTATTATATTTTGTAATACGGCTATGATTATGAGGGCTTGAACCTTGAAAGCGCTTAGCCATTTAATGAATAGATATTAAAATAATATATATTTGCTTTATTTGTTTTTAGCTTTGTGTGCTTGTGCGTATTAGCGCATTTTATATATTTTTTGATTCATAATTAGCCACAAAGTATAAACTATTTGCTTATATGATTATCAGATAACTAGATAGCAGAGCAGCCAATTAGATTGAAATCAAAACTTTAAGGTGGTAAAAATTTCAAATCATTAGCTTGAATAATATAAAAGCAATTCTTGGCAGATATATACAAACTAATATTTTTTAATAAGAAAAGCAAATAGTCAAAAACTAGTCTAGAGATCTGCATGCCATTGATCACTCTTACTTACATAGATGGCTCTGATGTTCATAGAGTGGGTTTAGTAATCATCACATTAGTCATTGAAACAAAAAAACATTAATAAATCATTTCAAATTTTATGACAATTTTAACATTATTTGGGCATATTAGATTATATATCTATTGTGATGTAGTTCAATAAAAAAATAGTTTTAAAATAAAATAAATTTCTAATAATTAGCATTAATATGAAAATGAGTATAATTTCATTAAGAAAATGCTTGCCAATGCATCATAATAAAATAAATTAAAAAAGATAAATAGTATTAAAAGTAGAATAGTTATATTAAATGAAACTACAATGATGTCTGCCATAACTATTTTTATTAATCCTGTTCATTGATATAGGGAACTTAAACTCTATTTGCTCCCCTGATATGTTTTTTGAATTTTTTAGCTTTGGCCTCTTTAATCCACATTAATTTGCATATATTTGCATATTGCATTTGTATAGTTCTCTATATTTTAGTAACTATGATTATGGGGGGGGGGGGCCTCCCAAAAGTGGTCAACTTATTAAATTGCAGAGTATTATTTGTTTTTACTAACTTCATTATCTGTGCACCAAGCACATATATATTTTATAGAATACATGCTAATGAAGTAAATATGTAATTATTTAAAAAAAAAAAAGAAAGAAATGTTAATAGTTAATTTAATATCACCTAAATCATGATGTTCACCATATAAAAATTGTAAGATCTTCCTTTATTTTCACAGAGGCAAACCTCTCCATACAGTAGCACCACTCAGAGTAAGTCAGAGTAATCAATGGATGCAGGAAGTTTTGTGCATAAAATCCTTATCTAGTGCCTATTCATCCAATATCCCCAGACTAGTTTCTAGCTTGTGGCTTTCATCAGTGAGGAGCCTTAAATCTGAGAGCACTGCACCTAGATCTTAGGATCAAATTCAACCTTCCACTAACAAAAGTCACAAGCTAGAAACTAGTCTGGGATATTGGATGAATAAATACTAGATAGGAATTTTATGCACAAATCTTGCTGCATCCATTGATTATTCTGGCTTGCATTGAATGGCACTATTGCATGGAGAGTTTTGCTTCTGTGAAAAACAGCTTGTGTAAGCATAAAGAATGGTCATCATGTGATGTTGGTAATTTAATACCAATCCTGCTCATAGAATTATGATGACTATGGTTATTAAAGAACCAAAGACACCAAAAAGTATGGATACTGAAATAAGTTCAGATCTGTACAACTATACAAGTTAATGAACTTAGCTTGAAAATACTATTGTGTTTTCATTTTGGATTCAAAGCTTTATAGTTAGCTAAAAAAGCAAAAGGTAACTTTGAGGGTTGCATTAGATCCTAAAATCTAGGTGCAGTGCTCTCAGAATCAAGGTTTCTCAGTGATGAAAGCCACATGCTAGAAACTAGTCTGGGATACTGGATGACTATGCACTAGATAGGGATTTTATGCATAAACCTTCCTGCATCCATTGGTTGCTCTGGCTTGCACTGAGTGGCACTACTGTATGGAGAGTTTTGCCTTTGTGAAAAACAGTTTGTGTAAGCATGAAAAATGATGATCATGTGATGTTTGATGATTTAATACCAATCTTCCTTTATTATTGTATCAATGTATGTTGACTGCTCTAAAATAAAATTCTCACCAAACCATGAATGATGGGTCTTTTTTTTGTCCTAATGCTATTTATACTTGTTTTGTAAACAAATTATCTATATAACAATTTTATATCTAAAATCTCTAGAAAGAAAATCTCTATGAAAAATCGTAAAAAAAATATATGACTTGAGATAATAAAATCTCTCTACAATTCCAAATAATTATGACATGGAAAGAAAGTTGCAAATCCAATGCTCTGCAATTAATCCAAGTGTTCAAGATTATCCTAAAGGAAGCTGCTTATCCATTACTTGTCATTTAGATGATTCTTCACACAATGGAATCTCCCTAATTTATTTTTTAATAATCAAAGTTGGTGGATGTGATTTTTCTTTTTTTTGAATCCCAACACTACTGAAGACTTGTTTTATAAAAATAATATATGTAAAACATCTTATATTTCAAAATCTAAATCTAAAGAAAGATAATCTCTGTCCAATCATTTATCAAACATGATTCATAAAAAAAATTAAAAAGTAAATCCAGTGTTACAATAAAATATTAATTAGATATAATCCATGTTAGCCTAAATATTGTGTGGCCACGATATATGTTAGTGAATCTCCTATAGAGACCCAGTTAATCTAATTCATAATATTTAATCATCTACTAATTTTAATTTGAAAAAAAAACTTGATTACATTGTAATTGGGACCAAAAAAAAATGTCTGCACAAGTTCACTAAAATATTTTGTGCAAATACCCTATAAAATATCATTTAACTTGCATAATTTATTATAAATAACTTCATTCAGTATAACATGTATGGGGAGGGAAGAGGAAGAGTAATCATTTCATCAAAAGATTTATTATTTCATTTAATGCTGTCTTATTTCAGAAAACAAATTATTATTTGAAAATCAAGTATTTAATTAAAAAAAAAAGTTAATCTAAAAAACAAAATCCAGGTATATGTCTTAGAACATTTTTTTTTTATAGATTTTTTAACTTTGATAAAAAAAACTTCCCCCAATTCGAATTAGAATTCAAGTGTTGATCGAGTTCAAACTTAGTTTTAAAATAATCTGAATCCCATAAGACAAGATTCTTTGGATTTTTTTTTTAAATTGTTTTGAAGAGTAATTCATAATTGAAAAATTTGTTGATTCTTTTTTTTTTCTATTTACATTATTAATAAACAGACTAATTTATATGGCTTGCAAAAAAGTGAAATAATTGGATCAACATAAGAGCTTTTAGACGCAAAATGGAAAAAACCTTAACAAACATGACAGTTATGAGATTGTAAGTATAACTATTTTTTTAAATAAAACCAGTAATATATTTTATTATATTGAGCATATATATTAAAAGGCTGCAGAAAATTTTGTTAATGGAAAAAAAAACCCTTTGATTCATCTTGGAGGCCTTAAACGAACTGAGCAGGGAAATTTCCTAATGTCTATTCCAAATGTTCTTGTCATTGCAGCAATTATTGGATGATTTGCTCACCAACATGCATTAGTTACTGTGGTGAGTTTATTGGCTTCTTACTTCTGAATTCAAAATCAAAAAACACCATGGCCTTTCTTCTCAGTTGTCTGAAAGCCTTAACAGAAATATCAGTTGGGTTTCTTGAATTCAGAATGAATGTCTGTGTGAATGGAATTTTATCTAATTTACAATCAAAATGGATAAAAATAAATCATGGCCCTTATTCGCAGAAGCTGTAAAGTTATCAGTGAAAATAGTGGTTGGTGGCAAAGGTAGAGGATGCTAAGAATCTCCCAATTACAGACTCAGGTTATCATTTGATGATGATCTTTTATTTAGGAATTTATATCTGCATATCACTTTAAAGTGAAGAAAGAATGTAAGAATTGGAAAAAGAACTATCTAATATTAAATGGGACATTATTGAACTTTGCAAAGTTAGAAGAAAAGTTGAAGAGACAATTGATTTAGAAAGTGGAAATATACTATACTACAAAAGCACAAACATTAGAAGTACAAGGGGAGTAGGATTCATTGTAAATAAAAAGTAGAAAAACAACATTATGGAGATTGGTGGTACATCAGACAGAGTGGCAAGATTAGTTTTTCAACTTAATAGCAAATATCAAATGCAGATAATTCAGGTTTATGCCCCAATAAGTTCTCATTATTTATGAAGTAGATGAATTTTATATGGGTGTACAGAAGAGTTTTAATCAGAACAAACATTTTAAAATTGTCATGGAATACTTTAATGCTAGAATTGATAAATAATTAAAAAATAAAAATGTTGTAGGTAAATTTGGTTATGGTAATAGAAATGAGAGAGGACATAGACTTGTGGAGTTTGCAGAAAAAGAAAAACTTTATATTATGAATTAGTTTTTTGAGAAAAATGTTAAACAGAAATGGACATGGAAACATCTAAATGAAAGGATAGTAGAATTGTATTACATTTTGACTAATAGAAAATATATATTGCAAGATTGCAAAGTTCTTAATAAATTCAAGATAGGAAGTGATCATCAATTAATGAGATGTAAGATATATCATAATGCAAACTAGAAAGGCAAAATTATTAATAAAAACACTATTCACAGTTGATATTCCTAATCTTCAGAAATATTCCAATGAATTGAAATTAGAACTTGCAAATCGTTTTTAAATATTAACAGATTTTGAACATGATTAGATTTGAACAAAATCACTAGAAAGATAACTGATACACTTTTAAAAGCTGCAACAAAGATATCTGGTACAGAAAAAAAACAATAATTGACCAGTAAAATTTCTACTGAGACAAGACAATTTATGAAGAAAAGAAGGAATATGAAAACATATAAAATGATGCATTAAGATTCATATTAAAAATGATGCATTAAAAAGAATTGAAAATCTCAAATTTTGTAAAATGGTATAAAAAAGAATTGATAATGATATAAAAAAGTATACTTGTGAAGTAGTAAGGAAAGTTATAGAAGAGAATAAAAGTATCAAGAGTGTAAAACAACATTTTAGTATTGATAGGAAACTTATTTCTATAATAAGAAAAAAAGATGGAACTATTACTAAAAAGAGAGATGATATCATGAAAAGTTTAGAAGAGTTCTATCAAGACTTATATAGCAACACAGAACAAAGAAAAGTACCTTCTGCAACTACTATATCTTCTGAATTACCCAGGATTTTAAATGAATAGGTGAAATATATAATTAAATTTATGAAGACAGGAAAAGTGCCAAGTAATGATGGAATCCTAATCAATATCTTAAAAGAAGCAGGTCAAGAAATAGAATTTTTTTTGGCAAAGTTATATACCAAATGTCTAAATGATAAAGATGTAGCAGATGATTAGAAAAATGTATTAATAATAATATTTTTAAAGGTGATAAAGAAGATATCAAAAATTACAGACCTATAAGTCTTTTATCACTTCTATACAAAATTTTTATCAAAATAATAACTCGTTTATAATGATCTTTGGATTTTAACCAATCAAAAAAAAAAAAACAAGCTGAATTTAAAAGTGGTTTGAGTGTAGTGAATAATATCCAAGTATTGAGAGAAGTTATAGAAAGGAACAATAAATATGAATTAACATTCTGCTTTGGATTTGTAGATTATGAAAAGGTATTTGATTCAATAAGCATTTCTTTGGTGATTAAAGCATTGGATCATCAAGATGTAGACTCAGAATATTCTCATATTCTGAAGAATGTTTATAAAAATATAATAACAACAATTAGAATGCATAATGATACTAAAAAAATTAACATTGAGAAGATTGTGTAACAAGATGATCCCAATCTCCAAAACTTTATGCAGCAGTTTTTCAAGAAATATTTTGTGGATTAAAATGGGAAGCTAAGGAAATAAATGTAAATGAAAATTATATGTCATCTGAATTTTGCAGATGATGTAATTGTTTTTGCAAATAATCCTTCAAAGCTTTAGGAAATGTTGCAAGAGTTATCAGATAAAAAAAAAAAGGATTAAAATTAAATGTTAAAAAGACTAAAGTAACGTTAAATGGATTTTCTCAAAAATGAAATAAAATTAAGATTGGTAAATGATGAGTTAGAAGAATTCAACAACTATAAATACCTGTCAGATTATTATCATAGATAAAAATGTAATGGATGAAATTAATCATAGAATTAAACTTGGAATGTTTATGGTAGAAATAACTATTAAAAGAAAATATGCCTATGTGTTTGAAAAGGAAAATTTTAACAAATGTGTTACCAGTTCTTATATACAGATCTGAGACTTGACTTACAAAAAAGCAATACAGACTTCAGACCACTCAAAGAGTGAAGAAATGCATGTTAGGAGTAACAAAAAAAAATCAAAAATTAAATACATGAGAGAACAAACAGCTGTTAGTAATATCATTGACAGAATTAAGAAACTGAAATGGAGTTGGGCTGGATATATTGCTAGAAGAGATGATGATAGATGGACAGTTAAAATCTTAAAGTAAATTCCAAAAGATTATAAAAAAGAGACCACATGTGAGATGGATGGATGAAATAAATAAGTATGCTGATATGATGTGGAAAAGAGAAGCTAGAGATCAGCAAAGGTGGAATGAACTTGGAGAGACCATCTTGTAAATGAATCGATAATGCTTGAAAATGATAACATATAAAAGGTCCTATTTTTTTATATTTAAGAAGCACTAAAATAAGTTTCTTGCCTTACATATCAATACACCCTTCATCATTCCTAAATAGTTACTTAATAAACTTCAAAAAATAAAAGCCTATTCTTTTTTTAATTAGAAAAGACTGTAGAAATGACATCTCTAAATTGCTAATGTCCATAATTTATATGCTTGTGTTATCTATGAAATTTATCAAATAAAATAGAAACAATTATCCATCATGTCCATGCCCTGGGTTTGCTGAATAAATTTAGAAAAAAATTTCAATAGACTTTAATTTTTCTTTCAGTTATAGATAAGTTAGTAACCATTCAATGTTGGTTGGTAAATTGGCATCTTGCTATTCTTAGATAAAGAATGACCCGAAAATGGAAAGTTGCTTCAAGCCTGGTGAGTATTGCCTTCTCTGTCATTGCTCTCCTATAAGGACTGTATAGTGGATTTCATATCTCAAGAATAACTTAAAGGCTTTTCACTGCTAAAAAATGTCAACTACTGTTTCAACAAACTCAATTCTGATGTTGACATTATCACTATAACAGTTGTGCTATTTTAACATTTTTTAAAAAAATAAATTCATATGAAACAAGATTAGAAAGTTACTGGTGTGCATACAATTTTTGTGATACTCCAGAAATCTGAAAAAAAATATTTCCATAACAACAACAGCTGAATTTGAGGCAATCATTATCAAGACATGCTGCAAGTAACCCAAACTGAAATGGCATGAAATCAATGTTTTCAGACTTTTAATATAATTCTAACTAAATAAGATTCTATTTTGATATATGATCTACTAATGATATGAATAAACTTGATGATATAAACAAAAATTCCCAAAAGAATTGTTGTTTTTTTAAAATCATATGTTATAGTTTGATGTTGTCTAACAATAAAATGACTTTAAAAGAGTATTTTCATTATATAAAGTTAAATAATCTAATAATATTATTTGCCATATTTTAAATTCTGAAATTCAACTTTAGAAGTGTAATAATCTAAAACCCTAAAATAAAATAAAAAAATTCACATATATCATGAATAAACTAAACAAACTATTTTGGTATTTGCTTAAACAGTTTTTCACCCTCCTGAAACATACAGGACTTTACATCTCAAGACCTTGAAAAAAAAATTAATTATGGATGCAAAATATAATATTTTACAATGAACTGCAATATCTGGCAACATTCAACCATTTTCTTAATGAATTAAAACTTGGCTCCATAAACTTTTATATATATTTTTTCAAAAAATAATTAGTTTTAGCTTTGTTTAAATTTTAAAATTCATCAGGCATCTAACAAAGGTGGGAAGAATCATGTTCAGCTCATTCCATTTTTACTTCATTTTTCTGACAAATAAATGATTGTCATTTTCTTGAAAGTTTGTGATGATGGTGTTCTAGTTGTATTCCATCATATTAGATGACAGAAATAGTCCAATATAAAAATACAAATGATTGTCATGTTTTTGAAAAAAATATATATATTTATGCCTTGTCTTAATAAAAGTTGAAAAGATAACTATCAAAATTGAAAAGATTCATATTCACCTTTTCATATGCTCTTACAATTTTCCCCTTAATAAATCTTAATCATTTTATTACTGTATTAAAAATAACTACTTTTTTTTCTACAACTTGAAGATAATCAAAGTGATTAAATACTAATAGATAAAAAAAAAAAAAAAAGAAGAAGATAAAGTCAGTACACAAAATGGCATAAACTGAAATCAAGAAAAATATTTTGCAAAAGCTTTAACTTAAAAATGGATGTGTACATCTAACAGTATATATCATTGTCATTAATAGTATTCTGTCTTACGCAAGTCCAGAAAGCAATCACATCACAAGTTCAACCATTTTTCCAGTGTTCTCTTCATTGTCCAGTTCTTCATTTCCACATATTTCATTCCATTCTTATATTATCCATCAAGGTCAATTTTTTCTGTCCTTTTTTTGTTTCCATTCGCCATTTTTCATTAAATTATTCTTAACATATGCCCAACTCATTTTCTCTTTCTATCTCTAATTTGTTCAATCAATTTTCTTTTTCCATTTACCTCTTTCCAAAATTTCTTCATTTTGGCATTTTATCATCTAAGCTATTTTTTCCATTCTGCTCCATGACCACATCTCAAAGGCTTCCAACTAATTTTTTTACTCACAACCATCCAATAATACAGTCACACACAACATTTAATTAATCTTTACTTAATTCTCTCTTCAAAAATATACAAAATATTTTATTTCTCTTAATAAATGCCTCCTTTGCCAATGCTATTATTCTTTTAACTTCATCTTCATTTCTTCCATCCTCACTTAACTAATTACCAAATATCTAAATCCATCTACATGTATAAAAAATTTAAATGCTAAAAATATTCAGACTTACACTAACAGACACAAGTTCATACATATGAAAGTGTGTATACTTATGTCTGTGTGTGGAAAGAATATTTCAAGTTATATCATTTTAAATGTAATTATCATTAGTAATTCAGGCATATAAAAATAAATCATAAATAAAATATTATATAATATGGGATTAATACTGATAAAATAAAACAAAGAATAAATAATGGACTTTTCAAATATTAATAAAATGTGCAGGTGGCCCAGCAATAAAAATGAGACCATAAATTAGAATTAGACTGGTGTCCTCCCCCTCACAGTTAGATCCAACCAATAATTGAAGCAATTTATCTTATAAAAAATTTATACAGATGAAAAATGAATATAAGATCAGAAGATGGTATAAATAAATGAAATAGAGGGCTAAGTTGAATTATCCAAATAATAATATATAAATTTAGCAATAAAACCTTATTTAAAAAAAAAAAAAAGAAAATTCAACATTTACTATATCATTATATTTAAAACAAAATAAATAATAATTTTAAATTTTAAAAAAAAATTCAAAAAAAGGATTATAATTAAAAATATAATAATTTTTTATAATGTGAAATTTGACACAGAAGATTAAAAAAATAGTAATAAATAATGATTAATTTTACTTTCTTATTCGTAATAATTAATTTTCAATAATTATGCTTTTTTTTATGTTAGAAATTTAATCTTATCTATAAATATTAAATTAAATATAATATATAATTGCTTTTTGTATAGACATATGATAATCTTTCTTTTAACATTTCATCTCTTTCTATTTCTATGCCATAATCTTGTAGACACTGCAGTAATAAAAAATAATGGCTCTTATTTCATCAGCAAATCTCTTCAGTTATGTCAAGTCATTTATATATTCATTTATAAGTAACTGTTAGCAACTATATGTGCATGATGTTTTTTACACCAACTCTTCTTAATTTAATCCATTTTTGCAATAACTGCTAAGAAAATGCTAATCAAATTCACACTATTATTTAATATCTCATAGTTTTGTAGTTAAGTAGAGAAAAAAGGTGGCTGCTGGAAGGTTGCATTAGATCCTAAGATCTAAATGCAGTGCTCTCAGATCCAAGGCTCCTCACTGATGAAGACCACAAGTCAGAAACTAGTCTGGGGATATTGGATGAGTAGGCACTAGATGGGTATTTTATGCACAAGCCTTCTGGCATCCATTGATTACTCTAGCTTGCAGTGAGTGGCAATATGTACAGTGAGTTTTGCCTGTTTTAATATCTTCTTTCCACATTTTATGAGATCTTTTTATTTTGTTTGTGTTTTGTATAACATTCCTAATTTTTTATTTCCAACTATCATTTGGCATATATGGCCAAACAATTGCAATTTCTTCTCTTTAACATTCTTCAATAAAATTTACCTCTAATTCACACAAGAATTTACCAACACATGTATACATACAACAGGCTTACAAATAAAAATGAAGGAACATCAATCTTCTGGGATGACCAAGCAACTACAGGCCATATATTCGAACTCAATTCTGCCCAAATAATTTGGACAGTGAAGAATGATGCCAAAAGAAAGGTCAAAGAAGCTTTTTACATAGCAAATGATCTCAGTGTCATTAATAGAACAGAGGCATGCTTTGCTCTCTCCAAAACAATGGACTAACTAATTAAAAATTCAAGCTCATTTGCATATGTGTACAATAAATCACAACAGTCTTCATTCGTAAAGCTATGAGTATGAGATTAGAATACTAAATCTTTAAAGTGCTAAGCAGGCATATTAAACATTATAGTATAATTACAGCTTTACTAACGCATACGAAAAAATCGCATATGTATAATTTCACTTTTTAATATAATTTTCCATCTTTCTTTCAAATGCTGAGATTTGTCTCACTGAATGTTTAATAAAAATCTGTATTCATAAACTTATAATATAGATGTACACAAATATAATACCTATACATTATTAAAATTTAATTTATATCAATAAATGTGTGACATTTAAACACCTATAAGGAGTTTGACCTAGCTGAAGTGATGTGGTTATTTGAAATATATGTTTGAAGTTTTTAGCATGTTTTTTTAAAAGATGTGAAAGCATGTGTTTAAAATATAAATGTGAAACTTTAACTATAAATAAGATCATAGTTTACAAGTTGAAAGATGAAAAATGTTAAAAGATGGAAATTATTATGCACCTATATAAAAAGTACTATACATATATTAGAATTTATTAAATTTTAAGTCTACAGTTAAGATTACATGAAATATAATAATTTCTAAAGCAATAAAGAATGATTCATAATCACTTACATAATTATTAAAAAGTTATTATTGTAAAAAAAATATTTCAAAAACAAATTTGATTACAGCAAAATAAATATAAGAAATGCAGATCAATAAATACAAAACAATGTTTGGCATTTGAAAAAATATATTATACTTGTAGATCCAATCATTATACTTCTACATTTAAAGTGCAAAAGAATTCCACAAATCATATTAAAACCAAGATATACTTTTTAATAAAAATCTATAAATACTTTTTACAATAAACAAATTTTACAACAAACCTTTGTCATATCAAATTAAGTTTTGGAAAATGATGACAACAGCTACACAAATACTATTGACTGTCATAGCATGTGTAAGGCATTTCAGAATCTTTTAATAATGAATGAAGCATCAGACAGCTTTGTCACATTTTGTAATGTTTAATTATTTAATTAAGTTCTAATATCTTTTTATTTGTACCTTTAGCAGTAAAAATACAGTATTGTATTTTTTTTATTATTCTGTTACATAAGTAAATAAATTTATCAGGAGATAATCAATATACCAATGGTCCCAGACTGTTGATGATGTGTAAAACATAATTTTTTCTGTCTTTTATAAGCATGTAAACATTATTTTTCATAAATAAAAGCTTTTGAGATTAAAATTTAGCCATAAGTAAGAAAAAGAATTAGAAGACTAATTAACATTATCATTAATGTTTATATTTCTTTCCATATTATATCCAGAAATCTAAATTAAGCAAAGTTTTTTTCCAGAATACATAATAGGTAAAGAGTATAAAGCATGCAAGTATATGATTTATCATCTTTTAGATAATTCATTTCTCTTTAAAATGGTATTATCAAAATAGCAATATGACTTGGTCTTTTTTTATGATTTTTTTTTTTCATAAAAATTACTTTTTAAAAAAAAAACTTTTTAATAACAAATAAGGAAAACATTGAGAATTCAAGTGAAGACATTTTAAAAATAAAGTGATAGAAAGTGAATTGTCTCAAACTATTTCAATTTTATTTTTCAAAAAAATTTTAATTAATTTTTTATTATAAAATTAAATTTATTAAGTTTGTAGAAGAACTTGGTCATATATTTATGCATATGAATGTGTAGATATTGACTGAATGTAATTAGTAATGAATATCTGCACTTCCAAATTATAATATATTAATAAATAAATGTTTAAACCAAATTAATCCATTGTTTAATATTTATTTTTTCAGATAGAAATACCATCCATATGGATATTTTCTTCCTAGCACTTGAATTAAAAATAAAATAATAAAATAAAGTATCTGATTTTAACAACAAAAAAAAAATGTTAGTAATAATAATTGGTAAGTACTATTAAATGGGGTATTTTAATCAAAATTTTATGCAGAATATTTTAAAAGAAATAACTTTCCAATTTTAAAGATTACATATTGAAAATTCACAATTTATGAAAATATTTAAAATAAATACCTTTAATAATATTTAATTTCTTTAGTTTTATTCTATGATAATGATTTTATTTTTTCTAGTTTATTATTTTAAAGTTTATTAGCTTTATGGAACATATAACATGTTATTGTTACTATTTAATCTAATGTTATTGTAAAAATTGCAACTTCAACCAAATGTGTGAAATGTCAATATGGCATGTGCAGGAGACAAAAAGTTAAGAAATAATGTCTACCTCTGTGTGACTTTTTATTATTTTTAGTCAAGTTAAGTATTTTCACATCCTTTAATGTACACTTTTTATGCTTTAAAAAGCTTGATTACATATTTAATTAGGAACAGATTGTTTTTGCTTTTCAAATTAAGTTTGTAGTTAGAATAAAAAAGTTGGAGAGAAGGCCTGCAGTTTTTTCATGCAGAGAAATGATCAACTGAAGAATGTTCAACATGGTTATTTGTTTATAATATTGTTTATACTTTTCATATGCATAAGATTTCATATGCTTTAATTATGGAAAGTTTGATTACAATTTCACTAGGTAAAAATTATTAATATAAAAAGTGTACAGAATAAAAGTTAAATAAATTAATTTTATGTTATTAAAGATGATAACTTTGCTCTAGACTAGTCATAATCTTCTAAAAATATATGATATTGCAAGTTAAATAAATATTAAAAATTTCTTAATGAATAGAATTATTCATAAACCCTAATTACATGTTAAAATCCATTAAATACTTTAACTCTATTTTTTAATATGTATGTTTTCTTAGAGGGCTAAGCATATAACTTTTATTTGTTTCAAACTCTTATTCATCAGTTTCTGCTTTTGTACTTGTAAATAAATAAAAGACAATTATTTACTTGATAAGACACTATAGTAATAAGCAAATGAATAAATAATTGAGAACTATCACCAATAACTTAATGTTTGGTCATTATTCCCTGTTGTAACTTCAAAAAGTTCTGATATATCAGTCTAAAATTTTCAGTGAAAATGCATACAAGCTGATAAAATAAAAATTATATATATATGTATAATTACTGCCTACTTCTGTCAGTGCTAAGATGAAAACAAAATCGTCTTGTTTGGAAGTAATTTAATAAAAACAGTTTTAAACATAATGATAATAACATTATCACTTCATGATCATAATACAGATAACCTTATTAAACTAAATTGTATTCTTCTTGCTGTTAGTAGGTTTTTTTAATACTACAAAGGCTTAGTTGACAGTTAATTAATATTGATAATTTTTCTTGCCTCCCAGGTTGCCATTACTTGCTTGCCTTTAAAAGACAGAATGTGTTTAAGCTCTGTTTGTCACAGCTAGAAATCAAATGTGAGAGGACTAGTGTGAGAGACAAGTGTTCCTGCAAAGTTAACATCACTATTATTATTAAAGTTATTTCATTATTGGTTTAAGGTCAGCTTGCTTTCATATAATTAATCAAAATAAAAGCATTAAAAACTAATATATATATGTTAATTTATCTAATAAAACATTAAATAGCATATCATCTTGAAATAAAATTATACTTTTTTGTAGTAAAATAATAAGATTGTGCAACATGTGTGTGCACATGTATACAGATGTGCTTTAGCATAAAGCAGATTCATTTAAAGTTTTATAGTTTAAAGTATTGCATTAGATAATATGAAAACATCCTTTATGTAGTCCATTGTACAGTAGCCTTCTATAAAAAAGCATTATTAAATAAGGTCGATGCTAGTCAAATTCTGGATAGTAACAATTAATTTTAAGATAATTTTACATTCAACCTATCTGATAAAATGTAAGAATTATATTCAAATAATCCATTACAGTACAAAGATCTATCCAACAACATTCCAAACAGTAACAATATAAATCAACAATAGAATTATTAAATAATATTACACTTTTGATATCTAAAATCAACTGGTGTCACATCTATAATCAAAAAAAGAAAATAACTAACTCCCTAATCATTAATAAAATAAATAATCAAATGTCTGATACTCAGAAATTTATATGTAGTCCAAACTCTGGAAGTAATAGACAAGCTGTGATCCATCGATTTTGAATTTCATTCAATCATTCCACCATTGCATCAAACTATGCAGAGTAAAATTAATTTAATTATAAATAAAAAAAATGCAAAAAAAAAAAAGCAAAATTCACAACCTACTCATAAAAAATAATGATTGTAATAAAAAGAATAGATGAAAAATATAATCTGTTGCATGAACTGAAATCAGCAACATAAAAATATTTTTCCCACTACTAATATAAACAAAACTGTTATATGTATATGGCAATATATACACAAAGATGATTTATTTACAAATGCAAAGGAAGCCACTGTTCCGTTAAATTAAAGATAGAACATTAAAAAATATAAAATGTGATTTTATTTTAAGTTGTAAAATTTATGTAAAGAGTATAAAAGTAATTCTTAGCAATTAGATGTTTGAATCAATGGAGAAAACATATTAATACCAATGCTAAAATAGATGTGAAATCATATACTTTCTGGCCAGAAAACTTAACTACGGATAAAATAAGCTTTATAGAAGTCTAATAACATAAGCTGAGATGTAGAAAAATCAAGAACAGCTCTAAGATCATACAAAAACAAAATCAGATATGTTTTTTAAAACATATATATATAAAACTAAAAATAACATTAAAACTAAAAAGATTCTAATAATAAAAAATAAATTACAAATGTTTAAACATTCAAAACAATTAAAAATAACTAAACAGTTGAATAAAATAATAAGATTATAGTCAAAGAAAATGCAAGCCAGTTTAATAAAATAATGATATGAAATTAGATTTACAAATACGAGACCATCAACTTCTAACATAATTGCAATATAAAGCAATTATTGAAGATGACCATTCAAAGGAGTGAGATAAATCTCATAATTTTCAACATACAGTATGGAGAAAATGAGACAACAAAAGCAAGACAGCTCTGATCAGTCAATTCTAACTACAAAAAATATCTACATCTTAAAAAAATACTTCATGTCATGCAATATGTAATGCTGCTAACAGTAAAAGGATTCCTAATATTAAAACATAAAACAAAATGGAACAGAGTTTAAAAAATGTAAGACCTATAATGAAATGAAAATTTTATACATGGTTTCTTCATTCTCGGTGTGATAATAAAAACAAGAGTTTAAAGTTGTAGCACAAGTATTTGAAATGGTTGCAGATATGTTTACAAATACATAGCAAATGAAGTTAGAAATAAGTAAAGTGATTAATAAAATCTCATATTATCTAATTAGATTCAACCTTTCTGACAATTCGAGTCAGATTGCAAACAGTAATAATTGAAAAATAGAAAACAACTGTAAAACTGCAAAAAATCAAAGCTTATTTTAATATTAAGATGTAAAAGAATAAAATTGGGGTAAAGGTTTCAAGTTGAGAATTAACATTAAATATAAAGTATAAGATTTCAGAACAATAACAAAATAACAGAAAGAGTTACTTCCATTTGACTATCAATCATAAAGTTAAATGATTGATATATAAATAAAAATAAACATTTTTTAAATTATTAAACAGAAAATAAAAGTGATTTAATTAGATAGGTCTATATCAAAATCAATTTCAATAGCATTAATTAAATTCATACAATAATTACAGTTTTTAAAAAAGAAAAACATAACTCAGCAAGTGTAGAATTAAGAAAAGACAAAAATGTGCAGTTAGAATGACAAACAAAAATATAAAATTTAGAGAAAGAAAATAATAATAATCACAAACAACAATATAAAAAGGTTTTAAATAATTAAATAATAAATATAAATATTTCTTTAATAAAAGTGCAAATACTTTTGTGCTAACAAAAACATATCCAATCTTAATGGTGAGATGTCTTACTAAAGTTTATGATGTTAGTCTAAAATTAAGATGCTATTATAACTTGTGTTAAGATGGTAGTAAGTCAAACTATTACAGGTAATGAAATATTATCATTTAAAATTTATTATTCTATCACATTGAATAAAAAAATTAACATATATAAACTAATAATATTTACAATAAAAAAAGACAATTTGCCAAGCTCCAAAATCATCTAAATTCAGTGTTGGCAAAAGTAATTTACATGATTAAAAGATCATTTATTTTAGAGATAATAATATATAAATGTGATAATATGTTGAAATAGTCCAATATATTATCACATCTAATATACGATCATCATAAACCTTCAGGCAAATATAAAAATAATAAATCTCTACATTTCCAATCAGCATGTAATCTTATTAACTGAAAAAATTGATTTGAACATTAAACAACTTAATCTGATTTTAAAAATATTTAATTATAAAGTAAATAGGAAAATCAAAATTTTATCCTTATTTTTAAAAAATTAAAATATCTGTAGTATAAAGTTTAAGACCAACACTTATCTAAATAGATAAAGTATATACCCATACATTTTTAATTTAATTATGATTTTTTTTCAGTCATTACAAGTGTAATTTTAATGTACAATTTCTGGATTTTATTCTTTTCACCAACTACCAATAATTATAACAAATTAGAAGAGAAGAAATCCCTTAAGTAATGTAGGAATTTCTTAAACAAAATTTTTTACAAATCTATTAACAAGATTATTACTAATAAAGTTCAAAAATTGCTTCATTTTAATCCATAGATTATACTTTATAAATAAATAATATCTAGGAAAAATCACAAGTGTGAATGTAATCAGAATGGTAATATAAAGTTTTAAATACCATGGTAGAATGTAATTATAATATTTAAAGCATTTCAAAAATAAATGCTCCATTTTAGAAGAATGATTATGATCACTGAATAAATTAGTAAAAGATTTAAATATGTAGCATTTGCAGCTTAAATGTATGAATATTAAAAATTGCTTCTTTCTATTACTGTCATCACTATAATATTTTAGCATTCACTCGGTGCTAAACAAACTCTCAAAAAAATATTCTGCTCTAATTTCAGAATATATATTCTCTTTTTAAACTTTTATTTATAATGTTAATGACAAACACCTATTTAACATGATATCAGATTCATTATGCAGCTTATGTATTCCTATGAAAAAAATATTCTAACACATTTTTGAATAGCAGCATCTTTTTCCATATAATCATATTTTGCATTAAGAAAAATATATCATTCTAAAATTACTTTTATTAAAATTATTATGGTATATAAAATATAAATGTATATTTATAGATAGCCTAAAAATTCTTCCATTGCAATTGACAAAATGCTATATTATAATAAAATAAAAATATCTAACTAAACAAAAATTACTCCTGAGATATCAAATGGTCAAGATATATTATGTAAAACATCTAAAAACTTATAACATGGAAAGATTAGAAATATCATTAATGGAGTAACTTGAAAATTTGAAGAAGAAATAATGAGATGAAATTTTAAAATCGTTGTTAAAATAGATGTGTGAAATATTGTAGAATGTTTAGTACATATAAAGCAAAATTTATCTGATATTAAAAAAACAAAAAGCTCTAACAAAACTGTTGACAAATTGATAGAAGACTAATGAAATAAGGAAGAAATAAAATAAAAAACTTTAAAGTTATAAAACAATTATATAAATTACTAAATATTACATATATACCATATGCAGCTATAACCTGGTTAATAATAAATAAAAGATGAATAAAATAAATAATTATGATATCAAATAAAATTAAAACAATAGTTTTAAATCTAAGTACGCATACACTCCCAACAAATAAAATGATACTTAAGATAATTATTTTTTAATTTTTTTTTTTAAATAATAAAACTGACAAAAAAAAAGGTGAGTGAGAAGAAAAGACAAAGAGATAAAAATAATAAAAGATGACAAGTGGAACAAAAATTAAAATGGAAAAGAAAAAAAAGACAAAAAATTAACAGGAAAATTGAACCATTAAACTTCTTTTTAACTGTTTTAGATATAAAGTTATTTTTGAGATTACTAGGAGCAAAATTTATCATATCAAAAGTCAAAAAATCATTTATATTTTAGATATTATAAATATAAACCATTAATCTTTTTAACTAACAAGTTACTATTTTATAAAATTATTTCCATTGAGGAACTTTATAAATCAAATCTATGACAGATCATTCCGAATTTTTAAGTAAACTGATCATTTTTATTTTTAATATCTTTTATTTTCATTTCATATAGTGTATAAAATGTTTAAATATGTATTCATACATCTTTTGTAAATTTTACTTTAATGAAATAAACTCTATCCATTTTTATTAAATTATACATTATATTTAAATACAAATATATTGTCTATACCAGGGGTCGGTAAACTATGGCTCATGAGCCATATGTGGCTCTTTTGATATATATATATCGTTCTTCAGTAATGTCTATATTTTTCCACAGGGCCAACGCATTCATAAAAAACATTGCAAATACGAAATAAAAAATTATAAGAAATAAAGATAAAACAAGGACAAATCCAGGACATATAGACCCCCTGCTTTGTAGTAAAATTAAAAATAAAACTATCATAGTTTCAATTTATAAAATTTTTAAAATATTTTATTAATGTAATCATGATTTTATTTGTTTTATAAGTCTAGCAAAACTTCACAATTAATAAGTGAGCACATGGTTGCCCTCTAGTGGTCAAGATAATGTTAGAAATGGCAGAATGTGAAGGCCCATATTCTAGAAGAGGAATGTATCATATTTTTTTGTGTAGTTGTGCAAATGTGGATATAATGTGTTAAATAAAATACAATATTTAAAGTGTTTTTCAACATGATTACAAAGAAAAGACTGAGAAAAACATTAGATGATCATTATGATTTTAAAATGAATGGACTGAATCTTTTGTGTTTATCATGAACTTGAACAGCCTTCCAATCTGTCTTATTTGCTAAGAAACACTGGCACAAAACAAGAAGTATAATTTGGAGACACTTCATGACAAAACATACCACATTTGCCATAACATATCCTGTCACTGACACGAGAAAAAGAGTAATTGAAGAACTTTAGAAAAATATTGAAAAATAAATTCCATGTTTGATTATTGGAGACAGTCTGCCAATAAAATTGCTATTGCAAGCTTTGTAATAACTCAGGAAATCTCTAAGAGATGAAAACCAATCACAAATGATATAAAATGTTGTTTTGTTAAAGCATCTGAAGAACTTTTTCATGATTTCAAAAATAAAACAGATTTTAAATAAAATTAAAAACATGCCATTATCTGCCAAAACAATAGCAGATAAGATAGTTAAAATGACCTTAAATGTGGCCAGTCAACAAATTTATGACATTAAATTATCTTCAGCTTTATCAATTGCAGTGGATGAGTCTTGCAACATCAAGGGCACAGCCCAGATTTCCCTTTATGTATGTTATATATCATCTGAGGATCCAAGAAAACAACTTTTAGGATTATTGCCACTCAAGGGCCAAATATGAGGAGAGGACATAGCATATGCTGTCATTGAAAGCATGGAAAAAAACCATATCTTACTTGATAAAAGTGTGACAATTGCAGCTGATGGGCAAAAAGTATTATGGGATGGGAAAAGGTGTTTGTTTCAATTTTAAAAAAAAAACATTAATCATGAAGTGATTACTTTCCATTGTATACTTCATCAGGAAGCACTTTGTGTACAAACATTTCCAGAAAAAATCAGTAAAGTTAAGGACTTGGCAATTAAGATTATTAATTTTATTGCAGCAAAAGGACTTAACCATCTTCAATATGAAAAATTGCTATGTGAAATGGCGAGTAAGTTTTCAGATCTTCTCCAATATAATAGGGTTCAATGGCTTTCCAGAGACAATATGTTAAAACATTTTGCATAAATGAAATCAGATTATATTTAGAATTAACAGAAAATCAGTGGTTGCAAAAATTGTATTTTATGGTTGATGTTACATCACAACTGAATCAGCTCAATTGTAAATTACAAGTTAAGGGAAATACTGCTTTTTCAATGGTAGAAGAAATTATTATGTTTGAAAAAAAAATTGATTATATTTGCTAGAGAGGAAAAATTTAGTTCATTTCCCAAACCCTCATTAACAAAGATTATTTTAAGACAACAATTTTAAACATGAGAAAATATTTTCTTCAAAGGTTTCAGGAATTTAGAAATGATAAAGCAATTCTGGCTTTTATTACAAATCCTCTTAATGCAATGTGAGAGAATTAAAATTTTCAACATTTGATATTGATGCAGGTAATTTTAAAGTATAATTGCTGGACTTGACAAGCAAAGATTTATTGAGCTACAAATTTGTTCACTTTAATATTGAAATGGAAGAATTTTGGAAAAAATGTAGTCTGCTTTAACAGAACCGGCAGTGCCATAAAAAACCTACAGAAGGCAGACTCTATGATTTTTACTACTTGGAATAATTTTCTATATTCATATCATGAGTTGAAAAAAATTGTATTTGATATTCTCACTATCTTTGGATCTACATGCTTATGTAAACAATCATTTTCTAACATGAATTTTATTAAATGTAAATTGAGGAACCAAATTACTGATGCCAACCTGGAATTATGTCTTATATTAAAAACCACTAATTACCAACAGGACATACAGAAAACTTTCTAATGAAATGCAAGCTCATTGTTCACACTAATTAAAACCAATGTTAGCAATTTTCCATGTGGTTTAATCTTTATTTAATAAAGATGTAATTAATATTATAACTTCACATGATCACCATTTCTTATGCTTGCTTATATCTGTTGCACTGAGTGGAGAGCTTTGCCTGTTTTAATATTATAACTTGTTATAGTATTTCTTTAAATTTCCTTATTTGTAAAAATATATTCATGGCTCTCGAATAATTTTTAAATTCTTAAGAGTGTCAGATTTGGCTCTTCCATCTCAAAAAGTTTGCAGACCCCTGGTCTATACTGAATTTAATGTAATTAGAAAGGATTTGAACTGAGACTTTCAAGCTCCCTACATCTATCCACTCCATCTTATACAACTGATTCACATGGCCACATACATGTATCAGTTGTATAAGATGGAGTGGATGAAAGTCTGATTTCAAATCCCTTCTAATTAAATTATCTATTGAAAATTATTGTATATACATTCTGCTCCTATCAAAAATAAATCTCGAATACTTAAATCAATTTTTATAATGTGCCTTCCATTAACTAGTTTGTTTTTTTGTTTTTTTAATAGCTTGTAAACAGTATTTTTATTTAAATCAAAATAATGTCACTAAAACTTTTTCGAAAAGAATATTTTTATGCCAATTATCTTTATCTTGTCAATCAAAAAAAGAAATATAAATAATGGACAATTACTGGTTTAAGAATGGTATTTTAAGCCTTTAAGATCAATCATTTTCTGCGTTAATTGTTGCCTTTAAAAAAAAAGTCTGTCCTTAGCAATAAAGCAAAAAAGAAATATATCTTTCTTCAAAAGAATGATATTGCTAACAATTTTCAAGTATTTAAGATTTTTTTTTTTTTTTTTTGCATTCAGAATTTTTAAATACTTACATTAATAATAAAATGTATTGAATTTTGACTCTTAAAACTTGTCAAATATTTATTTTTATAATATATAATGCGTAGAATAATATAATCTTATATATGACTGGCTAGTTCGCAGATTTACTGGCTCTCAAATATCTCTCGTCAATTATCAGTAGTAATTTCTAGCAGTTGTATAATTAATTCTTAATAAAAATTATTATAGAATGCAGACTTCCAAAGTGGAGATAATAAAACATTATTTTCTTTATTATAAATATCTGCATTACCTTAAAGTTAATAACAAAAAGAAGCACTTTAATTATGAAAACAAAAAAAAGTCTTAAAGTAAATTTTCATGCAAAAAATACTATGTATAGTAATTAAAATAATCCCTCTTTCAAATTATAAAATTTAATAAGAATGGCATTATACTACTATTTATAATTTTAAAACTTGATTGTGCATTAGAAGAAAAATATATTTGAAAGCAAGTAACTTTGAAATAGAAGTTAGCTGTAAAAGTAGAACAACCAATCACACATATTGTTGTGGTAATTTAAAAGAGAGTAACAATAATACATTATATACTCATAGTATATCACTTGAAAATAATACACACAAAACAAACTAAATAATAAAGCAAATACAGTCTTCAACTTTATTAAAATGATTGTATAAATTTATAAACAAATACTCAATAAGTAAAATGTATATATATAGGTATAATACTGAATATTCTGAAATCCGTGAATTTGATAACTTTTATTTTAGCACTTTTTAGATCAACAACAGAAATATATATATAGATTACTGTATTGATTAATAAAAAGATTGAATTGTTAAAAAAATTAGATCACACTATGTTATGCATGCCATTAAAATACTTTGTAATACATATTGATTCTTAACTGATACATTGACTATTAAATCCAAAAAAGGTACAATTCTGTGCTAAAAGTTTATTTTCAAAACAGATGAAAGCAGAAAAAACATATTTTTTGTTTAATCACTTTTACATCAGATTAATTCCTCTCACATGATTGAAATATATAGATGCTAATACATTAATTACAATATATATGTCCAAAAACCACATTTGTATTAATTATTTTTCAATTATTTTTTAAATAATGTTTACTGAAAATGGTTTAATTTTTCTTTAATTAATAATCTTTTTAACTTTTTGTATCCCACATATTCCACATTGACTTTTATGTGCATTTGGTTCAAAATATAATTTTCTCAAAGTCATTAAATTATATAAAAATAAAATATTACATATTCCATAAAGCTACCATGTCATAATCATAAAATAAAAAATAAAGAATTTCAATTTATTTATAAATTGTAAATTTTGATATATACATTTTAAAATAAGATTTTTTACAATTAATTTTAAATTATTCTACATAAAATTGTTATTAAAATGACATATTATATATCTATTGATTATATTTCAAGCAATTTTTTTTTTTTTTTGTAAAAGCAGAACATCTTATTATTTCATTTTTACTCCAAAATATAAAGAAACCCATTTCAAGTGCTACTTTCTTTCCTAGCAAAATAAATATTAGCTAATATAATAATTTTTTTTTCATATATCATAGCATTGGCCAGGAAGTGAACCCACAACCGTCTGCAACCAACTACTTGCTTGCAAGGCAGCTGCGATGACCCCTCGGCTTTGAAAAGCAAATATGCAAACTGTACTTGGGCAATTTATACACATGCACATATCTATTCATTTACATACACACACATTTGTGCATATACAAATATATAACCAAAATTCTTCAAGTAAACTTAATTTTATTTTTATCACAAAAATAGTTTAATTTTCTGAAGAATAAATTTGAAATAATTTATTAAGACAATTCATTTCAGTAAGAGACAATTTATTTCAATATAATGTAAATTAATATTTAAAAATGTAATTACTAATATTGTACCTATACTGAAAATAAATATCAATTTGTTCTAAAATTTCTGTAATATTCTCCATGAAATTTTTTTAAAAATAATAGCTTTTACAAAAAAAATTATAGAAAAAATGGTAAGTAATAGCATCACTTTGAAAATAATATTTTATGATTCAATAATCTTAAGATAAAGATTAAAGAATTTCAGAATAATGATATTAAACCTATACTTGAATTCTTTAAAATGTTTAATTTGAATTACACATTACATGATTTTTCTTTGATTGCATACAACAAAAGCTTTTAAGACCAAAACTATCTGCTAGGGCAATGAGTAGATACCAAATTACACTATAATCCATATTCCTAGCTTACTTCATAACTACTATCCTTAAGTAAGAAGAAAATTTGGATAATTAGCATTTGAGCATATAATATCCTTCTTTAACTCATTTGTATTACCAAGCCCATCAGCCTGAAATTCAGAAACATCCTAAAGTTTTAAGTCCAAGACACCTTTATTTACATGGTTATATAGATTTAATTATTGTCTAGTAATTACATCACATGATCACCATCTCATACTAGCCCATTATTGTTGTAAACAAAGGAAAAACTCTCCATACAGTAATGCCACCCTGTGCCAACCAGATTAATCAATGGATGCCAGAAGGCTTGTGCTTAAAATCCCTAACTAGTGCCTACTCATCCAATATCCCCAGACTAGTTTCTGGCTTGTAGCCATCATAAGTGAGGAGTTTTGGATCCTAACTAGTGCCTATTCATCCAATATCCCCAGACTAGTTTCTGGCTTGTGGCCATCATCAGTGAGGAGTCTTGGATGTGAGAGCAAGTACTCTCAGATCCAAGACTCCTCACTGATGATGGCCACAAGCCAGAAATGCTCTCACATCCAAGACTCCTCACTGATGATGGCCACAAGCCAGAAACTAGTCTGGGGATACTGGATGAATAGGCACTAGTTAGGGATTTTATGCATAAGCCTTCTGGCATCCATTGATTAATCTGGTTGGCACAGGGTGGCACTACTGTATGGAGAGTTTTTCCTTTGTCTAGTAATTATATATTTTAATGATTTAAGCACCTTTCACACTTTAACTAATGCTATTTACTAACAAACCATCACATGACTTTCTCTGATTGTATATAACTAATGCTTTTAAGAATATATATTCACTTTATTTACTTTACACCAAAGTCATTTAATTGTAATATTTATTAATAGATATTTAAATGCAATTATATATTATGTCTACAATATGTTTTGAAATTGATAATTCAAAATCAAAAACATTATTTCCATTGGCTAGTAGTAAAACTAGTTGTTAAGAATAGGAGAAAGTATGTGTAGCTTTTAAAACTACCTAAATATTTGACTTCATCCCAAATGTACTCGTTTTTATTGGACAACAACTCTCTGCCTGGTTTCAGACTGCATCTATAAATCCCCCAGGGGTCCCCACTAAGCACCCTCTGTTTCATTACCTACCTGAATCCTCTATTGGAAGATATGGAAAAAGAACTACCAGGAGTCTTTGTGCCGGCACTAAGGGAGGAGCTCCACCACATTTCGTATGTGAATGATGTTACCTCTTCCTCCCTTCTGAGAAATACCTGCCAAGGCTATACCAACTGCTGGACAGGTATGTTGGCAAATTCAATCTGGTTGTCAACTCAAACAAATCTGTGGTCTGGAAAATCAGTAGGGGTGTTATAGTACCATCAAGATATATGGGAAATCCACAGAAATTTCTTGGGTTCCTGATAGCCCTCTCCAAAACAGCGATGAGAAGGGCCATCCAGCAGAATCTTTTGGACAAAATCAAGAAGGTAACAAACTCCCTCTCAATGATCTCCCTCTCACTCCCAGGCAAGGTGGCATTGTTAGATATGATGGTGTTTCTGTGTATAAATTACTACTTGCCCATCTTCAAGCCAACCAAGGAATTTCAGGATGCTATAAATTCAGCCTGCACCAAGATGATGTGGAAGAGAAAAACTGTATCCATCAGTCTGGCTAAGATGCAGAGACCACGTGACCTGAATGGGCTTGGTCCCCATGCCATCAAGGTGTTTTTTGTTCAAAGAACACTTTCAATGCTCAGAAAAATCTATAATAAAAGAGAACGGGATCAGAGTGAAGACTCTGTGGAGCCCACAGATATACCACCACTCATACCCAGTAAATGGATCAAAGAGCTACAAGATCAATTGGGGACTCTATTTTCAGTTACTGAGCAAATAGAGAAAACAAAACAATCATACTGGCAAGTGTATAAATAAACTCCTTTTCCCAAATCAAAACCTGATATCTACCCAATTAAGACTATCAGTGAAACAAATGCTCAAGAAGTCAAGATACTGGTGGATAGGACCAAAGCTGGTGAATTTTATAATCAAGTTTAACTTGTCCTCTTTGCCCACCAGTCACTTTTTGGTGATGCAAAGAGGATTTCATCAAATAAGCCCCATGTGTAAACTTTATAATATACATGAAGAAATGCTGGAGCACATCTTCTATGCTTGCTCATACTTGACATACACTAGAAACAAAATTATCGCAAGCATTTCCTCTGACTGTGGCCATGTCCTGTCAATTGATCGAGCAATGAATGTAGGAAAGTACGCAACTATCAGGCTAGCAGCATGCCTACTACATGCCTTATGGATCACCAGGTGCCAGCACATCTTCAGACAAGAACATAGTTTTCCTTGGAGAACTTTTAAAACAAATACTAATAAACATGAAGAACAGAGATCGCCTCCTTGAGCAAGAGCATCTCTTTGTGAACACATGGGCACAGATTACCATATCTGATGATGAGACAACATCTCGGACTACTGCACTAAACAATATTATGACAATGCCACACAGATTGGTTGCAAAGCTTTGAATTTCTACATAAAACTATTCCAATCAGCAAAATGTAGTTACCTGACACTGTAAATTTTTTCTTAATAATAAAAAAAAATAGAATCACTATAACAAAATATAATAAGAATAATTTTTAAAAAAAATTATCATGTAATACAATTGCAAATTAATCTTTCTTAGAATATACATTTCAGCCAATTTAAAATACTTTTTTTATAAAAAATATATCCCGTGAATAATAATGCTTATTTATTTGTATTATACTTGATGGTTTACTTAAAAAAATTGAAAATATTTTCTATTTTATTTCTCGTCTATGAAGATAAGTTTCATTTATTTTATTCTATGAAAAGCAATTAAAGTTTTTGAACAAAAACATGTCTTTCAAAACAGGCTAATGATGTATATCAATCAAAATCTGTGTGTAGTTATTAAAATATTAATGCTATTTATTAGATAAACTTTAGTGATAATTAAATGCAAGAATAAAACTTTGCATAATATGAAAATATATAACTATATAGATAATGCCATGATACAATAAATCTTGAATTAAAACTAAGTTATGTAACCCATCTTATCCATCAAATCAAAACAGATATTTTAGAATATAAGATTTCTCACATACCTTGTTAAATGAATATATATTAAATATTTTTTTGTCATATTGTGAATTAATAATAGCAAAAAGAAACTCAATATTTCAAATCTAAATTTAAAAACATAAGTAATGGAAATTGATTGAGAAATCATACTTTCGAATTTCAGTTTTAATTCATCCAATTATCCATATAGTTTTTGCATGTTACTCTATATTGTTACTTAAATTAATTTATAAATTAATTTTGATTTTTATAATGAAAGTTATTAAAATGGCATATTATTAATTGGCCATTAGCTCTTCTGCAACATTGTTAGATCAAAGAAATAAAATAGTGCCTTTATATCAAAGAGTTAAATATTCTTTTTATCAGAATATGAACTGGTTTTAAAATAAAATAAATTACTATATTTAAAAAAAAACCAAACAAGTTATAATTGTTGACTTAAATACACTCATATTGGTACATAGTACACTTCTGATCAAAACAATTAATCAATTATAACTTGGACACAAGTGTCATCATTCTCAACAATTGTTCAATTGTGAATGCAATTATATTATCAATAATATAATCACCAAAAATATCACCAGTATCCATGCTGCCTACAGCTGAGTTCATACTTAGAAGGGAGACAGCTTCAAAACTTTTGAATACATAAGTAATTTTTATCATGTGCAGTATAGTTATGAGACTGACTGATTTAAGAAACATTGGTTTCTTGAGTTAATTCCCAGTTGAGGTAAAGCTCGTGTTGAATGAAAATACTGATTTATCATTACAGTATTAAAATGTCACTGACCTCTTGAACAACTACTTATTTTTTAACCTCTTTCTTATGCTATGTTTTTATTATTATTTCTTATCTAGCACTCTTCTTTAGAACAATAATTGACAAATATATTAATTATTTCATAAACATTGGTGTGTATATGTGTATATAAAATAATATATATTTTTAAAAGTACAATTCTGGAGGATTTTGTAGACAATCTAATCTGAAAAAAAAAAACAGTAAGATGCTGTGGGAGAAAGAAGTACAAAAAGAGGAAAGAGGTGATTATATTATTACATACAAAACCAATGCTAAACAAGAAAATGAATATTTAACAAAATATATTCCCAATGCACTCTGCAGATTATAAGTGCTATGATTGAAAACATGCTCAGCAAGTTTTAAAGATTCTAATATTGAATAATCTTTTCTTTTTCAAACATTCAAAACATTAACATATATATATACTATTATGCTAAAACACAAACACAATAAAAACTACTAAATCTAATAATCTTCTGGATAATGCAGTGGCAATCAATTTTTTTTCCATATGTCATAGTATCGACCACCCGCAACAACAGTCTGCAACCAACTGCTTGCTTGCAAGGCAGCTGCACTGACCTCTCAGCTAACAACGCTTGACAGCAATCAATTTTTGAATCAAAACATCTATTTCAATTAATAAACACACACAACACTAAATAGCTTCCCATTTGAGTTAATATGTTAGAGATAGCTTTTATAAACTGTATCCTAGACATATCTAATTTAAGTATACTTTCAAAAAATAATTACAAAAAAAAAAAGTAAATTCCATTTAGTTATAAAACGGAAAAACAAATAATAAATTCAGTATCCATAAAAAGATAACATTTTCTTCATTGCTCTGCCAATTAGCATAGTTTTAACAGACTTAAGAGCTAACAAATCTTTAATTAAAACTTAGTTTATCACTTCTACTTCTTAAATGTCACATGATCTATTTGAGCAAAAAAATTCATTTTTGTGGTAAATGATAGAATGAGGAATGAATATAAAGGAATCCACTCAATGTCAGCTTGATATTACTATATGATTTATCAACAACTAATTCAATTATTTTTATATATCTATTTTTTTATCACCAGTGATATAAAATGTATCAAAAATTACAACTGTATTTTTGTTTTTTCCATTCTACGAACCCAAATTAATCTTGGAGATTTATCCTCCAACTAAATATATAGGTAGATGATTATTTACTTATCAATGGGATGACTACCTAGGATAAATCCAATTTACTTTAGCCAAATATTTTTTTAGCTGCCTGAAAAAAATTAATTTCAACTAGATTTGATAATTAGATCATGAGAATAGTAGATTGGTGCTCTAATAATAACATACTGCCATTTTTCAAATATGATATCAAATAATTTGGTAATAAGAAGGTTTTATAATTTTTAAAAGATCTCTTTTCAAAGAAAACTGTGATCATAAATTAAATACTTTTATATAATCGATGGGAAAATGTTAAAAGTTTCCATTAACTTTTAAAAAGTTATTAAACCAACTACTGATTAAGATTCTTGTCTAAAGCAACAACTTCAAGATGCAATTGTTAAAAAATTTAAAAAGAATACTTTCTTTTCAATACATTATTGAGTCTGTCTCCTTAATTCCATTATATAAATGCATTATTTTCTACTTATAATAATAAATAAAAGTAATATTTATTTATTTTTTTTTTAAAAAACCAAACAATGCATACACATATACAAATGTGAAGATGATAATTTTGAAATAATAAATCACTTCTCAAGCTTCATTAACTGCGAATATGTTTTAAGAGGTCAGATTTGAATACATATAATATAATAAATGACAAAATTAACACCATTGCCAAAGTAGTGAATGGTTTTATTCAAAGCAAATGCACATTTTGATTCAATTAACAGGGCTAGTAATATTGATTCAAATGACAAACTAAATAATCATTAGCTTCTAACAAACGACCATGTGTCAACATTGCTATAGAAAAAATGTACATGACTGTATATAAAATCGTGATTTAATTATATGCTTTAACATCTGACAATTTGCCATTTTAATGATAGTAAATGCAACATTTCTATTTATTTTCTAATATTAAAAAGTTAGGCTTTCAAATTATGTGAGTCAGTGCATTCAGATGCAGCCAAAACACACATGCATAATATATATGCACGCATGCACACAAATTATGAATGAACATCTATATACATTTCTCATATTTTTAAAATTAAAAACAATTATTAACAATAAATTATATTTACTTAATTATATTTTTAAAAAAGAGATTCACTCCTTCCTTTTACCTCAGTGATTCCAAATACATTTCAAAGATAGCAGTATTTCAACATTAAAAAATTAGACTATTCATGAAAGAGGTTTTAATAAAATATATTTCATTACAAAGAAATTAATTTTGCAAAGCTTGATAAGAGCTTATTTACAAGCTTTATATACAAAATATATTTCATTTATAAACATTATCCATGATATTATATGAAATAATAATAATTTTATGGTAAATTTCTTGGGAAATCATATGATGTTTGAGCAATGAAGTGCCAGTTTTCCTTATATTTTATCTGCAGAGTTGTTGTTTTTTTTAATATTTTCCTCACTCTTAATAAAGTAATTGAGTAACCATAAAAATAAATACAATAACATAAATGTAAACAAAAATAATTAACTTAAAAGCAATGAAAATCAAACAGTTCATTAAAATCTTGACTTCATCATATTTGATATCTATTTAAATGTATCTTCTTTTTTTTCTAATATTTCTGAATATTTATGGCATTTTAACCTTTCAATTAATATTTTAAAATAACTTATAATTGTGTAAAAATATAAGTAGTTTCTCCTTTTTCTGTTCTAGTTCTATCTATGTATAGAGTAGTTCAAAAATAAAGTAACATTTCAATAGGCCTCTAAATATTTTGAAAGTTATATATATAAGTTTCTTATCTTTTTTAATTTTTTTTTTTTTTTTCGAAAACTTTATTATGATAGAAAATTTGAATTTAGAGCATTTGATGTGGAACTAAAACATTATTTTTAGTATAAAAATAATGGTTATGTAAGAATTAACAAAAAAAATTATAATTATCTGAAAGAGTAAAACATTTATCTAATATGTGACAAATGTTTACTCAATAGATATCAGTTGTATAAGATAGTGTAGATAATTGAAGAGTGCTTGAAAATATGAGTTCAAATCCTCTATACTTCAATAGATATTGTAAAAGCATGTAGCTAGATGTGAAGACAGTACAAAAATTCAAAAGAAACAAAATCAATTTCTTTTTAACACTGTGGCCTCCGTGTTACCAAAAGTATATTATCTCCACCAATAAGGAATGTTACATTATCACATAAATACTTGTTTGAAGTGCACTGTCACTTATCTAATCAATCCAGATTAATTGGAAATTTTTACTCTTGAAATAATAATAGTTATATGCCTATTTATTGACTAATACTACGTGGAGATTAGACAATCTACCTGAAAAAAAATCTAAATCTGCTTTTATACTAAAACAAAAAAAAAAATCTAAGACTGATCATGTCAGTTCAAGGGTATTGATGCAAAAACAATTCTTAAAACAATATTTGTTTCTTTGTTTTTTCTTGATTTAATTAACAAGTAATAATCTTGTGGGTTTTTTTTTTGTATTAATACAGAAGAACAAATAAGATTAATAACATACAGAATTTTACCAATTCAGAAAATTAAAAATTGGGAGCACAAATCAATAAACTTTTCCGTTCTACTGAATATTTTTTTTAATAGTGCTTTTTTTAAAAAATATATATATACCCTAGTTTATTCCTAGGATATTTTTTTATGTCATAACTTCAAAAAATTTAAATTCAACTTGGACTACAAAAATCAAAAACAAAAGGATAGTAAAAAAAAAAAAATACAATTCTTTCTCATTATTTAATAAACTAGATTATATTTTGTGTTACTTGGAAGATAGAATGAATCCAAAAGTGATACCAAACAGAAAATTATATAAATATAGACATTCATAAACCTAAACAACTTGAGATTAAACATCAACAATAGTGGTGAAAGAATCACTTACTATGAAAACAAAAAGATTCTAATACATTTAGAATAATATGAAATAAATGCAGAAAAATTTTAAAAATCCAGAAACTTAGAAATGAAACTAAACTTAAAAATATTATATAGATCAATACTAACATGAAAAAGTAAAAAGAATAATAAACTGAGTTTAATTACTATCAACATAAAAATGTATGATCATATAAAGTAAATTTCATCAAATAAAGAATATTGATTATATACCAAGTAAAAATAAAACAGTACTTATATTAACTACACTTACTAAAATATGTAACAATAGTATTTATTAGTGTTATTAGGCACTGTCAAGTTGATAGTGACTCCAGGAAATAATATGATATTCTGTCTAAACATAAAACTTTTCAATACAGTATGCTAGAGTATTGTAATTTATAATAATCCATTATAGTATTTTGATAGCCTCATCCTCGCATTGATGAATGTACTATTACTAAATAAATTTCAAGCCATTCAGGTGAAATGCCATTCATATGATCATAATGTTGGCTTGATTTCACACATAATAATAAGTATTAAATAAATAAATATGTAATACAACACTTGATAAATCAATTTATATGAAAAATTTATCCTGTATTAAATTTAAAATACATATTTATAGTCATAAATCTTTGTAAATATTATATAAGTATGTATATAGATTTTAATTACTTGTTTATAAAGATTTGTAAGTCTATCAAACTTTGCTTCTTTTCTTTAAATATGTAGTTCTATAAATAGCATTAATTCGCTTCCCATACATGGTCATGGTAATGGAGCTTAAATTCCTGTCTAAAGATCTAATTCTTATTTAAATGTATATGAAGTGATTAATGAATTAGGTGATATCATATATATTCAGGTACATATGATATACTTAAATAATAGCACTATAAAGATTAAGGAGTTTTAATAAGCAATGCTATCACTATATGAAGTAGGCTCTATGATGATGAAATTTATCTAAATGCTAGATAAGAAGTCATTACAGCAAGATAACCAAAAGTAACTTTTAGATAAATGCTTTGCTTGAGTTGTTTTTTTGAGTCTAATGTTCCAACTCCTCACTG
The DNA here is from genome assembly GCA_028023455.1 of Epiperipatus broadwayi. Classification (NCBI taxonomy): domain Eukaryota; kingdom Metazoa; phylum Onychophora; class Udeonychophora; order Euonychophora; family Peripatidae; genus Epiperipatus; species Epiperipatus broadwayi. The sequence continues at coordinate 1,655,032 of JAQFVV010000228.1, forward strand.
AAGAGATCCATAGGTCGAAACCGGTCTGGGGACAATCCAAGATAAAAATGATTTGAATGCCTTCTCTTGTAGTAGCATTTATCATAAATTTTAAAAAAAAGTTTGTTTAGAGCTAATTAGTATGCTTTTAATTTTACATATTTGTAAGTGCAAGCTATATATAAGTCATGTGACATCTGACTTATTATTATTACTATTATTATTTTGCTGTTGGGGGTTTTGGCTAAATTAAATGGCTAAGCCTGCTAATATATGGAGTATCTGAATGAAGTTCAGGCCCATATGATTTTTTCAGTTGGAGAGCTGACTTTAAAGACATGTAGATGTCTAAAAGTTTCAGATCTTCTTCTAACAATTAACTTTTAGATAAATGCTTTGCTTGAGTTGGTTTTTTTAATCTAATGTTCCAACTCCTCACTGAAGAGATCCATAGGTCGAAACCGGTCTGGGGATGGGGACAATCCAAGATAAAAATGATTTGAATGCCTTCTCTTGTAGTAGCATTTATCATAAATTAAAAAAAAAGAGCTTGTTTAGAGCTAATTAGCATGCTTTTAATTTTACATATTTGTAAGTGCAAGCTATATATAAGTCATGTGACATCTGACTAATCAAATAAAAATTTGGGATATTTGGTTTTGTAATTTGTCAGGATGCATCATAAACACTCTTTGTGTGTGCGTGAGTGAGTGAGTTTTTTTTATTTTAATTTTAATTACATCAATGTGAATAATCAAGCTATCTCTTAAGTTGTAGAGTTATAGAAACATATTATTTGATTGATTTATTAATAAATGTTTTTTTTTTTTAATTCAAATATAATGTTGTAACGGTATATAAAATGCCATTACATTATTTTAAAATGAAAATAAAAAGATCGTAAATAAAAATTGATTTATTAAAAAGAAAAAAACTTAACTTAAAAACTGAAAATTAAAAGTTGTTTAAGTATATATATCGCACAGATGGGAAACTTTAAAAACTATTTTAAAAATAAAAGTATTTGAAAGTATTTTTTTTTTTTTTGTAAAAAAGTAAAGATGTAAAGATTTGATATTTTTGAAAATAGAAATAGTGTTGATTTCTATAATCTTAGAAAATGGAAATGATTGTTTTATTAATTAAATGATTGTTCTAAAGCACACTAGCCCTTGGGGCATTCGAATAATTAAATGGTCAGATAAGAGAATAAAAAGAAATTAAATGATCAATGCAAGCATGAAATAACAGCACGGACCGTAAATGAAACACGAGAGGATTAGTGACAGTCTTGCTCATTGAATCCGAAGATTTGATGAAAAGAGGCTAATAAAAATATAAAAGCGAAATGATTATTATAATTGGGATCTTAGAGCTGACTATGAATATACAGTTATAACTAGATATATTGCAGATTTTCACAATGTAGAAATCTGCAATAAATTTAATTTTCCGGACAATCAGCTGAGGCCTCTGGATGACAGTTCCTGATCAAATGCATGGCAAGTAGCAGTTTCATTTCAAAGAAGGAGAAACAATCTATGAAGATCACTAAGATGGACCTCTAAATCTGCTCAATCCATAAAATATAAACTTTTGTGTTTATCTAATAGGAACTTTTCCTAAATTTGCAATTAATAGCTGAAAATAAGAATTATTATCTGGCCTAAAGAATTCAAAATCAATTATTAGTAATTTTTTATGCATCTGTTTAAGCAATCATTTCCCTTTCTTTCTTTTTTTTTTTGTGTTAAGTGTTAATTAAAATGTATCAAATTAAAGTTGGGTGTAGATAGCTGCATGGATAAAAATTAATAACTATGTTTAAATTCGTTTATGTTTATTTTAAGGGGTTAATTTCAGGCTATTTGTTTCGTAGTTAGCACAATGCTTGTGGAGGGATATATGGGTGTTTATATCAATGTAATGTGAAGCATGTTTAGCATACAGGGCAATGTGTCCAACTAAATGCATGACCCCCAAAGAGGCAGACATATCGTTGCAATGGTCACAGATTTATTTCCTGCACCATTGACCCCTTCTAGCTCTATGGACAGGGATTTATAAGTCAGCAGAAAAGACCACTCTCCCCCATATGTAGTACTCTTTAATTAATTTATATACATGATTCCTTCACCAGACAGATGCCCATTCCTGTACTGGATGAGGATCATGTCCTTCAAATAATATCACGTTGTCAGATGCACATTCCTGTCAGTGTGATTTTATGCTAGCATCTTCATATTGCATTGGTTGCAACTATATATCTGGAAGCAGGCGTTGATTTGGCTATGAACTTTTAGTCTGAGATTTAATGAGTGTCTTGATAAGTTGTTTTTTTTTAAGTGAGAAATCTATGTAGCCTATCTATACTCAACATGCTCAAGTAAAATATTATTAAAATGTCCATCTGTGCAGTCTATTTAAAATAGTAATTTAAATCTAAAAATTAATGTTAAAATCTAAATATAAATTTGCTATACTCAACATGCTCAAGTAAAATATTATTAAAATGTCCATCTGTGCAGTCTATTTAAAATAGTAATTTAAATCTAAAAATTAATGTTAAAATCTAAATATAAATTTGATTCCTCAATTTTAAATGTGCGTTAATAAAATCTGTTGTGTTATTAGTACTGGCAGTGATCTAGTTTATTTTTTTAATAAATATAGTTTAAAACCTCTGCTACTACATGAGCTAGTGGCAAGGGCAAATGGTCAATAAAATAAAAGTTGGATTTTTAACAGCACGTACTGCCTACTCTATAAATTTTCTAAGTTCAAATGTCCTAGTGGTGCCCTGTACGGCAGATATGGTAAGACTCTATTGATCATACACACCATGACTGTTATAATGTATATACTGAACTTTAAAAATAATTAGAGGGGATTTGAACACAGACTTCCAAGTTCCCTTCAGCTATCCACTCCATCTTATATAACCGATACACAAGTTCACATACATATGAAAACAAAATATGTCCAATATACATATTTTGATGCCCTAATTAAATATGCTTTTATGAAATATCAAGTCATTGAGTTTGATTTTTTTTTTTTAGTGCTACTAACATTAGCGAAGATTGAATATAATTAGATATTGATGGATCTCCAGGTTTTTTCATTATCTAACCAGCCATAAATAAACATTCACAACATGGTGGAAGCTGTTAAGAGGATAAACATTTTCCATGTAAATTTCACAAGATTTTAAAGATAGAAAATGTATTAGCACCTAAATATAACATATAACAGAATCATATTGGATTCAAGGCATTAATCCAGATATGTTACCTAGTGAAAATTTGTGTATCCATAATTACTCCATAGGCTGACCATTACAACATATTCTCTATTTTATTGTGTTTAAGAAAAATGTTTATATAAAATAAATATAGAGAGAATAATAAGACAAAATAAAATGTAATTAAAAAAAAAACACTTTTTAAATATTTAAAGGTTAATAGAATTTAATTATCTATCATTTATTGCTAGATTAAAAGTAATTTCTTAAAATAATAATGATATTTAATATAATAATATATATTTATAAAGATATAAATTGTATGTAAAGAATCATATTTAATTTGATATACAAGGGGGAATCCAAAAAAAAAAAAAAAACAGGAATTTTGTAATAAAAATTTCTGTATTTATTTTTAGGTGGGACAAATTAAATTCTCCATCAAAGTAGTGTCCATTTGATACAATGGTCCCAGACTAAATGTGTTTTCCAATTTTCCAAGCAGTTCTGAAACTCTTGCAAAGTGATGACTTTTAATGCCTCCACAGTTATGCTCTTCACCACTTCCAAGTCTGCAAAACTTTTTCTTTTGATGCATTTTTTCAGTCAAAGAAATAAAAAGAAGTCGCATGGAGTAAAATCAGATAAATATAGCAGATGAATATGCTGTTTTTGATTTAAAAAAATTTCACACTCAAGGCTTTGGGCACCAGTACATTGTCATGGTGAAGCTTGCACTCCTCACTTTGCCATAATCAGGATGTTTTCATTTTACTGCATCATACAAATGTTTCAGAACTTCTAAGTAAAATGCCTGATTGTAGATACAAATTCTGAGTGAACAATATTGTTTGCATTAACAAAAAAAATTAGCAGCATATTGACATTGGATTTCATTTGCCATGCTTTTTTGGGGGTGTGGTAAATTTGAACTTTTCCATTAAACTTGTGTTTTCCTCAAAAAAAGCTTGTTTGTAAGCTGTTTCAAGCATTACAACAGTTTCCCATGCCATTTTACTAAGAAAATACAGAATTTCACTTTGTTCCAACTTTTCAGCCATAACAAATAAGCTAGATTCACATAAAAAAATTTATAACACTGCACCTCAATTTCACTTGATAGAGGAGAATTATTTCAAAAGGCATATAGTGATGGAAGCATGTACTACAATGCAATCATGCACCAGAGCATGATTCTGAGGTGTTTTTGAGTACCTTCTCGCAAATATGTCAAAATAGTTTGATTTAACAAAAAAAATTATGAGATTTTAATTTGTATAATTAATTTGTTTTGTTTTATTTAGTATACATAATTTATTATAATAGTTTTTATATTTATGAATATATTGTGTATTTTAGAGTTAGAGAAAGATTGCCTAACAGTCAAAATTCTAGACTTTTTGAAAGTGTAAACAATAAAATGTTGCATTGTATAAAGTGCATAAAAATAATTTCATTATTTATCTTTGTAATTTTATGTTAAATGATAACAAGAGAGTGATAATGAATACATATTTTAGTTTTCATTTTTATTCCTAGATTTTGTAAGTTAGTAATGGATAAGAAAGTGAAATAATCAACGTGCAAAATAACATTGTACAAAATAGCAATGCTTAATCATATCTGTAAAGCAATATTTTTTTAATGTCAAATATTTTAATAATAAATATAACTTGTATTTTATTTTTATAATTACATCATGCTTTTAGAAAGATTTAAACTTATACAATGGGAATCACAGAACAAAAAAAGCTTTATTCTAGCAAATATAAAAAGTAAAGTTTATTGGCTTCTTTTATTTCCTTAAATAAATTAACCACTTTTAATATTTTTTATTTTAGTTATGTCTAAAATTAATTTCAGTAATATTTATGCTAAAAAAATAGTTTTATTGTCACAAAACTTTATTTAAACTGAAGGCTATATATAAGAAAAATTAAATTTTGCAAAATTAATTTAGTGGTATTATATGTCAATAAGATGTTTAAGAATTGGTATCACTGATATTGATCAAATGTTATCTCTTAATTTTATTACCCTATTGACTAATTACTCCAACTTACCTTCAAGAAAAAAATTTAAATTTACATAAATTGTAGATGCAAGAGATAATACCATCAAATATTCTTATAGATAACTTTTTTAATAAAGACAAGAGGTAAAATTTTAGACTTTTTTTTAAAAAAAAGTGATCTGCTATTTATAGTTTTCATTATTAAATTCCCAATATTTAGCCGTCTTTATTTGTAGATTATCTTGAGGGTTTAGATATGCATGTATATTGAAATTATATACATTCTTGTTTAAAATATTCATGCATATTAAGACCCTGCAAATGATCTATATAGAATGAAGTAAAAACATTGGAAATTTAATATTTAAAAAATGATAAAAATTAAAAAAATTCAGTATTATGGATAACTGAAACAGAAAAATATACATATTGAAATGATATTACAATTAATCCACAGAAATAAAAGTTAACAATAGTTTGCAGTAATTGCAAAAGAAGTAGAAATCTATTTAACAAATTATTAATATATATGTATATTGCAATTTGATGATTTTTGTGATTAAAAAAGGGGCATTTGGCTTTATTGCTCAAGACTTCAAGAGAAGTTTGAGTGCCAAAATCAATCTTGGGATCTCCTGATCCCAAGTTGAATGCTCTGTAATCAATACACATCATCAGTGTGCTATCATTATCTGGTAATCTACATTTTAACAGATACTCTGCTCTATCAGCTACTCGCAAGCAACACATTCAGATTTCACAAATGAATTGTTAATTTACAATATAGACATCTGTATATTTAAATGAACATATTAAGATTCTACATATGAGGGGTCAGACTGGTTTAAAGTCAACATGGGTATGACAACAATATTGGCATTGACAAGAGCTTTGAGCATTCCATCATCAGATTTTCAATAATATGGATGGCTGAAAAGTTGGAGGATGTAGGAGAGTGAAGCCTGTCCATTAAAATTTGAAGACTTCCTATCTTAATATAAACTGAGCACTGATTATATATGTGTGTGGGAGATAATGATCTGGACCAATTGATGTGTGCTAGTTCAGCACAAAATATGTATATTGGAGATCATTTATCTTTTTCACATGTATGTGGTCATGTATATCAGTTATTTAAGATGGTGTGGATAGATAGTTGAAGGGAGCTTGAAAGTCTATGTTCAAATCTCCTTTAATTACATCTAAGGTTCAGTATATTTCAATATATGTGTATTTAAATATTACATTTTATAAATGTAATATTATCATTAAGTTGAAAATGTTAAAATTAAACATCATATAATTCTTGTAATGTACACATTAGAGTAAAACAAGAAATTTAATGCCATTTTTAACTTTCTTATAATTTAAATTGCAGTGGAGTAAGCTACAGTTATTATTATAATTTATAATTATAAAATAATTTAGTATGTTGAGATAACATAATGCAATGACATATAACATATAAGCAAATCATTATATTATAATCCACATGTATTAATAAGTTATAAGATATAATATAAATTATGAGTAAGGAAGTTATGAATAAAAGTAAAATAGTTGCCTCACTCTGTTATATACATCATGTTCTTTCAGCATATAACATTATTAATAACCAATTATTTTCATAAATAACTAAGCTGTTAAGTGTTCATTACACATATAAACAGTGATGTTTCAATTACAGCATTATTAATATTATTAAGTATGTGTGAATTTAAATAATTGAAAAGATTATTCTATAAAGATGTCACATCTGTTTCCATCCTAGAGATGATATTTTTTCAAGAAAGCACGTAATTTTGCATTAATAAAAAAAATCTGCAAATCAGTCTTGAAAAAGCAGGATTTTCATTGAAATCTAAATCATTCCAATGTATCTGAGCACAACTTTTCAATATGATGATATTCCAATGACATAAACCATGCATAACATACTTTTGGAGACTGTTGGAGATGCCTTTGTCCTATTGAGAAATACATAAGCTCTTTTATCTAGACATATAAAAGTGCAAATAGATTAAGAATCTTATGATGTAATGGCTAACATATCCATCTGCTATGCCTAAAATCTAAATTTGAATCTTTTAGAATTTAATTCAAATTCAAAATTGAGAGGAGTTTTCTTTAAAGGAGTGTTAACTCATAGCCATCCAATATTGCTCAGTAAATGGATGTCTAGTCATTTTAATCTAGAATAAAATAACAATGAAAACCTCATCACCCATCAGCTGACAAGCACACTAAACTTTATTTTTCAGTGTTTCTCTATGAAAACATATTTTGAGCTGCATTTGCTGAGAGGTGGCTATTTATTGACTGTTTTTTCCTTTTTATGCTATGGCCATGAGTACAGTTTTAGTGTATCAATGTATAAAAATTTGAAAATTATTGTAACTCATATTTTGGAAGATGATGTGCAAAATACTATATTCTTAATTATCTTTCACTGGACAAAATCATATGTTGTGGTGTATGTGGGTAACATATGTATATACTAATAAATCAAATGATTGCAATTTCATAACCATATGATTGACCTAATCTACATGAGAATACCTGATTTAACTCTGGATGATTAAATTCTTTGCTCTATGCCAATGTAACATAAATTTAACTAAACATGCATTAAAAAAACCATGAAACTAATTTCATCCAATAATTCAATCAAAATGTACACATATATCATTAATGGCAATTCCATGCTGTCATTCTAATTAACTTACAATCAATCAGTAACAATCCCTTTTGATAGCCAATTATAAAACAGATATAATAATAGAAGAAAAGTCACGTTTAATCAGTAATTTGGTTATCAATGATTAATTTAAATTTTTAGCAAAGATTTATTTGAAAAAATTTAAAAAGTGCATTGTGTAAAAATTACAATTTTAAAAATATAAATAAACAAACAAAAAAATGCAATAAATATTATATCTATATTCTCTGCCTGAAGACAGACTGATTATTGTTGATAGCAGTTTGCAACTTATAATTTTAGTATTCAATTTTAGAGCTATATCATAAATTTTAATGGGTACTTTACTTCAAAAAATACACATTACTAAAAAAAAAGACTAATAAACTAAAAACATGATTTAATATAATTTCAAATTTATATATATATAAACACAGTTCGATATGTAATAACAGAATAATATTACTCAGATAATCATATGACATTTCTCATATGATCATGTGACATTCAGGTATCAAAGTGAAGATTGGGCTTCTAAGTAAAATCTTTAGTCTTAAGAAACTATCACAATACCATGATGCTAAACTGTACATTATATAATAATTAAATGTGCCTTTAAATAATAAAAAAATAATGTGACAATAAAATTACATTCTATAATTTTTAAGTTTAATCTCCAATACATATATAGTTGGAAGATTGTGCTATAATTTTATTTACAAAACTATTCTTAATGATAAAATGTGTTTTTATTTTTAAAGTTTATCACTAATTCAAAGAGCATTAATCCCACTATTTAGATAATACCCTTCTAAAATTTTAAAACAATTTTCTAAGATAATTAGAATAAAATATATTTTTAACCAGTTCTTAGAAAAACTACTTAACATCTTATTATTAGTTTATATGGCTGACTGACTATATGTCACAAGTCTATAAAGTTAATTTGTATAAGATTGTAATCCAAAATTCTAATGTTTTATAGACATGCATTATCATTAAACAAAAAAATTTTTCAAATTAATTGTTACAGCTTAAAAAGACCCAAAATGAGTTTTTTTTAATGCATAATCAGAAGCATACATTATACAGCTTTGCACCATTTCTCTCTCTTCTTGCTGGAAAATATAAAATGGATATATGTTTTAAACAACATAAATATGAATATATGGCTTTAAAAACAACATAAAAATTTACAGATATAAAGTCTTAGATAATAAAAATCCAGGGATAATAAAAATGATATAAAGAATTTAAATTCTCACTCTAACAATATAAAGAGTAAAAAAAAAAACATAGACTAAGCCATTGGAAAATATTGAACACAATACTTTCAAAATCTAATATAAAATTCCCATTAATCTTGCATATTAATTTCTTAATTAAGTGAAACTATTTAGGATAACATTTCTTACTTTTTTTTTTAATGAGAATATGATTTTAAAAATTAAAAAGAAAAAGATAGAAGAAAAGGCTAAATCTAGACAAGATGGATTATAAATAATAATTAATAAAAAATTGGAGAATCAAGACATTATTTTGCTAAAAGATGATAATGAGATATTTATTTATATAGCACAATGTATATAAATTGTAATAAACTAAAGATCAGCATTTCAAGCTGGATTCATTTTATTCTTTCGCAAAGACTTTATCTTGTGCTGGAAATGAAAGTATTCATTTATTATTAACATTCATAAAAAAGTGCATGTACATTAGCTTGAAATGCTGATCTTTAGTTTATTAAAAGATGATAAGTGAATTTAAAAGATTTGAATATTGAAACAAAAAGTCTCCATATAAAATAAAAATTAAATGGGATTATGGAAGAGACCTTAAAAGTAAAAATAAATTAAAGAGATAAGCTGCAGCAATAATTTATATATATATAACAAATGGCAGATGGCAAAATTGTTTGGGGAGCTTTTTCATCAAAGCTGCATCTATGCTACTTTAACTTTTTCACAATATTCCTATAAAATTGTTATAATAAAAACTATATAATTACAATTTTTATAAAAACTAATAAACTTGAACTTCTTTCCTGGAAGATTATTCATCAATTTAATTCTACTCCAATATTATACTTAAACAAGCAGAATCCTAAAAACATTAACTATTTTAAATGTCAAAGTCTCATTAACATTTATGATACAGCTCTAAATGCTAAATTAAATTATAAGATTAATATATATCATTTGGTCATAATCCCCTATTAAAAGTAACCTCATACTGTTTTCAGATAGAGAACTTAACATACATTAGTATTAACCATGATTCTGAGTTTGATTTTTTGCTTAATTTTTTACATTAACATATAAAATACTTCTTTACATAGTAATTTTTCATCTTTTTATTAAAGATTTAATAGAATTAAAACTACTTAGCTTCGAAGATTAATGTAAAAACAAGTTAGCAATATAAATATATGTCTAAAACACTCTAACCTTTTGATTTGTTTGTAATCACAGAGTGTGAATAAATTGTGTTTTACTATGAACCAATATTACTACTTGATTGCAGTATTCTGCTGCCTTGCCATTATTTACTTATCAGTTTTTAGACAGAGTAGAGATTCCTAGGTAAACAGCTCACTTCCAGTGTTTGAATATCATGTGGCTTCCTAAGTAATGAACTGATTTATTATTTCTTCCCAATGTGGTTCAGCACAACTCTGAGTGATTAACTCAAAAACTAATGGTTCCTAGAAACTTAATCTGTCATTTTTGATACTCAAACACAACATGACTTCCTAAAAAACTATTTATATGATTAAACCCCTGTGTAATTTGATGCGATAGTAAAGTGATGTGTTAAAACTGATCAGGATCATTCTCAATTGAAAAAAAAAAAAAAACTTGGCTCAATCTATTTTCTAAGTTTCTCCACACATCATTTGATTTAATGGATGAATACCATCCAATTACAGTGGGACCCTACACAATGAACACCTCATACAATGAACAAATTATATGTACACTTTTTCCCATTAAATTATAATATAATCAATAATTACCAAGTTATACAATAAACTTATTTTAAGGTTGAGTTAATAATATAATTTGCCTAATTCAAATTATTGATTTCATTTCTCACAATCTTCAGATCAAAGAGCAAAAAATTACTATCTACCAACATTTGAAAAATTGTATTTTCTCAATGATTATCATTTTAATTAATTTTAAAGATGATTAACAATCAAATACTTTTAAACAAGTATTAAAATTAAGCTTAAACTGTACAATTAACTAATGTGCCCTTCAATTTGAATAGTTTGCAGCAAAAGAAAGATATTTTTAGCTTAATTATTATTAAAAATATCTTTAGAAATAATGAAAATATATTCAAACAATGAAATTGTTTTGAGAAAGAATAAAAACATAATATTTCTGTAGTGTAATTTTCACTATACCACTCTCATGCAAGGTAGTGACTGAATTCTATCAACTTTTAACACCTTGCGGAGGGATCCAATTATAAGCATGTGGCCAAAGACATACGAAAAAAATCTATGATCCCCAAGATGCACATCTAAGTGCTGAACCAGCACTCATCAGTTGGCCCAGACCACAATCTCTTACAAGGTGTTAAAGTTGATAGAATTCAGTCGCTACCTAGCATAGGAGTGGTGCAGTGAAAATTGCACTACAGAAATATTATCCATTATTGAATAATCTCTAGTTTTATGAATCACTAATAAAAATTATTAAAATAAAAGCTTATTTTTCTGCTTTATTAACATAACCCAAACATTTCCAACTATAATACTGACTATGAAATAGCTAAATCAATGGTACATGCTATAATGAATATCACTGGTTGATGTAACTGGTACCCAAGCAAAATAATTCATAATATTTCTGTTAGTCCATCCAACATTTTTTTCATGTTAAGTAAGAATTTTGTTATCAATTTAGTTCTCTAACCTACTTATTTGTATCTTTAGTTCTGAAAATGCTGTATTTTTTTTAATTTATACATTCTATATAATAATTTTAGTCATGAGCCAAAATAATGGAAATTAGAAAATTAATAGGGATATCAAAAAAAAAAAAGGTTCACAAGCTAGAGAATAGTAAAACTATCAGAGACCTGATTTCTGAATACTGAATGCCCTTTTAAAAACCATGAATAGAATAAAAAGTGCACAGGTCAGCAAGAGAATCTCCAGATAAAGCATTTCATGTTATAATATAAAAAAAAATGAAAATTCTTTTATTAATGTGGGTTAATGAAAAAGTGATAACATTAGTGTAATATTTTTTTGCTTTTATTCTATGTCTTTTTAATTTTTTGGATAATTTTTTTTTGTTAAAATGATTATGCTGCACGGTAATTTTGCTCTAGACTGACTTTGGAATGGATTACCTATAAATACAAGCATTTCAATGTACAAGTGAATAAAAAGACCATTTAACAAACATACTTCTGGAATTATAGACAGACGACTGCCATATTTCTTCATTCTTTTTTATTTCATAAATAATTTCATATAAATAAAAATACAATAAAAGACAAATACCCCCCAAGATGCATTTCGTGCTAAACCAGCGCTCATCAGTTGGACCAGGTCATCATCTCTCATATATATCTTTATTATATGATGAACCAATTATATTCAGTGGATGGAATTACTCTGTATTTTACATTGTGAAGAATTAAACTTATTTTGTTAGAATGTAGCAGTTATAATTTCAACAAGTATCAGTTAAAAAAACAATTTAATTCATCAGTCTTGTAATCACTAAAATATTTCATTTATGACAAAAAATATATTACAAATGTGTCCTCTTAGAGTCTAAAGTTGTATCATCATTATCAGCAGCTGCTTATAAATGATTGTGACCATTGTAACCCCAAACAAACAAACAAAAAAAACTATAATAGAAAAACAAAAATAAAGTTAAAAAAGGACTGGAGTCAGAATTGATGTGCAAATAATTCAAAGATAGTAATATGGTTCTCAAACGTACAATCTCGTTGACAATGAATTGCAAAGAGAAAGATGATCAAATGACCAGGCCTTGTAGTGACAGTTATAAATATCATTACAAAATATATTTAGTTTTATAAGTATAATCACATATTCCCATTCAAATAATGCTATTTAGAAGTAAACATATTTTAAAGAATTCAAAATTATAAAAAAAGTATATTTTGCATATACATACATTCAAATAATAATGGTCTGAAATAATTTAATGGTACCATTTGACTTTGTGCACAAGACATGCAAAACCATCTGAATATTTAAGTTATTCTTTCTTCATACTCAGAATTGATTTGATATATTATATTCTATTGATTGATATGTAAAGTATCTTCACTTTTAGCACTAAGAATAGTTTTTTTAATAATATGCTATATCCTTTCAATCAATAATTTCAATATATAAAAACAACATTACTGGACACATCAGAAAAAGCGAATCTGCAAAACCACTTTCGTTTAGTGTCATTCCTGTATTTTCTTTCAGTTTTAATTTCTACAATTTTAGACAAATAAAGCTTTTTACCTGCTTTTTTTTATTTTTTATAATATACCCATATGATGTTTTAAAAATAAGTGATAAAAGAAAGTTAAAATTACCTCCTGCCTGAGTAACTTTTCAAATATAATTCTCTGAGTAAATGATCTGCCATCTCAAAACAATAATCTGATATTCATAAATGCAAAAGTATTTTGATTATTTATATATTTAGGAACACAAACATTATATAAATTTTAAGTGCTTATTGTATATTAAGTTTTCTATCTGAAAGCAAATAGAATAACTATGCAATAAAGTATTACGACCACATGATAATGCTTTATCATCATTACTAGTAGTTTTCCAATACTTTCTATTCTCTTAACATAATTTATTCTGCTAAGTCACAAATTCTAATAGCACTCAATCGCTTAGATGTGTAAATAATATTTATATATATGAATACATATTTTATTATTACAAATTTATTTCATCTATATAAAAATTAAATGTAATTTCTAAAACTACGACACGTGTTTGTTTATTTTATTAATTGTATGTATATATCTGTTAAGAATTAACTTATATGCACAAAAAATGTAAGATATATCGAACTGATACATTGAACTAGTTCCTAAGCAAGCTTATCTATTTCTGATTCGTTTACCTTCAAAGTTGTCAAGATCTGGACTTATCAGCATGCATTCACGGACAATTAGTCTTTTAATAAATGTGTAATATTTGTTTTTATTTAAACATTGATATGTTCTGTATTTTTCAACAAAAAATTTACTAAGAATTGTTCCTGAAAGTTATTTGTCAGGCATAGTAAGAATAATATTGTATTTAATTGTACAAAACGTTAATATAAAAACAACTCAAAATTAATCTATAATTATATTTAGTTTGACTGATACATATAAAAATTATTTACAATCAATTTCCAAAAATAAATGCAATTTAAAAACTTAAGAAAATAAATTGGCAAATTCTATTTAAATTTGACAAAAAAAAAAAGTCCATCAATAAATCAGCAACCAATAATATGTTTCTGAATACCATAAATGTTCATGCACAACATAACGATCAATACTTACATTTAAATCTAAAGTCCTAAAATGAACTTATAGCAAATATATAAATCATTTTACTGCTTAAAAATTATAATCAGATATTGCAGTGTGGATCAAATTTCAAATATCAAATTACATATTTGTTTTCTCTATGGTTCTAAAAAAATCAATTTGCAAACTTATTTAAGCTATTTTTTATTATTTTTTAAAAAAAATTCTGAATTTTAATTTAATAACTTTTAAAGCAAATTATCAAAATGTTGAGAATGATATATACCATCTTACCTGGATTCAAGCTTAATATCAATAAATCATTTGTCAACAACAAATAAACAAATTAAAAATAAATACAAAGTAAAAGAATGTCAGAGGACAAATCTTTGGCTATATAAATCTGTGTTATTCAAAGATAAGAATTTGTGATGCTGAATGCTTAAAATATATAATTTAAATATATGCATTTTTAAAATTTTTTGCTGGTATTTTAAACATTTGTATATATTTTATCTGTGAATATATATACATGTTTCTTAATTAATCGTTAAAAACAAACCATAATAAAAACTCCACAATTAGTATATTATAATGATAACAGATAAGTAGTGACTAATTAAAAACTTAACCTTAAAAGTAAATTAAAACAATGATTTGTATCAGTTAACGTTTTATAAAAAATCAAAAATGTCTGTTACTTATCAAGCTCTGGTGTTGAACCTAAAATCATTAATAATTAAAAGAATAAGTATCTTGTTGAAAGCTTGAGGGCATATTATATTAAATGTACCAGTATTTAAAGATTTCAGTTAGAATATTTTCCAAGAAATAAAATGATATATTAATTAATTTTTCAACTAAATAATACCCAATGAAACAAAAATGAATTACAATATTGCAATTCAAATAATTCTTCTTATCCTTTTTTCAGCAAAAACTTATTATTATTATAACAGTTTCAACTGTACCATACAGTCTTCATCAGATCTACAAAATTCATTGCATAATATATTTCATATTTTATATAAAGTTATCAATTCTCAAAATTATTATTTTTCTATTAACTTCTTAAAATTCTTTAATACATATTATACCTCATATACAATTACTTTTATAATTTTTAATTATTAATTACTCTTTCCTATCTTCCTATTATTCTAATATCCATAATATTTTATTTTATACATATCTTTTATACACATTTGTTATATACCATACACGAACCTTGCGTTCTTTTTTTTTTTATTATCCCAATTTTATTACCAGATGATTGGAAAAATGCAGTATTAATATTAATATTTAAAAAAGGTGATAAAAAAAGATACATTGGATTTCCACTAACCAAGAGAACAAGCTGAATTTAAAAGTGGTTTTAATACAGTAGATCATATCCAGGTATTGAGAAAAATTATAGAAAGGACAAATGAATATGAATTGCCATTATGCTTTGGATTTGTAAATTATGAAAAGGCATTTGATTCTATAAATATTTCTTCAGTGATTAAAGCATTGGATCATCAAGCTATAGATCCAGGATATTGTCATATTTTAAAAAATATTTATAAAAATGCAACAGCAACAATTACATTACATAATGATACTGGGAAAATCAACATTGAGAAGGGTATAAGACAGGGTGACTCCATATCTCCAAAACTTTTTACAACAGTGCTGCAAGAAGTATTTTGTGGATTCAAATGGGAAGCTAGAGGAGTGAAAGTAAATGGAGATTATTTAAGTTTTTTAGATTTTGCAGAGGGTGTAGTTGTTTTGCAAATAATGCTTTAGAGCTGCAGGAAATGTTACAGGAGTTATCAGATGAAAGCAGGAAAGTAGGACTAAAGATAAATGTTAAAAAGACTAAAGTAATGTTTAATGGATTTTCTCAAAATATGAAAATTAAGATTGATTATGATGAGTTAGAAGAAGTTAATAGTTACAAATACCTTAGTCATATTATTAATACAGATGGAAACATAATGGATGAAATTAATCATAGAATTAAAATTGGTTGGAGTGCTTTTCTTATAAATAACTTGATACTAAAAGGAAATATGCCTATGTGTTTGAAAAGGAAGGTTTTTAATAAATGTGTTTTACCAGTTCTTACTTATGGATCTGAAACTTGGACACTTAATAGAAGAGCAATACAGAGACTTTAGACCACTCAAAGAAGTATGCAGAGATGCATGTTGGGAGTAACAAGAAGAGATCGAAAACACAATATATGGGTAAGAGAACAAACAGGTGTTACTGACATTGAAAAATTAAAAACCTGAAGTTGAGTTGGGATGGACATATTTCTAGAAGAGATGATAATAGATAGACAATTGAAATCTTAAACTGGATTCCAAAAGATCCAGAAAGAGACCACATATGAGATGGATGGATGAAATAAGAAAGTGTGCATGGATGAGAAGAGAAGCTAAAGATCGGAGAAGATGAATTGAACTTGGAGAGACCTTCATCCTGCAGTGGATTGATAATAGTTGATGGTGATGATGATAAAGAAAATATTTTTTAAAAGCCAACTTTACATTTTGCATTATTAGTTTTTAAATAATTGCCCTTAAAAAAAAAATCCTTGGATTTACTGCCAATACTCTATTTTAAATACTAACTACATTTTCAATTCATAATATTACAGCTCTTTAAGAATAACAAGGCAGCTGAAAATTATAACCAAGGGGTAATACGTAATCATCAGCAGTAATTTGTCACAGCCAGTTACTGTCTTAATAAAATTTATTTTAGCATCTCAATTTTATAACTGCATCATAAACTTTAATGAACACTATATCATTAAAATGTGTTTAAGAACTTTAAATATATATGTTAATAACATTAATTGTAACAATTTTTACTTAAAAATACTTTCATAATTAATCATTAAAAAAAATTAATTATAAAATCAACACAATTAGTACATTGTACAATTGACTAGAGTAAAGATAAAAAAAACTTAATCTTAAAAATGAACAAAAAATATAACTGGTGTCAATTAGTTTTATATTTTCGTTACAGATTTTTTCTTCTTCTTAATATATTTTTTATATATTAAATTGTATGAACAAAATTCAATAATATATCAATGCAGGTGATTCTCGACTTCTTTTTGCTTATGGCCCTCTTCAGAACTTCACTTATCTCCCTTCCATAAAACTTTTTTTTTCATTTTCAATTTTAATTAATCTCAAGTGATTAATAGATTTACTCAATAATGGTATATAAAGGCAAAAATTAATTTCAAATATGTAAAAATTTGACATTTATAGATCAAACTGTAATAACAAAATCATGAATATGCATGAGTACTTTAATAAATAAATAAAAGTTTATTGGCTGAGATTTCATAAAAGATTTGAGTACCAAAAATGACAGAGCAGGGCTGGGATCCATGGACTTTGAGTTCCAAAATCTGTCACCTTACTACTGCATCGGATCATTGTTAATGAAGAAATAAGAATATTTAATGTTATCATTGCATGCTAAAACAATCATAAGTAGCACTTTCATTGTCCTGCATGGTTTAGTGCAATGGCAAAGTATCAGACTCTGGAGAATAAAGTCCTCTGATATATTCCAGATCTGGTATTTAAACTTCATAAAAACTCATGAGCAATAAAGCCATTTATTTATTTTTACAGTACTTTCATTTTGCAGAATTCTAGTGGCTGAACCAAGCTTACAATACTTTTCTATAACAATATTATATTCATTAGCACCAAGTCAGAGTGAATCAATAACTAACTAATGAATCACAAGTTTTCAATATTTATTAATATGAAATTAGCAGAGTTACATATATGAAAAATTTGCAAATCAATCATATGTCTGGAAGTTTTAAATGAACCCTCAAATGCTTATTCTATTTGCTAATGGAATATTGTATGGCTTCTACTAAAAATCAGTTATCATATTTCCACTGTGGAAAATATAAAAAAAAATGAATGTAAAAAGTGCAATGGACAATTAAAAAAACTTGAAACCTACATTTTAATCACAATGCTAAAATAATATTCTATTGATTATTTTAATATGTATTTTTTATTGGAAAGATAGGTGTTAAAGTAATGTAAAAAAAATATCTTTTATTTTCACCAAAATAAGTTTCATTTTACAAAAAAAAAAATTGTTGGAAAAATAATTTTAAAAAAAAACGTTTAATGTTTTGTTTGCTTGTTTGTTCTTTTATATATATAAATTGAGTTTTAAAGATTGATTTCTTTAATATTCTGCAATACAGTATATAAATATTCCTAAAATGTGAGAGACTTTATTTCAAGGACCCAAATAGAAAATAGATTTTGTAGTTTATGTGACTTCAAAATCTCCACAAATTCCAAAATGTTTCTAAACCTAGCTGTATTTTTATATTGGACTATTTCCATCATCTAATATGTGTGTTGAATGTCTTTAGAAAAGTTTAATTTTTAGTTAAATATTCCAAATGCATTCAACTGTTAGTAATATCACAGCAAACAAATGTTAATAATATCACAGCAAACAGGTTAGTATATGCACTAACTGTTAGTAATATCACAGCAAACAGGTTAGTATACGCACAACGTTTCGAGAGGTATTTTTCTCCCCTCTTCTTCAGGTGTTGCTGGCCTGACCAGTGACAGTACTAGCATGGGATTCGAACCTGGGTCCTTAGATTCTTGATTATTGAAATTTAAGGTAACACTCTAACCAACTGAGCCAGATTTTCATAAAACTATATACATACCTAAAAATAAAATAATTCTATAATCAATTGATCAGGAAATCATATAATGTCCAAGAACAAAATAATAGATTAACCTAACTTTCTTTTATTTTGCCAAGATCATTTAATTCTCGAGTCTGTTTTATTATCCTTGCAATAAATTGATTAGGATACACAATCCCTAATAAAATTAATCTTTAAACTATTGTAGTCTCTGTCTGATTGATCATTTTATAAAAGATTATACCACCTCAAGTGATAGCCAATGGTTTGTACTAACAAGAAGCTATATGGTATGACTATTATATATATTATATTCTTTTTTCTTTTTAAAACTTGTACATATTAGATCGATATGCCAATGTTTCATTTATTTAGTATAATCTTTGTCAAAACACAAGTAATAACGATATTTGAGAAAATTGTTTGAAAAACAAAAATAAACAAATCATAACACATTACAACATAATGCTATGGAATTTTCTCTAATTAAAATTTTAAAAAAAATTAAATTTTTAAAAATATATTTTTATTTGAGTATTTTGTATTATATATTTTGACTTGTTTGTTTTGTGTTTCAAGCAAATTTCTAAAATATTTTTGTAGTTGGATTTTGAAAAGATTATAGTAAGTAAGTAATAAACAAATTTAACAAGGAAAAAAGAAGTTTGCATTTTATATATTAATATTTTTGAAGCTGAGCTAAAATTAAAAAGAGAAGCAAAAAATAATATTTGGAATATTTACTATATATATATTGATAGAAAATAATTTCAAAGCTATCATATTATTTAATATAAATTGAATAGATCAGAGTTTAAACCAGGTAGATATTTAAACAAATCATAGCGATAATAGTATGATAGTGTTTCACAGCAAATAAGAGTAAAATAATACATATTATTTGTTGGCTCTGTTGTGTGAATAATATATTTGTGACCAATATATAGTAAAAATACAAAATTAACTCGTATCAGTCTTAAATAGAAAATAAAAACTTAAAGAAAATGTATTTTCTTGGGAAGGAGAGAGCAATAGTCAGGTTATTCTTTCTCTTAAAAATTTACCATTGTCTAAGATTTAAAAGATTTAAGTTGTAAAAAATATGAAATAAATTTTATAATCAAATAAATACATTTTGAAGAGCTGAGTGAAATTTAGATATGATTTTGTATTAAATTCTGTAAATTTATAATTTAAAAAATTAAATAGATAATATTAGAAAAAAATTAATTATTCAATTATAATTTATAAAATCGAAATTATCATATACAAGTTAATCCATATAAACAAATGATGAGAATAAGCCCCTTTAATAAACAATCAAGAGTAATTTATAGACCAAATACTTGTAAAATGTAAATAAAAAAACATGATGTAATTTATTTTGAAATCATCTGATATGGAGCAAGCAACTATCATGTACAAAAACAAATTATTGCTGGAAATAATTTTCTCAATCCCTCAATCATCAGAGATTTTAGATTCTAGGTTTTATTGGGAAGCTAAATGGCTCATTAGTTGTTCTCTGGAGAATTACTGCTGAACTAAGGAAGAGATAGAGATTAAGTTGAAAAACTATAAAAGAAATTAATATCCTAGTGTTACTAAGGAGTAAAGCTTTGAGTAAAAAGTGTAAAATATAATCATATTTTCTCTAATACTGATAAAGATTAACATGTATTTTATTAATAACATATTAAGTATAACTGGCTAGGCAAATCTCTTTTGTACTGTAAATATTTATTTTCAACAATGGAATTAAGATGATCAGGCAATGAAGTGATAGTATTCATCCAAAATCTAAAATCCAAACAAATTATTTATCTGTTGTGGGCCAATCTAATGGTCCAAGAAAAAAGAAAATTATTAATTTAATAATGTCTGCTATCTAAGTATATCTTGCAATTGGATCTTTTAGAGGAATTTTGAAAGATAAAAAAGGAAATAAACCAATTTAGATTTACTTTACAACTGAAAACTTGCATTATTAATAAGACATTATGTAACATTTCTTCAGATTAATGTGAGCACAGATTTTTCTGCTAAAAAATTCTAGATGAGCTTTTCATTCATAAAGCCTTATTCGTGTTTAAAAGATCTAAATTGATCATTACAACATAAAGATAATTTATTTTATAATGTAATGATATCAAAAGTTCTTCCAAATCATCTTAAAATCTAAATTAATTATGGAAGTATGTAATTTGTAATTTAATTCAATCAGAACTTATGTTAGCACTTATATGACAGAAGTTCATTCTATTAATAAATTATACACTATTATAGATATTTTGGGTTACAAAAAAAAATCATAATATTATGTCTATTCATAATGAAAAGCCTTGTGGCATAGTAGTTACCATAATCCACCACTCTGCCTATAATCTGTGTTTTCAAATGCTGATCAAGTAAAATCTAAAAAAAAAAATTTCAGAAAAACTGGCAACTAATAGACAACTTTAATAACTATTTATCCAATCTATTCTGGCATCTCAATAATTGAAATCATAATAGAAATTATAACAATCAATCCTTAAGTTATCAACAATCTCAGTCTGTAGTCAAGGCAACCTCCATTAAGAATAAAGGTGATACCATCTTTATATATGGTCTGAAATGATTATATAGACATTAAAGATTATAACTTGATCAAGGAGGGTGAGATTAATAATACAAAGAAGTTTAAACAAACCTATATAATCATATCAGATCCTATATAAAGGTGGTACCACCTTTATTGTTAATGAAGGTTGCCTTGGCTACAGTTGAGGTTGTTGATAGCTTAAGAGTAGATTGCTATCATCTACATTTATAAACCTATTAAAGCCTTCATTAAATGGCTTTGTTGTCTTAGTAAATATATACTTTATATGGAAATTATATGGTGATTAGTTATCTTTTCTGCATGTGTGTGGTAATGTGAATCAATAGTATGAGATAGTGTGGATAGTAAAGAAGCTTGAAAGTCTGAATTCAAATCCCCTATATTTATATGGAAATTGGAAGTTATAAATGACTGCTTTCAGAACATATTATATTTGTCTGATTAATAAGGTTTGTTTAAACTTCCTTGCATTATTAATCTCACACTCCTTAGTCAAGTTCCAATCTTTAATGTCTATATAATCATTTCTGACTATATATAAAGGTGGCACCACCTTTATTATTAAAGGAGGTTGCCTTGACTACAGATTGAGATTGTTGATAGCTTAAGGGTTGAGTAATTGGCTTTATTGTCTTATAATAAACATTGTTTTCCATTAATATACATAATATACTTCTATTAAATTTTAGAGTTATGTTACAAGAATCAAATGAAATATCTTTTCAATTCTTATTTGTGATATGAGTTACTTTGAATGTACTTGGCTTATAATGTTAACATAAATATATTTTTATTTATTTTTAGCTTGAGTGCTTGTTTGAGAATACAAACCAATTTAAATGCTTTGATAGTTTAAAAAGTAGAAAGTGAACTTAGACATTGAGTATATTACAAGACTTCTGCTGGGTTCAAGAAATTAAGAGCTAGGATATTTCATTGTAGGGAAATAAGTTTCTGATACAAGTTAGTTTTATAGAGAAAGCTGTTATTTTACTTGGAATATATTGTAATGACAAGTCAGTGAAAAAGTTTTATTTAAGGATATTCCATAAAATTTTTAAAATACAATGGCAAGATCATAAAACCAAACAATATTTTCTACAACTTTCTGGATGTGATGCTGTAGAGGTCACTATTGTAAAATCGCATCTTTATTGGATTGAATTTATAAAACAAATGAATGATGCAATACTTCTTTAAAAAGGTGTTTTATGGTAAACTTGAGCATATTCGTGGGAAAGTTATGCCTTGTCTACATTATAAAGACTATTTCAGAAATTTTAAAAAAGGTTAATACTGACTGTTTCCACTGGGAATATATGGAATAGAATAGAATACATTGGAGATTTAGATATGGTGTTAAAGTATTTCAAAAAGAAAAGTTGTTTCATTGATGAAATTAAAAGATAGCATTGCAAAATATCAAACAAAGAGAAAAACAAACCAGCAGGTTTCATATGTAAATATATGTGTTGATCAGATTGGTCCATACAGTCATTGCAAAACTCATTTCTAGAGTAAATTTTTTTCCTTTTCTTTCCTTGGGATTGCAATGGCTGTGCTCATTTACTAGTGACTGTTAAATGTATGCATGCCTTGTGCAATCAAAATCATCTTAACTTTTTTTTATTACATATTAAACTTCAATATTATTGATAAATCTAGTAGAAAAAAGGTTTCATAAATATTCTGCAATTAAAAGTTTATAATCTGAATTAAATATTATCATTTTATATTAAAGCCACGTAGACATTCTGTATTGTCTTTTATTTTATCTCTAAAAATACAACTGTATTGTTTAATCCCATTAGTACAATAATGATTACAAATAACATAAAAAATAAATCTTAATCCTATTTTAACATTGATAAAAATGAATAAACAGCTATAAAAAAAAAATCCAATACTGAAAAGACACAATGGTTTACAATAGTTAAAGAAACTAAGCCAGCAAACAATGATTCATTTCATCTTGATCAATTTAGTGATTAAAAAAAGAAAAAAGAAGCAATTTTATAAAGATTTTACTTCAACATTTTAAAACAAATCATTGCTAACTAACTGCACAGAATTAATTCTCATTATTTACAGTTAGACTTTTAAAAAAAAATAACTTGTCAATTGAGTATGACAATCTTTTTTGATACCTTTAGATAGCAATAGTCATACATTATTCTTATTTTCAGGTATGAATGTATAAAATGTAATTTACATTGAATACATTACTTTCAAATAAAACCATAAGGGACAATCAAATAATACTTTCAAATGTAAATATAAACTTACAATAAATATAATTAAAGAGTAATACACACAAAGATATATTTTAATACATATCACATCTAATTCAATGGAGGTTTATAATTTAAAACTAAAGTGATTCATTAAAAAAATTCAACTATTATATAATTGATTATGCAACTTCTATTACTCATATTAAAAAATAAGATTTTAACCATTCTAAAAATACAGTGACAATTTTACTTTTACTTGTAAAATATAATGAGTCATCAATATACTTACGTATTAGTCCGCCGGTGACGTGACGAAAATCACTGGCACAAACAAATAGATATATAAAGACCTAGCTAAACACAACTACCATCTTCTAATTTAATTTTTTAAGTGAATAATATTTCAATAAGGAGAAAGTTATTAGTCAAAATGTTTTGTCTTTGGATTGGGGGGGGTGCCATTTGTAATAAATTGAGATTGTTAAAAGTTTATTTGTTAGAAGATCATTTCTCACAAAAATGTAAATGCGTGTTTGTTTCATCCCACAAATAAAGTTATAGATGGCTATTTTCCAAAATGAAAATTTTTTATAAATTTAGATGATAGAAGATAATTTCTCACAAAAAAAAACAACGTAAATCCATGTCAGTAGATGTTTGTATCATTTCCAGTAAATAAAGTTATAGATTGAACATTTTTCCAAATGTCGGATTAATAATAATACATATGTGAAATCTCATTGACAGATTAATATGTAAGTACCCAGCTTTGCACCTCAATTATCCAAAAAATTGTAGCTCCTATCATTTCCAAATGCTCAAACTCTTATGAACTATTGAGAATAAAATATTTGATTATTATATTGATTAATTCAAATACTTCAAATACCCATATGCATTTAATATTTATATATTGAAATAGATATCTTATCTATTTCATGGTTACCCATGAAATAGGAGAGAATTGATTAATAGTACTTATGATGTTGAATAATAAAAGATGGCATTCAAATCCTTTAGGGCATAAAAGGAATAATAATAATAATATTTTATAATAAATATTTTCAAAAAATAATGTAATAGATTAGTTATTATTAAACTATGGAAGGTTTAAATTTAAGGGGAAAAACCTAAATAATACTTTATAATATAGAATAAAATAATGTTGTATTTAGTTTTTGTATTCAGAAAATGAAAGATTTAGAATTAAGAAAAAATATATTTAAAATTACAAGTAAAAGAATGTATGGTGAAATGCATGTTTAAATACTATATTATTTTAAAAATAACTGGATAAAATTAATTAAGATCAATTAAGAAAAAAAAAGGATCTTAAAAAGTCAAAAAAAGAAAAGGTTTTAATTAAAGCTTCTAGATTTTGGATAAATACATATAAAAAAATATTAAGATTTTATTTCATCATTAAGGTTTTTTTCTTGGAGACAATAGAGTGAGACAATAAATCATAAATAGGTAGATCTGATGTAGCTTTTAATAAAAGATAAAAATTCAATTAAATAACTATAATAAATAATTGTTTATATTTTAATGAAATGTAATTAAGGTTTTGAACAAGCTAGGTTATACAGAGCATATGTAAGTGGGAGTTTCTTTAGAAATTCTCTCTTTCTACTCTTTATTGCTCATTGAAAATAGACACTAAATAAATCAACATCATGTTTAGTTGCTAATTTTAGGAACCCATTAGCTACCCGAAGTCTACCTTAGATCCAATATTTAGCTTGAATATATTTATTCTAAAGAAATTCCATCACACAATGTAACTGGATGAATATGATGATGAACCACTATTTATGCAACAATTTTCTATAATAATAAAAACACTATAAGCCAGAGGTAAAAAAAATTCAATTCTGTCAAGAAAAATTATATGTGACATTTTAGCTCTGTCTTTAAAAATATATATAAATTATGTAGGATATACAACTCTATTGTCCATACAATAATATGATCAAAT
This sequence comes from Epiperipatus broadwayi, assembly GCA_028023455.1. Classification (NCBI taxonomy): domain Eukaryota; kingdom Metazoa; phylum Onychophora; class Udeonychophora; order Euonychophora; family Peripatidae; genus Epiperipatus; species Epiperipatus broadwayi. The sequence goes on from JAQFVV010000228.1 coordinate 1,681,035, forward strand.
ATGACCTACAAAAATCCCTAAGTCTACATACTCAGGTTTAAAATTCCTTCTCTATTACTGATTACAATTATTGTCCAAAATCTATTTTTAGTAAATTAAGATAGTAACTATTTTTCTATTAGTAACTTATCTATGTTTGACTCTTTAATTAAATAAAAATTTTAATTAACTTTTATTTTTAAAAATAAATTTAATATGATTTTTTCTCCTTTATTTTTTTTTTTTTCTACAAACATATCAAAATTCTAAACATCTTTTCTTTCTTCTTTTGCTTTTATGATTTTCTGGCCTATGTATCTCTGCATGCTCTGCTTCCTTCTGAAAATTCTTCAGTGATCATTCAGTAATTTCTTCTTCTTGGATTCTATATACTTTTGTTTCTGGAATTTAATTTTTCACAGTTATGGTTTATGTTATTGAAAATCACAGCTTCTACTTTCCCTTTAACCCAGCATTTTCTTAAACTGTCTTGACTCCAAATCTTATATTTAATTTTATATTTGTATGCTACTACTACTTTTCTTTTGTATTTAGTAATAAAAAGGTCAATTTGGTAAATTCAGTTCTAATTCTTCTCTCCATTAATAATTCTGCTGAACTCTTTTCAGTGAAGAATGAAAGTGTTGAATGTTAATAAATCAGTGACATGAAAAATGCTTCATATATATCAGTATTATTAGCTTCGTTAACCATTTTTAACTGCTGGAACACCTTTTTGGCTAATTTATTTGAATCTGGATTGTAAAGTGGTGCTAGTATATATATATCATCTTAAATTTCTCTGAAGTGAAAGCAGTTTCATTATCTTATCTGAAATTAACACTTGTGATATTCAATGATAAGAAAAAATTTCATGGAAACTTTTTATGATTTCTTTTAAGCTGGTATTTTTCACTAATTAAAAAAAATCAATCCATCTCAAATATGCATCTACAGTTACAAAATTGTGTCCTTTATATGAACCAGTATGGTCTACATTAACTCTTTATCATGGTCTCACAGCCTTAGCACTTAGTATGTTCTTTTCTTGACATAATGCTCTTTTGTTAAGATGATTCACACTTTTTATGTAATTACTTTCTGTTAGTAAATTATCTACATTTGAATCTTTAATTAAATAAAACTTCAACTTCTTAATTATTTTTAAAAGTCAGTTTAAATTGACTTTTTTCTCTTTTATTTTTTCTTCAGAGATGGCACAATCATTGTATATAATCTCTTGTGTTAATCAAATACACATTTTGGATAGTACTGCGTGTTCTTTTATGATTTTCACAGTTGCCAGTCAAGCAGTATTTAGTAAAACTTGCATGTTACAGATTTCTTCATTTAATGAGTGGATATACAAATCTGGTTAGTGATGCACCTTTAGGCAAGGATTCATCAAAGCAATCATCAGCAATTTGTATCCAATATTTTGATTTACAATTGATTATTCACTATATCTTTAATAAAAATTACAAAACTTTTATTTTAAAAATAACTAACATTTTTTTCAAAATGATTGCTATTGTCTAAGATTGATGATATCAGAGAATAGTAATTTCATTAAAGTCACATCAACTAAAAGTAAAATGACAACACTGTTGCTAAAATATACAGTAAAGTATAGAGTTTATTCATTTTACAGTGTACAATTGTATATTATGATTGTAGAATTAAAATATAGTTAATGTATTTTGTCTGATTTCATCCAGTGACTTTGCAAGATAATCATTGCTTTCATTTATGACATATTCAAAGAAAATAACATTTTCATCATTAATGATTACAAAGGCAAAAAAAAAAAAAACCAACTTTATTTAGTACACTAAATAATCAAACCAATGCTTTGATCACATACAACAACAAAATGTATTAATATTAAATTTTAAAATATGTACATTAGATAAAATATATTCACTTAATCAGTTTTATGGATCAATAATTTATCTGAACATTATTTTGCTGATGGCAAAAAATACATTAAACGTAATATCAGATTATTTTCCTTCACTTTTTCTATTGTAATTAGTTTTCAACATTATGAACATTGGTGAAGTAACGGTTTATTTAGTTTGATTTATTAGTTGTGGCTGATTATGCTTTCAGCCAGTTAAGGACATACTATGAATCTGGGTTAACCAGCTTACAACACACTCAGTCACAATTAATAACTCAAACTGAATAAATCTTTACTTTGCCAACAGTCATAATGTTGAAAACTAGTTAATTATAACTGTAAAATAGTCATCATAATTGTAAATTTATTTTGAGTTAAACAAAATATTTGTGCATTATACAGTAACTTTACATGATCAAAAGTTACCAAACATAAGTTAAAAATAATATTTATTTTCTCAATTTCAAATCAATAATAACATCATTTGTTTTCAGATTAATGGCAACTTTTTAAAAAATATAGCTTTACAGAAAAAAAAAGATGCAATCATTTGTATTATTAAAATTTCAGCAATCAACTGTAGATTAGATAATTTCACTCCATTTATATAAAAGAAATAAATACACAAAATTAAAAAAAAAAAAAACAGCAATGCAAAAAAAAATGTTCTACATTTTATATTTGATAATAGAATATAAAATGAATTAATAATAAATTTTAAACTGTACTCTAGGATTAATTGCTGTTTCTTTTTTTTTTTTCCTTCATGCTTTAATTAACAAATCATGAATCATGAAATATTCTCTTGCTACTTAAGAAGCAAAATGGTGATCCATCAATAAAATAATTCATATACTGTAGTTTAAAAAAAAATAATATGCTGAGGCTATTAATATATGATAGATGTGAATATGATTCAGTCCCATATAGCTATTTAAGTTAAATAGCTGGAATAAAAGACATTTTCATGTTCAAAAACTTCAGAGTTTCTACTTAAATATTATGTATGAAATAAGTGCTAGGTTTTGAGTTGATATTTTAGATCTAATGTCTGAATATTCTAGCTCTTCACTGAGGTGAGCCATAAGCTCGAAACCAATTGATCTGGAGATAAGAATGTTCTGGATAGAGATTTTAAATATTTTCTCTTACTGCACTTATCAATTAAGAGCTTGTTTGAGCTATTGGTATGCTCTCTGTGTTACATTTTTTGTAAATACAAGCTTATAAAAGTAATGTCATGTTATATATGACTTGCTTTTTTGATTATTATCAAAATATTTTTATACAGAATATTTACTGACAGAATAGTAATTTTTTAATATGCTTAATTTAAGCTTTATTTTTTAAATATAATTTTTACATATTTTGAATTCAAAGTAAAACAAATTAATTTTCCCCCAAAGGAACGTACTATAATTGTTTAATTTTTATGCACAATCTTTGATTTAAGATAATTTTGGGACATAAATTGTTTACTGGGATAAAGATATAAAGTATATTAATAATAATCTTGCTCCTTAATTTCCATTGTAATCAGAAAAAAGCAAAATATTCTATAGGAAAAACTAAACTTTTACATTTGTATAATAAGTATTTATTTTTATTAAATAAGTAATGTAAATATTTTTTTAATATATATATTAATAGAAGTATATACAGTTGCTGGATATTTACATGACAATCTAGCCAACATAAAATGGTATAGATCAAAAACAATTTCTCACACTAATTATATTTCATTTTATCCAAAAAGAAATATAGAATATTAAATAAATATAAAAATATAATAATGGATAGATTAATCGATAAAAATAAAAAAAATTGCAATGTATTATAATAGTTTTTAAATTTATTAAATATGAATTTTTTAAAAATGAATAAATTTTTAATAAAATTTAATGATTAAAAAAAAGATAAATTGTTTCAAGAGTTGAAAAAAAAAATCTAATTTATCACTGTTTTATTATTTTTCATTGAAATAAAAATCTGGAAAAATGAAAAAAAAATTGCAACATAGTATTAAAAAAGATATCAGGACCCAAAAATAACTGATATTGTTCTCTAGTTTGAGCACCTGTTGTAGTATATACTTCTGCTGTTATATACATCTTGTAGAAATCCTTCTGCAATATCTACCAAATGATATCATTGTGTGTAATCATGAAGCTATGTAGCATATTTTTTTGCAAAGTTTCACGTATTTGTTAATTTTTTTTTTTAAATAATGGCTAAAAAGTTTGACAATGTGAAATTTTGTTTTCGTTTACAGAAAACGACAAGGAAAAAAGTTATAATGCTTGAAAGATATTATAAGCAAGCTGATATCATAAACACACAAATTTATGAGTGGTTTAATTGAAATGTTAAATTCACCACATCCCAAAAATGCTTGGCAAGTGAAATCCAAAGTCAAAACAACACTTTTTTTTTTATGCAAATGACAGTTTTCTTCCAAATTTAGTTCATAATGGTCAGGCATTTTGTCTGCAAATTCTGAAATATTTATATGATGTAGTAAAAGAAACATTCTGTTTTGTGACAAAGAAATGAATGCAAGCTTTATCCCCACAAAGTGTCATCTCTCAAAGCCTTGAATGTGAAACACTTTTTAATTAAATTTAGCATGATCCTGCTTATCTATCAGCCATATTCACTCGATCTTACTTCGGGCAATTTTTTTTTTAATTGCTCAAATGAAAAAATGTCTCAATTTTTTTTTTTTTTTGCAGACTTAGAACTAGGAGTAAAAAAGACAGAGGCATTAAAATGCATCAATTGCAAATGTTTTTAGATTAGTTTGAAAAGTGATAAACAGATTTAGACTGGTCCATTGAATTAAATAGACTAAACTTTTTAAAGTGATTTAATTTGCAACATCTAAAAATAAATATACAATTTTTTTTATTAAATTCTGGTTATTTTGTGTATTTAACATGGCTAACATCTTTTCAATTGATAATTTTTAAAAAGCATTCATCTTTTTAATAATAATTCAATTTAGCAATGGAAAAATGGTATCATTTTTGAAAAGTCTTGGTTGTTGTCCCCTTCAATAAGAATGATAGAACTTTATCCTTTTATTAAAAAATAATATCATTTATTCAAATTCTTTACAGATATTTTAATATCAACAAAACTAACTTCTGTAATATACTACAAATAACTATCACATTAACTATATTTCATATTAAAATACTTTATATTAAGCATGTTAAATAATGTTACCTCTATATCTGTTTTATAAAAAATTAAAATCTTTTAATGAATTGGTATTTTGTGTTAATAAAGTGCAATGTGTAATATATTTTAATTTTAAAGCTTTCTTTTACATTTACAAATAACAGCTAATAACCACTAAAATGACACCAAACTAGGCTAGCATTTTCTTGAACAAAATTAGAATAAAGATTTATAATTTTCATCCAAAATATAAGCTAAATTTTTAACTCCAATGTGTCAGTGATGTATTTTCAATATAGTCACATCCTTTGAAATACTTTTTAAAATATATATTCTTAAGAATACAGGAATAGAAATTGTGACTGAAATATGTACACAATACATCAGAAAATGTAGTCATTAACAGATGTCCAACATTTTACTTTTTTTTACTGTAAGTTTTAATGATCCATTTAATATTTGATGTCAACTTCTCAAATTAAATCATGGACTAACTTACTTGTTGTTGTTTTTTTTATCTGATTTATCTTTGTGCTATAAGTTAAGCCAATTTCCTTTTAAGTTATAAGAAGAGCAGTAATATTAGTTTGGATATGAATCCATTTATCTGTTTCTATTTGTCATATATATATATTGCTTTTTTTTTCCTATTACTTGTATTCTTTTTCCCTTCTTTTAAATAGAATATGTACATAACAATTTGTAATTACTTATTCAGAATATTTTCAACGCATTCATAAAAATTAAATAAATATTATGACTGTCTATCTTGAAACTAAAAGAAATGATTTTTTAAAATATAATAAAAAATATAAAACAAAGATTTATCTTTAATCAAAGAATAACAAAGTCTTAAAAGTTCTTCATTCCTGCTATATAATTGTAGCTTAAAATAATAAATATTGTATGGTAATCTTTTCTATTTGGACCACAGACTCGAGATCAAAATGTGTGAAGGATTTTTATAATCTCAACCAGCCATTTTTCTTCTATTAATTAAGATTTTTACTTCTTCTAGATTATCTAGGGAACTGCTTCTTGCTGATAACTGTATTTTTCTTTTTAAAATGGTTGTAAGAAGAAAACACCAGAGGCTGCTTCTATAGAATTAATAAAATCTATTTCAATAATCAAAATGATGAAATCTGATTGTATTGAATCTCCTTTAAGGCCATGTTCTCCATGGTTAATCCTTAGATCAATAAATAAACTCTAGGATTATTTAAAAGGACTAAAACAACAGTAAAAGTGATGTCATAGTAGCCGTTCATTTTCTTTGAAAAATCCCTAAACTTTATTTTTATAATATTCTACTTACAAACTTTGCTTTCCCTCAAATAAAAACACTGTGAGGATTCAAAAGATAGAATTACTTTTGTTTGAATATGGAATTTACAAATAATAAAATAAAAATACTGAATTACATAACTTTTGCTTTGATGTTTTTATATGCATATATAACAGAATAAAATCATCAGAGAATATACATATGCACATACATACACAAGAGGAAAAATCCTTCATAAGTTACAAAAACAATTTTGTTTGATATAATTAAAAATCTAGATATACATTATATGTATAAATAATTTAAATTTATGTGTGCATATAATGATAAATAAATTCTCTGTCAATAAAATACAAGACAAGTGATAGCATTCCCATTTCTGATGGCAATTGATTTGATGACAATCTCTTGGTTTTATAAAAATTGCAATTAAAAAAAAGTGTCTAAATTCATACATTAAAAAAAAGGTAAAAAAACTTTAAAAAGAATGCAACCATTATAAATAATATATATGATATAAAATAGCTTATCCTTAAATAAAATCATAAGTTTCTTTCTACACATAAAGAACTATATGCTCAAAGAGACTATTGCCAAGTTAAACAACACTATCTTCTGAAACCTTTTAAAATATTATAGAATTATATACTTTAGCTTTCATATTATTTCTTCCAATTCATAATAGTATTGAAATATTTCTTTTTTTCTGCTATCTGATTTTAATACCACTGTTTCACTAATTCCAATATCATATCGATATATTAACCACACTCGTCATAAATGCCTAAATATTTTTCCCTCCATTTTTATGTTTCTTCCACTTACTATAAAATATATTTTGTTTTATTTTCAATATTCTATTTTAAAAAATTAATATTCAATATTCTTCTTCCCATCTCTGCTTCTAAATCACACAATCAAATTCTTATTCCACTTTTATCTCCTTTTCCAAATATCCAAATCTCTTCTCCTTGCTTTAAATTATAATATATTCCGTATTTAATGTTATCATGCATCTTTTTATACTTTATAGTTTTGATTGTCATATGTAATAGATAATACATAAAATAATAATGATTAATAAATGATTTTGAACAGTACCAGAAATGAAAAAAAGATGCATTCATGCTATGATTACTATTAAAATTCAAACACAGTGCTCAAAAAAAAGGCAAGATATTAAAAAATAATATATATATTTTGAACATATTAACAATGTTAAAATTCTGTAATATATATATATATAAATTCTTAGCAAAACTAAAGAAAAAAAAAATGCCCATATATGAAATGGATTGATTGACAATATACTCCAAAAATTCCCAACAGTATGAGATAAAGAGAAGAAAGAAGAGTATAATGAAGATGTCAAAAGCAGATGAATCAGGGAAACCTAATAATTTATTATTGTTAAAATTAATAATATGTTCTATACAAAGAAATTGTAGAATTGGGTTTTTTTTTACTTACTTTACATTTCACTAATAAAAAAAAGTAATGAAAAGCAAGGTGACATTAGAAGGATTAAAATATAAATAGGAACATAAGTATTAAGCCAAAATTGAAATAAAAAATATGTAACAAAAATATTTTAATCAGATTAAAGTTAGCAGTAAGATATTAGCAGAAAAAAATATTTTACTCTTTATTTATAGATGTATTAACTAAACAAAAAAACTTACTGTATAAAAAAAAAGTTCTAAATATCTATTGTGACAAACTATATATGTTGAGATTTTCATCAAAACAACAATAAACATAAGCAGACAACATACTGATTTAAAAAACTAAACAGCTAATATATGTTGTTTTAGAAATGATTGATATTTTTGATTAAAAAGTATGCAGTAAATTCATGCATCGCTGGTGAGATTTTTGCAATTTGATATGTATGGCAAAAAAAAAAATAAGCATGAAAAGGACCTTGAGGCTTAGTAATTAGATCACCTGCCTACCAAGCATACAATATGGGATTCAAATCCAGACTGGAAAAAAAATTCAAATGGAGTTATAAATTTTCTTTCAGGTAGTTATTAAATCAAAACAAAACCAGTAGGTATTCCATTATTGGTTGAAAAATGATACAAAATATTCTTAACAAAAGGATAAAAACAAAAATTATTTAAAAGCCCATCACATTGCAGTTATTAAGTCCATTGAGTGTGTTTTTCTCTTTACTATTCAACTTTGAACTTTGAAGAATATATTAAAAGTTGGTATTGGAAATTGTTGATGCAACAAAAAATAATAAACAAAATTATTCCATTAATAAATAATTTAAAAAATTAATGCCATCAAATACTATTTTTTAATCAAAATGATATGGCTAAGTATATATTGATCCCATACACATTTTGTAATGACATAAAATAAAATTAAAAGGATTACTGTGCTGATATAACTTGATAAATAAATCAAAATTTTTTAGTAATAATTTCAGAAAATGTAGATATATTATGAATATATGTAGTTTACACATTCAAACTTCTGGAGTTTGAAGAAATATCATATTACTGTTTATGCAAATAGTTAAGGCTCAATGATTTAAATATTGTTTTTGGTAAACACTTAATGTAATTTGATCTGTTCGAATATACTGATATATTGCAAATTATTGCAATTATTTATCATATTTTTGATTAAAAATGAGAGCTTGAATAGTAATATTTCTAAAATTGGTTTCACACACAACAAATCTATTAAAAGCAAAAATTTTGGGGAATACTGTTATTCTAACTAATAATTGTTAATAAAATGGATACCTTAGTGATACCATTTTTGAAAACTTCTATACTGTTGTGCTTACCAGTTCTAAGAACATGAGAAATGTGTAGTTGCTATAAGATTAGATTAAATATCAGATCCAATTCATCAAGAATGTATTGGTATCAATGATCACAATAGATGAAAATGGAAATGATTAACACATCAAATGGATAATAGAAATGAAAGTAACTCCTCAAGAAAAATTATTTGTCAATAAAATAAAAGTAACTATATATAAATTGTTCAGGAGTTCATGTCACATTTGAACACTTTAATGGCAGAATAAACTTTAATATAATCTAAATTGATTTTTTTTTTTTTTTAATCAGCTCAGAATTAATTCTGGAACCTTTATCTATAAGTGGGTCAAACCACACACATCAACTATGTCAATATACTATATTATACTAAGTGAAACTCCTTTATATATCAGAGAAATGCAACAATAACAGAAAATAGAATCATCAACCCCTGCTTTATATATATAACAATAGATTGTCAGATTTTTTAAAAACTGCTTTATCAAAAAAGCCAATGGTTACTTAGAAAATTAAATAGTGTTTAAACACCAAAGTTTTCATTCTCTTGACCAAATTTAAGATTTTTTCAACTTTTCTTATTTGAGAACTCATCTTAGCTTTTAATACTGCTACTTTCACAAGTGAACTAACTATTCACTCAAAACTATATTTACAAGTAAAAGTCGAACTGTTTTCAAAAGGTTTCGCCAGTATGTGCATTAAACTTGTTATTTAAAAATTAAACTTAAGGAATTTATATATATAAATTTTTATAATAGTTGTAATTTAAAACAGAAAGACGTAGTAGTAGTAACCAGTGTTTAATAGTATTTTATATATCGAAAAAATATATAAAACATATTTCAGATGAATTAATCGATTAATTCCTTTTAAAATGAACGAATGAGAGAAAGATGTATTTAAAATTTTATTTCAAAATATTTTTCAAACTTCTTTAATTCAATTTGAAGATTTATTTGATCAGCAAATGTTACAAACTTTATAAAATGACAGAAGAAGAAAAAACATTCTGGGGGTGAGAAAGTTTTTTTTTTTTTAATGTCTTTCATAAACATAAAACTAATTAACTTAAGCAAAATGTCTTAAAGTATAAGAACAAACTGTACAAATAAAATAAATGTTGCCTTTCTCAGATTTCCAACATTTTTTTTTTCCACAGATATTTTGAACTTTGACCTGATTAAAATTTATTTACAAATGAACAAATTTTCTCTCAAATTTTCATTTCAAGACCAATTTTTAAAAAAAAAAAAATTAAAAAAACGTTGACAATTCCAATTACTCTTTTCTCTCCCACAGTTACAAATCTCCGGATCATCCTTTCTCCTTCCTCTATTTTTTCTCGTTCTTTTCAACATTTCATTTATGATTTTGTGCAGATCGTCATTTTGTTTCTATAACCACATGTTTGTTTTTTTCCTCTTGTCGTATTTATTTATTTTTTGCCTTTTTCACACATTTTTTTCTCTCGTTTTTTTTTTCTTTAGTTTTTTCCTCTTTCTCTCTTTGACATACACACGTGCATGTGTTCTCAAAAGTTATGCTTTTATATTTCTACATAATTTATGAATATAGAAATTCATATTTTATAACTTAACTAGATTGTCACTAAATATATACTTCAAGATCAATTCTTCTATAGAAATACAAGCAACTAAAAGAAAATATACAATTTCAAAATCTATAAATCTGCAAACAAAAAAAGTAAATCTCTACAGTGCAAAAACCTCTCCATTAATCCTCAAAAGAGAAACAATGATAATGAAAGTTTTAGTCAATAAACTACCAAACTTACATACAGAAGATAAGGTTTCCCTTTCTTAGAACATTCTCTAGTTAAAAACAACCTAAGCAAATTAGTTTTCTACAAACCTGTACTTACATAAAATATACCTGATATATAGTAAATTAGAAGAATGATTTTTTTTTTTAAAAAAAAAAAACCTTTAAATACTTTCCATTACATTGAATCTTTATGACACAATGCAAGTAACTCACAAAGTATTATTTTTATAACTACATTTAATAAATATATATAGAAACTGTGAAAATTTTTTTACCTATCTCTGCATTCAAAATTGAATAATAATTCAGTTTAATGGTATAAAAAAGAGATGAAAAATATCTTTTATTAGCAGCAAGGCTCACTTTTCTTAATTTTGAGAGTAATTTTTATTCCTTTGCATTTAAATGAAAAAAAAGAAGACATTTCACTCTTTTTTTTAACAGAAAAATAATATAACACATCATTATATTATTCAAAATTGAATAATAATGTATCATTATTAAAAAAAATATTTCATTTTACAAATTTTAAATATACATATATTTCTTGTTAATTATAAAATTATAAATTGCAGGGCATCCATTATTTTAAGTAGTATATTTTTTTTTTTAATTAAAAAATAATAATGATTTTATAAAAATATTTTTCATTTAGTTCCAAAAATACTTTAATATTATGCACCAATAAAGATTAATACTTTTTCCAATTTATGCACAAATAAAGTTAAGCAAAAAGTTGCAAATAAACTACTTATATGATGTGAAAACTGCTAGTATATATATGACTAAATCTTAACATGCCAAGATATCAAATGTCTATACAAAGAATTTTGAACCCATATTAAATGAGTCATTTTTAAGATTTAAAATTTGTGCTCTCATTTAGCTGGCAGACAGCTAGCTGTCCAATATTAGTCAGTAAGTATCCTTAGCTAGAGACTAAAATAAATCTTTCAATAACTACTAATCAATTGATTAATTAATTAAGCTATAAAATTTAGCCATATTTAAATTTCCAATTGCATAGAGTATGATCTCTCAATAAAAATAAAAAAAAAAACAGAAGGGCAGGCTCTGAAGTAGATTGCATGATAAAGAAGGGTAGTTCATTTTCTTTCAAAGATGATTGCTAAATGCATATCTTACTCATTTTCTGGGTCTTAGAAATACAAATAAACTATGATTATGTGGAGTAGCTTTGTTTCTCAAATTTGAAATGAGAAATCCTTTTTTAAACAAACAAAAAAAAATTATAAAAATTATAGACCATTTGAATATCATACATATTAGTTCAGCTTAAAAACAAAGGCAAATATAATTTACATACATTTTTATTATAGCATGAAAACAGGGATAATTAAATATATTTGGATTATATTTTTGTATTACATTATAATAATACATAAAATAATATTTGTAAACTACAAACAAATAAAATCATATATATATATATGTCATAAATAAAATCACAAAGTTTATAAAAACAAATTGAAAGGGAAGATATTAATTCATAAAAGCAAAATCTTGACATTTTGATATATTCTTAAAATAGAAAATTTTGCGATTTAATAATTTACAAATTTCTTGATATAAATTGCAGAAAATATATACCCACACAAATATATTAGAAAATTCAATGGTCTGTCTACTGATGCAAGGTGACAGATTTTATTAGAGAAATAAAAATATATATTTAACTATCTGAAAAATATTTGAAAATAGTTTATCATTTTAAAACTATAAATGAAAGAAAGTAGTAATTTAGATACTGAAATAAATCAAATTTGCTTCTAATTAATGTAATAACTCAAAGCAATTTCTTAAAAACTACATATAGAATCAATGGAACATTCTGCCTTCTTAGAAAAGTTGAAAGAATTATAATAACTAATACAAATAACATGAATATTTTCTAAGAGAAATAATTTTTTTTCTTAAAAGACAAAGCTAAAGATAATTATATATGACTTTTAGAAAAATTCTTACATAATAATTATATTTTGCTTAGATTATTGATTATAAATAATATTGAGTTTCTAGAAAACTATTGGAGCATAATAAGCTAACAAATTTTAATAAAATTAAATAGAAATATATTGGATATTTTCAATCATTTTGTGGACCTTTTAGAGCACTAAATCACAATGTGTTTTTTCATTTGTATAACTTTTGGCAATCTATTTCTATAAATTTTACCTTTCATAACTGATTGTTGCAAATTTATATTCTACTTGTACATAAATAGCCTAATAATGAGATTTTAAAAAATGGAATAATTAATTTAAAACTTAAAATGATAAAAAAAAGAGATGTAGAGAAGAGACAGAAAAATCCATTCATGGAACATTGCAATAAGTAATAGCACTCAAATTTTTGCAAAGCAGAGAAGGGTAACAGACGAGTTATAAGGAGCATGTGCAATGTAGCAGTTTTATAACAAATTGTTTGGGGAAAGACTCACCATCTTTAACTAAAATAATAAAGTGAAAAAACAAAGCTTTTATCAAGATTAAATAATAAAGAAAATATGTCCTATTAGTAACTATAATGTTCAATAAATTTCACAATTTTTGAGATATTTTTTAATTAATGATATTAATACTCACTTATATTTCCAAATAGAATAAGCGAAAGACATCAGAAAAGTACACATTTTCTCCATAATTTACTTCAATTACACTAGTCTATTTCATTAATTCTTTATAGAAGTATGAATATTAACATTATTAATTTAAAAATATGTTTACAAAGAGCACATGCATGAAAGGAAATACATTTGAATAATTTCTATGTTATATGATATATTTCACTTTTAAATTTAATTATATATCAAAGAGAGAATAAAATTTAATACCTAAACTTTGAGAGTAATTGTCTGGTATTTAATAATAAGACAATTACACCAATATCTAAAGATGGGGGGAGGGGTGAGATAAAAAGTAAAGCCAATAATTTGAATTAGTAGCAAACATTGACTTCTATTTTGTCTTACATTGTTGATGTATTTGCTACTTTTTGCCATTATTAAACTATTTCATACCTGCCTAAATAACCCAGTTTATAATCCTTGAGATATATATATAAGCCACGTCAAAAATAATTGCTTTAGAACACTATTGAAGATTTCTGGAGTCCACAAATCATTATCAAACACTGTTGTATAATAAATATTAGTGTAAATAAAGTTAGAAAGTTTCAAATATGAAATTATATCATTAGATATTATTTGCAGAATCATTATATATGTGTGTGTTATCTTGAATTAGATTAATAAGTTAATTTTTTTTTTAAATAATAAAGCAGTTATTAAAATATTTATTATCATCCCGACTGTTGATAATAAGGTTTTTCATATCACCACATGAAAAGTTATAAGCTTATATATCACATTTATTGCTAATTATAAAAGTTAATAGACTATCAAGTATCATCATATTGATATAGAATCCTTTGATTGTATGTTTAACACCTATCCAAAGCATCCTACAATCTATTTTTGTTTTTCAGATACAATCATAATCATCATGATGAAGTGCTTCAACTTCATTACTGACTATCTTACCCTTCTTTCAAACTCAGTCTTTCACAGTATTATATACACTTCAGTAAATTCAATTATCTTCTGGCATGTTTAAAAATTGTAAATATTTTTTTAGCAAATAGTAAATACTGAAAAATTAAATGAAAATAAAAAATCAGTTATAACAACAAATATTTTTTAAAAAATTTAAAAAACATTTAAATGATTGAATTATTTATTCTATCATGCATAATTTTATGAATTATCCTTAAAAAACTAACAAAACATAGTTGATAAAAATAAAAAAGGTACTCACAAAGTTTAACTGTTTCAGGAATAAATTTTTGAAATAGTCTCATTATACAGAATAAAATAATACATAAATAAACTATTTATTCTCATATGGAAACTTTTATTAAAGTTGTTTAAAAACAAGAGTGAAGAATCTGAAGTAGTAAATAAAATTTAAAAAATACAATCAAATGTTACATTATCTTATTCTTAGTTCAGTTTCTCTTATTTAACATATTTTCCTCATAATATTTTGTTTTTATTTCTTTTTTTTATTGCTTAACTTATAAAGCATTGAATGCAAAAACAGATTCATTTATTTTTTTTAAAAATATTTTTTTAATTTGTAATGGTTAAATAAATTCAAAACTCACTTTCCTGGGTCAATTTTGCTTCATTTTGAACATGATTAGATTTATTTTTTTCTTATTTACTAAAATTAGTAATGATTTCTTTTTACAAATAAAAAAAGATAAATGATCTCCAATATGTATTTCATACTGAACCAGCACTCATCAGTTGGTCAGGATCATCACCTCCCACACATATCTATAATTAGTGCTCAGTTTAAATTAAGATAGCAAATCTACACACTTTAACCCAATGATGAATTGGGATGAATTATTTCATCTTTTGGCCAATTCGCTAACTGCTGAATTTTTTCCTAAGTATTATATGTTAAAATGCATGTAAAATGGTATATTTTATTAAAATAAACTTTTTTGCTGAAAGTTTTGGCTAAAAAGCATGAAATTCAAAATTCCCATTCTATTAATATAAGCCCTGTTCTGACATGTTCAGCCATTGTCTGTTGCCAAAGATGTAAAATGTGTTTATTGGAAAATTTATTATAGTTTTAGATATTTTTTTAAAATAATTTACACTATATTTATTAGATATCAAGAAATATAAATTATTAATAACTTATTTTGACTTGAAATACTTTATTTTCAAAAATATAACATTATATTAGCAGCTAATGTAAATATAGCCTGAAGGAAATTAGAAGACTAGCTTTGACGTAAACAATCTACTTTATATTTATGAGTAAGAATATATCACAATTTTATAATAAATATTCAAAAAATTTAAACTTTTACAGCAAAATTTGTTGGATATAAGAGAAATAAATAATTATTCATTCGGATGTGTAAAAATAATGAGAATTAAAAAATATTTCATTGATTTTATAAACTGAAAATAATCTTTCTAGAAATGGTGATGTGTGAAGTCTTTGTTTTGATTGCGATCTCATTTTTTTAATATTCACAGAGACAAAATGTGAACATTTAAAATTTATTTCAGTAGTAAACAAAAATAACTATCAAATGAAGTCAAATTTGTTATTTTTTGATAAGTAATAATCATTTTATCATATATTTTACATTGATGTGTGAGACAAAGAAAATGTTAAAAAATGCTGAAATGTAAGAGGCATTAGTCTGCATATTGGAAAGGTTAATGAACACATGTCAATCCTCTCCATTCTCCAACTCTTTTACCATCCATATCACTGAAACTCTGATGATGGAATGCTCAAAGCCTGTGATGATGTCAATATTATAATCATACCCCTGTTGACTTTAAGTCAACCTGACCTCTCACATGTCAGCTCTTAATATGTCCATTTAAACATGAGTATGACTAATATTGGTATCCTCAAGAGATCTGAGCATTCCATCATCAAATTTCCATTAATATGAATGGCAGAAGAGTTGGAGAGTGGAGAGGATTAAAGCCTGTCCATTAAGGTCTGTAGATTTGCTATCTTAATAAAAACTGACACTGATTATAGATATATGTCAAAGATGATGATTCAAACCAACTTATGAGTGCTAGTTCAGCATGAAATATGTACATTAAAGATCATTTATCTTTTTCACATGTATGTGATCATGTGTATTGGATATTATGGATGACTTTAGGGAGCTTGAAAGTCTAGCTTCAAATCCACTTTAATTACATCTAGGTTAAGTATATACATTATACTTGTATTTCAAGAATTAAAAAAGTAAAAAAATATTGATAAAACAAAACAATGTGAAACGGGATCAACTAAAAGTTAATGTGTTATCTCAACTTGTATTCAGGTTAATGAATAGTCACATTTTGTTGTGTTTGCCCGATAAAAAAATGATGTAAAGATAAAAACATTCACTTTTTTTCTTTTTAATATAAATAATTTTTTTTTATAAAATTGAACAATAAATCTATATTACAAATAGGATTTAGATATACTGATATAATTAGCTCAGCTGAGCAGCTAGAAAAAGGATTAATCCAAAACTTCTTAGTACTCAATACATTTTTTTTTCATTATATTTAACAGAAAAAAAATGTCAATAAAATTAACCAATATTTCTTGTGATCATCAAGGGTTATTATCTGGTGCCCCCCCCCCCCCATATATTTTATTTTCCATAAAATGTGGAAAAGTTCAAGTTCATGTATCAAAATTTCTTTTTATCCAAGTACTACTGTGTCACCAACCTCAAGATCAAGTTTGGGCTAGGTGAATCTTGGAATGTTTTTCAAGTCATAAGTAATTTTAAGTTCTAAAAGGTCTGATGCAGATAGAAACTTCTTATGAGTGAATGCCACAATTGAGAAACTAATCAAAAGTTATTGATCTGTGGCATTATATATGGATTAAATAGGCATTAGGATAGTACTAGATGTAGTTTTAAACTACCATTTAATATCTATTTTGAGAAGCAATGTGTAAAATGAGATCAATATTAGCTAGAGAATAAAAATTATAATTTAACTTTGGTTAATCAAATGAGTATCAATGGGCAGGATGTAAAATAAAAAATATTTATTATGAACTATTTTTCATCACTGGAGGGAGTGGGCTATATGCTTTTCTAATTGCTCAGTCCATGAATCCATATTTATCTTCATCTTTAATATAAAATTTAAATGTATTTACATTGGTAAAATGTAAATTGTATAGTTCATATTGAAGAAAAAAAAAGATATACAAATAAGATAAAATGCATGAATGATACAGAAATTTTTCTTCATGCGTTTATTTATTTTATGGTAATTATTGATTATCTTTAAAAAGTGATATATAAAGTTTCATCATATGTCCAACCTACTGAAAACATGTTTTTCACATTATTAAAAATAGCTAAGATCTATTAACAGTAATGTAGCTTTCTTAAATTATACTCGCACTAATCAAGAGCAGTTTATATTTTTCCCATTTGTCATTTGCTAAAGTGAAATGAGACAAATTGATTTCTCTCCTGTTTGTCATTAAACCCACTTTTTTAATAATAACATGCATAATTATTATTATTATTCTATAGTTAAGAATTCACTTTCTTTCTTTTTTTCTAAAAAGCAACTTTATTTAATTTTTTTAATTTTTTTTACAAATTTAGAACTGATCCTACAAATGAAATATTTTAAAATCATACTGCTTTTTGTTTAGTTTTGTTGTTTTGTTTTTATTTCTGAAAAATTCCATATAATTTTTTAGTTAAATTTCATCATTATTAATTTATAGTAAAACAAATAACAAGAGAATACCAATTAATTAATAATGTGTTTAATAAGACATGTGCATTTACTTCAAAATATAAAGAACTATTTTTCTCTCTATATATCTTATCTTGAAAAATATTTATTTCTCACCCTGAATAAAGTAAGGCAGGGCAGGTTAAAATTTGTAAAACTTGTCATTAATCTAAATATTATTTACTAATAGATATAGTAAATTTTCAAAGTATCATTTCTTGGGTCAGGACATTAACAAATATAATCTGGATCAATGGAATTATTAATATAACAAGTTTTTAAAATGTAATTTTGACAATATTACAGTGATATTCAAAATTTACTCTCAATTACAGGCAAGCCTTGATTTACATAAATTGATCAGTACCATAACTTTTTATTTAAGTCAAATTTTACATAAGTTAAATCTTTGCTTTATGTTTATTATTATATTCAGAACACTCATTTCTCATAATGCCATCTATTAATTAATATATACCATTATGAAAAATGAGGGTTCTCAATATAAATTTATAATACTTGATGGAGATAACATGAATCTTTCACAAGGTTATTAAAAATTAATTCTACATTATCCTTCTTTGAGAATATAAATAGTATTCATTTAAAGAAAGGGTTGAATTATCTGTTTACTATTAGCCATAATGAAGAATATGAAAGTATTTTTAAACAAAAATAATCACTACAAAATAGCTTAAGAGATGTTTATGTAATGTGATGCAAACTAAATCTGAGACAATGTTTTCTTTTTACATCATATTTTTTTAATTTATGGCACTTTCACATGTCAGGATTTAGATTTAAGCAAGTGAATAAGTAGAGAACTATTTATAATAACCCAAAAGTGCCTCAATCCACAAGTAAAAAGTATACATAAGTTCAAAATAACATAAATATTGAAAGCTCTTTGAATGCAAGTTACTGCCCAAATTTTGATTTCATATGCTATTCTCATTTATTGTAAGTTGTTAATGAAAGTATAATCAATTATTAATGAGAAAAAAATGTCAAAAAAAAATCCAGATAATTTAAATGGTATAAAAAAACAAAATGATTATTTTTTTCTCAACTTCTTATATTTCAAACAATATACCATGTACAATATCTCTTTCATTTCTTAGTAGAACAATCCTGTTTTCAAATACTGAAACTGTTCAATCAGATTATCAAATTTAATTGTTATTAAAGATTATATGATATAACCACAGGATAATAAAAAAAAAAGACAATCAGCTCAATAAAAAAAAATTAATAAATCCTTTGGAAAATGAAAAAAAGCTTCAACCTGAAAAATAAAAGAATCCAACAGACTTACAATTGAATTAGCAATAAAACAAAAAACTATTGAATGGTTTATCACTCAAGAGCTTTTATAATAAAAAAGCTTTTGTCTAATTTGAGTAAAAATAATTATTTAAAACTAAATTACATTCCTGAGAAGAATTGTAATAGTGAAAAATACTGAAAATAATGCTTAATACAGAAATAAATAAAACTCCCAGAAGGCTATATGTAAACTAACTATCAGCAAATGTAAAAAGTAGGAATGAACCCACTCACACTTTATATAGTAAAACATTTATTGGCATTTTATTTTTGCTGACAGTTAGTTTACATATAGCTTGCTGGGTTTTTTCAGTATTTCCGTATTAATTCCATCTATATTTGAACTATCAAAACATTAAATGAACATAATGTTCATATAACTTAATTGAAAATAAGTGCATAATTAAGAAATTCTCTGAAAAGTTATCAGACAGTCACTCATTTTATATGAAGTGACATGAAATTAATTAATTAAAAAGATTGAAACAGAATATATTATTTGCTATTAACTTTATACTATCATTCATATAACAAAAATTAAATTGTATAATAGTATCACTGAGGCAAAAATATTTTAATCAAATATGTAATAAATAAATGAACAAATTTCTAACAATAATTTTTTGTATTAAGAAAGATTCGAAACAGCTTGATCTAATGCTTGAAAAGATTAGCTCACACTTCAAGTAAAAAGAATATTACCCAATCACAATACTACTATGTAATTTAATTTTTCTGGAAGGTTTAATGCAGCAATAGAATGGCATTGTTTGGAACTTAAGTTCCATGGATCACAGCCATCTTTTATCATCTTCAGTGTTCAAACCTCTTATGAAATTCTGAGTGTATTAGATTATTAATATCATAATATAATGAAAAAATATACTGCACTAGCTTTCTAAGAAGTGATGCAATGTGTAAAAGTTTTCAGCAAAATATTACACACTATAGCTAGATTTAACACCCACAATTGTTTTGTTAACTAATAAATCATTAGTAACCAAACTCTTTAATATCAAACATCTGAATTTGTTTTTTTGTTTTTTTTGCAATAATTAATTATTATTTATGTAAACATTTAAAAATATTTAAACTACGATTTGTCATATAAATTTATTATTTAAAAAAATCCTTTAATAAAAAACTTTAATTTAAAATATACAAAGCATGCATTAAGCACACTGAGACTTGATGTTAAAACTTCACCAAATACTAATGAAGTAATAATTTTTAAAAATATAACAACTTTACATCTTATAACATCCAGTGACATTAGGAGCACATAACCTCATCAACTAGTAACAGGGCACAGATACACTGCCATTCCTCATTTTGAGGTATTTCCTAAATCTATCAAAACTAAACAATGTCATCAACACTATAAAAACAATAACATTTAAGATATAATCAATTTTAATAGAATAATAAAATATATTTATGATTTTAAAAAATATTACCGAAATACTATTATATTCCTTGATACATGTTAGCTTTAAATGAAGTACTTAAATAAAGGAAATAAGACAGCAAAATTATACTTAGATTTTAAAACTTGTTTTCGTTAATCTCGTATGCAAATTCTGATTAATAGTACTTGTTTAAGCCTTATCAATACAAAAAATATGATGCATCATTTATTGTAACCAAAATCTTTTTGACACTAAAAGATAATAAATATTTCATTATTCTCATACCCCCATTTGATAATTTCACAAATTGCTACTCTTATACCGGTAATACAGAAATGGACTTAATATTCAGAACTCAGCAATTATTATGTATACAAACATCAAAACTAAATTTTTACCGCTTTCATCTTGATTTGTTCCCATACAAAAGTCATTTTTTAAAATATTGTACCAACAAAGATATTTTTAATTAAATGATATAACTTCAATTTAGATTCGAATATCTTTATCTATTACTACTAAAATAAACATTATTCTATTTTTTTTTTAAGAATGCAAAATGTTAGACATGCTATTATATATATCAGGGATGCCCAACCCGTAGCTCGCGAGTCACATGTGGCTCGCGTAACTGTTTAATGTGGCTCGAATTGCACTCTTCAAAAAAATTGATAAAATATTTTATGTTCCTTGATGGCACATGCACACACTAAAAAATAAACATTTTTGCAATACAAACAATAACGATATGCAGTGTCAGGTTTCACATTAAATAAAATATTTTTTTCCTGTAATTGTAATTTATATGTATGTTACCAAATTTTTAATAAATAAAATGTATTTACATTTTTTTTTCTTTTTAACATATTACACCATTTTTTTTTTTTGCTGTACACGTTTGGTTTGGTGCTATATATATATTGTGTTTAGTGCTCTTGTATATATTGTTGTTTTTATCGAGAAAGATCCTTGTAGACGTTTGGTTTGGTGCTGTATATATATTGTGTTAGTACTGGAAATAGTTTTTATCGAGATAGATCCATGTACACGTATATATTTTGCTGTATATATCGATGTTTAGTGTTGTAAACAGTTGTTTTTATCCGTGTACACGTATATATTTTGCTGTATATATATATTGATGTTTAGTGCTGTAAATAGTTGTTTTTATCGAGATAGATTCGTGTACACATATATATTTTGCTGTATATATTGATGTTTTCATCGAGAAAGATCCGTGTACACGTTATTTTGGCCACATTAGAAACGGCGGATTGATACCAATGTGAATAGGCCGTCCCCCCCCCCCCCACCTATCTCCCTACATTGCAGGTTTAGTACCCAAGTACCATGTTTATAAATGTAATATGAAAAATGTAATATATAATTGTGGCTCCCCAAATTTTTTTAAATTCTCAACTGGCTCGCGTCAAGTTAAAGGTTGGGCACCATTGATATATATAAAGTCTCCCTACTGTTTACATTTAATTGTTTTGGAGAGAAATTGAATTAAAAAATAATGGGAACAAAATTGTATATAAATAAGTTTTAAATATGGCTGCAGTATAAAAAAATTGTTATACCTACTTTTTATTCATTGAGATCATTTATAGAAGCAAAATATATTTTTATAAAAACAAACAAACAAAAAAAAATCCATTACATTAAATAAATTAACAAAACATCTTAATAAATAAATAGATAGCATTTAGCTGAGATTTAAAAACAAAAATCTACATTTTTTTTTTAAAATTTTTAAAAAACAAGATATTTCCTTTTATGTTATGAATATTTTTTATTTATGAGCAGTCAAAATGTGAACTCAAATTGCTGTTCAACATCAATATGGCTACAAAGAGATCTCCCCCCCCCCCGATTATTTCCTGACTATCTTTTAAACCCAAAGTTATTGAAACTTTAACCAAAGATTAAAAAATAATGTTAAAAAAATCCCATTTATATAACAATAACTGACTTGTATTACAATTATTAGGATTTTTAAAAAAAGGTTTCATTTTTGTTCATTTAAAATTTGTTCAGTATTTTTTATATAATAATAATAATGTAAAGTAATAATAATTTTATTTTAAAATCATAATAAAACTACAACTCAGCAATGAAATTAAAGTTTAAAAACTTTCTAACTTTTATTGTGTCCTATTTTTTCTCTATCAATGTTTAGGTAGAAAATGATTGTTTTTAAATTATTTCATCCATTAAAAATCAAACTATTGTGTGAGATTTCATGAAATAGTTTATCAATTATTTAACATCAAATCTGGAAGGATTTTTTTTTTCACAGAAAAAAATATTTTTTTAATTAATTACTGAACTGTTATAAGAATAATTTAATCCTTCAGAACCACATTAGATTTAATTGTGCTTCCTGATGACATTTTTTGTAAGCTTTCAACTTTTGATTTTAATATAAAACTGTTATACTGTATTGGAATTCAACAAATTTGCACTTGATTTGATAGTAATATATGTTTGTAAGTTGAAAAAATTCTAAAAGTTAATATTTGAACTTTGCAAGTATTGATTAAAAAATCAAATATGATAAAAAAAACACATTTTTGTCATTGAATGCTTGGTAGAGCAAAGTAACTTCAGAAAATGAACTAAATCTTTTTAACTGAAATTTGTTTTCAAAATGCAAATGGAAAAATATTAATATCTGAAAAATCTATCAAATTCTGCTTTAAAATAGTAAAATTGTTTTCTAATTTTTAGAATATCTCAAATTATTCTAAGACAGTGATGACAATGATATATGAGCTGTGATTTTTTTATTAACCTTCTGCTAGAAGTTATTACCTTCTATTTTTAAAAATAAAACATATGCATATAAAAAAAGTGGAATAATATATATTTTTGATAATTATTATAAAAATATTGTGTAAAAATAATCATAAATCTTAATAAACTTAAAAAAGAAGATTTGATTATACTAAAAACATTTTCAAAATCACAAATAGTGTAGATATCAATTACAAACGATAAATAAATAAATGAAAAAAGAAACTGCTTAAAATTCCTTTATTTTGCTATTATTTGATTTTATTAATCTCTTGATTTTTTGAAATTAAAATATCAACATTTTAAAACAATACAAATTTACAAATAAAAAAGTAGTGAAATATCTCAATAGATGGCTGTGCAAATGCAATTTTTTAAAAATTTATATAAATGTGATTACAGCATTTTAAGAATTGCTTAAACTTTATGTAAAATGCAAATATTAAAAGTCCACTAGAGGGAGCCAAGGACTCCAGTTAACACAGTTTCTGGCTCACTGTTTTGTTCCATTTTTCCTAGTTTAGAAAATTAAATTTCTCTAAAACTATCCATATTAAAAAAGGGAGTTTCTTAGCTCTCTTTTCATATACAAGCTATAACAACAATGTAATCACAAGTAAGAATAATTTCAACTTTTATAAAAATGCTATGTAAATATATGGCAGCCACTAAATTACAAAAGATTTTTACAGAGATTTTACCTTTTAATGAAAATTTTCATTTCACTTAATTTTGTTGAATGAATGAGTCTGGTTGTTGGGAGAATACCCAGGGATCTAAATCCTAGTTCTTTTGAGGAAAGGGGCTGGGATGAGGGTGCTGTGGTGATCATTACCAATGTTGGTTTTTTTCATTCACAAGATAGAAAAAATAATGTTATTTATGGTGATTCTTTAATGTTATCATCATGAATGATTCTAATTGCAAGTGATTCACCTTATTTAATTTTATTACTTCCAATGTTGTTATTGATAGGGTTGGCCTTTTGCAGTTCATGTGATTTTCATGATGGATTAGAATGGTTGTCAGCAGAGATATTTTAAAGCTCGATTTTTTTTCCCTTGTTCTCCATAGTTTTTCCATAATTTTTCCAAAGTATTCAGGATTGCTCTCTTGTGAAGATATCCGAGGCCATTTGGAAAAACTGAACAGTAGATTGATTTAGTCAGTATTTTATGTTATCTCTAAGTGTTTTCCTATTTCTCAATTTATCTACCACAAATTGGATTTCCCAATATTGTACTCCTAAAACATTATTCATATTTGATTTCTAGACTTTACAAATAATTCCTAATTGTACCTTTTAATTAAAATTTTCATTACAATCAACTTTGAGTATGAATGAGAGAGTCTGGTTGTTGGGAGGGGTCCCAGAGACCTAAATCCTGGTTCTTTTGAGGGGGAGGACTGGGATGAGGGTGCTGTGGGGACTGTTGCCAATGTTGATTTTCTCATTCACAAGAATGAAAAAGCGCTATTCATAGCAGTTTTAGCATTATTGTTATAAATTATTTTATCCAAGTATTATTGCAAAGTAAACCACAGTTTGGCCTAATGATTTTAATTGCAAGTGATACACCCTATTTAAATTTATTTTTTCCAATGTTCTTATCTCCAAGTGTTTCCCTATTCTCAACTTATCCATCGCAAATTGGATTTCTCAATATTGTACTCCTAAAATGCTACTCATATTTAAACTCTAGACTTTACAAATAATTCCTAATTGTAACATTCATTTGTCTTTAATGGTTAACACACACCTTTTCCACATCTCTTTGCCTTTTCATATGTATCCTTCCCCTTTCACCATGTTGCTCCTGAATTTCATTTTTACCATTCTTTGTAAACCTCTTATTTAATTGTATTTGTACCTTTTTTTGATTAATAAACTTTCATCACTGAGGGGGGGGGATGCAAATATTAGCAAAATATAATAATACAATTAAGTTACTGATAATAATTTACATTCTATGTCTTAATATTTTCAGAATGTTGATTATTAAATTGCAATAACATTCATGGTGCTTTGGTTACATCAATTTAAATTCATTCTCTTGCAATTATCTTTTGCCTTTGTTTGCCAGTTTTTCCATTCATTTGATGGCAAAAACTGGAACTAAAATGATATTAATTCATTCATTTTTTTAAAAAATCTCAGAATATCAGTATCAAAAATACCACAGATTTATAATTTTTTGTTTTCAGGGCTGAAATAATTTGCAAAAGCTCTTAAGAATTCTAATTCTTTTGTGCAGATTTTTAAAATGAAACTATAATTTCCACAGTTTGTCTATATATTTATGATTATTTTTTCAAAACATTTAGAAATATTTATTCCTTGATAAAAGTATTTACGATTATATTCAAATAGTATTCTAAAGTATTTACTTTTAGAAGAAAAGTCAAGACAAATAGTAATAATATAAAGCAAGTAAATTATGAATGGATGAAAAAGGAATATCTTTACAATCACAACAGTTATTTTTTATTTTTTTAATAAATATAAATGGAATTTTAAATTTTAAAACAGAATTTCATTGTTTTATGTAATATTAACAATAGTTTGTATTTTAGAAATGGAATTTAAAAAGTTTTTATTTTTTTCCTTAAACATTTTTATTGGCAATCGTAACAATAAATGCAAAAACAAAAATTTATTCTGTTTATATATTTGATGCTATTACTTTTTTTCTGTATTTATACAATTGAAATTATTAATTTTAAGAATGATTTCATTGTAAACTTATATTTATAAAAAATAATTAAATAAAAAATTGGAAATATAATTCAAATGGTTGCTAGAGGCTATCAAAAAATACAAAATAATGAAAGAATTAATTAACATTTCTATATAAAAGGTTGGTAAAAATATTTACTTGCCTTTCATGTAAAACTATTCAAACTATAATATTACCTTTGCTTCTATATATGATCGGATTAGTTTATGATGAATATATCACTAGTTTAAAATGGATATCTACTTTTATAACTGAAAATTATATGTAATGTTTTTTTCACACATAGTTATTATCTAACCCTAATCTCTGCAAATGGCAGTGTCAGACTTTAGAGCTTTAAAAAAGTCTCAAATCTTTTCCAATTCTGCCACTTGTACTCAAACTTCCTATGAACTCAATAAACATCACACGACCACCACCTCTTATGCTTGTGTATATGAACTCCTAAACAAAACAGCCACTCAATTATTTATTTATCCTTTAAAATATATATACTAATTTTTTTTAAAAAAAAAAAAAATTGGTACAATATAGAAAACCAAAGGAATAATAGTGTTGCTTTTATAATGCCCAGATTAACAGGTTTATCTCAATAAATAAAGTCTACATAAATAACTGAAAAGAAGTTCTAGTAGTAGTTATCATGCTTTCATTAAAATTTCAAATTTTATCATCAAGTTTGTATTCTATATTAACTCAGGAAATGGCTAAAGTAAATTAAATTTTTGACCAACATCAAATACTAGGTAGCATATCTTCCCTCACATCCAGAATGTGAATGTATTGATTGACTAAGCTAAATTTTTAGATATCTTATTATTAATTAACCCCCCTTAGTGACTGTGAAGTATTTTGTGGTGACACTGCTATATTATATGCTATATTGTTTAAAATACTTCAGACTATCTTGCAGTCATTATAATTATTATCCTGCATGGTTTGGTGCAATAAGAAAGTGGCGGACTCTGGAGCTTAAGATCCACATTTTGTGTCCAATTGTCACTTCTAGTGCTTGAACTTCATATGGACTCTTGAGCAACAAAACTATTTGATTATTTTTTACTTCCTATAAATAGTTAATGCTACAAATTTACTCATGTAAAACAACTATACTTTAATTATAATTTTAGCAATAGACAGAATCTCTTGTATTTAAAAAAAAGTATCTACATGGTGACAAAGATAATTATATAAGGAAAGACAATTTTTTTCAACACAAAATATGTGATCTAAACTGAAAAAAAGTTACAGTGCTAAATAATATTTTAAAATGTTTTAATATTCAATAAATAAATAAATTTATGTTTTAAATTCAAAGAGTTTTTATACATAATTTGATTTATATGTGCATAGCATTATTTTATTTAGATTTTTTTTTATTGGTAAATCTGTAAGAATATTTAAGAACTTAAATTATTTATTTTGTTTAAAAGTATTTCTAAATACATCTATTATTTCTATTGGAGTATATATAAATTGCTCTAAAATATTTTTAATTTTCAACAAATACACATAAATAGATTGTTTTATTGAAATGGCAAACATATTGCAAAAAAAATTTTGTAATGACAACATTCATAGAAAGAAGTCCACAATGGGATACTTAAATCAAAAATAAAATGTTCAATTCTCCTTCAAGCAAATAAATTTAAAAATCAGAAACAAAATAAAAATTAATAATCTAAATGAAAGTACTGCTATGTTAGTTTTAAAATGGATTACTTCTTCAAGAGATCTTTTGCTATATTATTCCTATAATTGTCTCACATTATAATTAGAAAGAATACTAAACTGCTTAATCCTGTTACATAGCAGCAATGCTTACTAATATCTTTAAGACTTATTACAACTTATACCAGATGTTCTTTGAATCAAGCTGGACATAATCATTGATTTATAGTAAAATCAGTTTTATAAAATATTATATTCTACTTCTGACTTTATATCTTTTTTATATAAAAAAATTAAATCCATTTTTCTATAATCACTATAACAATACTTATTTTATTTTTTATTCAATCAATCTACCAGTTTTAACTAACCAGCATTCTTCTTCAGAACAAAGTGAATAGGCAAAAGAAATTCTAATGAAGAATGTTAGTCATTTGAAACTGCTATATTGATTGAGTAAAAAATAAGCACTTTATAGTGATTAAAAAAATATGGATTTATTTGTTTTGCAATCAGCTTTCTGAATCATTAAACAAAATGCCTTAGTCCTTTTTCACTTTTTTTTTTAACTGTTCTCAACAATAATCTAATTTCCTTTTTAAGATCTCATTTAACTAGTTTTCCATACAACTAGTCAATATAACATGGTACCAACTGATTGTGATTATCATGTGGAAATTTATCATTGTATGCTACTTCACTTAACATAATTTATTCTAGCATCTTAATCATTTACAGCTAAATATCATACAAAGATGTATCCATTGATGATATTAAAAACTAGAAAGAAAGTAAACAATGGCTGATTGTCAAAACAATTGTTATAGTGATATGTCATTTTGTCTTATGATTTGAACAATATAATCAAAGATACTTTTTGTGAGATTTTTTTACATTATATGCTCGAGATTTTTTTTTAAAAATAAGTATAAAAATAATAAATATATAAAGATCATATTTTGAAAAAACTGCAAACTGTCAACATGGATATAGAGATCTAAGATCTAGGCTTTGCATGCATAGTAGAGAGAACTGACTGAGTAATGCATTAAATATTTAAAAAAATTTCTTTACTGACAATTATGCTTATTATATTTAGCTTAAAAGAAATGCATATAATGTCCTTAAAACCAAGGACTGAATTCATTAATTTTTAAGCACACCATATTTTTGTTCCAAGTTAAATATAATCAAGATTGTAGTTGAAAGAAAAAAATATTTTTTGGTTTTTAGTTGCACTACTCGTCAAATTAAATAATATTTTTTTATAAAATATTTTTTTATATATTTTATTTTTTAATTATTCAGATATTTTACAATGAACTTTTGTAAGTATTCATATTCAAAATTAAAAACAGAATGTAAACATTGTCCAAATTTGTGCACATTAAAAATCATTTGCTAGATTTTTGTGTTTATGAAGGTAGCATTTAAAAAAAAAAAAGTTTTATTTAAACAATGAAAAGAATTAAAATTTCATCTTTAATGCTTTTTCTATTGTAATTAATTGTAAATGCTTTATAGTGAATAAGTCATGAAATTCTATGAAAGGTGCTTTTTTTAAAAAAATTTCCTCATGTATTATGCATTACTAAAGACACACAATCAATATTATTATAATTAGAAGGGACTTGAGCTCAGACTTTCAAGCTCCCTACAATTATCCACTCTATTTTATACAACTGATACACATGACCACACACATGTGAAAAAATGATTTCCAATATACATATTGCTGAAACAGCCCTAATCAATTGGTTCATCATCTCCCAAACATATATAAAAACAGTGCTCAGTTTATTTTAAGATAATAAATATTCAAACTTTAATGGACAAGCTACAATCTTCTCCACCCCTAACTCTTTAGTCATTCAAATTATTCAAAATACAAGGATGGAATGCTCAAAGTCCCTGTTGATATTAACATTATTGCCATACCCATGCTGAATTTACATTATCCTAACCCCTCATATATAGGACATTAATATACCTATTAAACTGAACAGTGATTGTATATATGTGTGGCAGATGGTGATCTGGACCAACTGATGATTTCTGGTTCAGCACAAAATATCTATATTGTAGATTATTTATCTTTTTCATGTTTATGTGGTCATATTTATCAATTGTATATGATAAAGTGGATAGTTGTAGGGAACTTGAAAGACCGAGTTCAAGTCCTTCTGATTAAGTTTAGTATAAACAATATGCATGTATTTAATATTACATATTCACCTTCTAATCTGCCCATTCCTCTTCTGTATATTTAAATGGGCATATTAAGGCCCTATATATGAGGGGTCAGAGTGATGTAAAGGCAACACTGGTATGACAATAATGTTGACATCAACAGGGTTTTAAGTGTTTCAATACTCCGATTTCAAATGATATGAATAGCTGAAGAGTTGGAGGATGGAGAAAATTGAAGCTTGTCCATTCAAGTTTGAAGATTTGTTATCTTGATATAAACTAAGCATAGATTACATATATGAGTGTGAAAGATGGTGATCTGGGCCAACTAGTAAGTGCTGGTTCAACACAAAATAAGTACATTGGAGATCATTCATCTTTTTTACATGTATGTGGTCATGTGTACCAGTTGTATAAGAGAGTCAATAGTTGTAGGGAGCTTGAAAGTCTGAGTTCAAGTCCCTTCTAACTACATTAAATTTAGTATAAACAATATATTACAGAATCAATATTAATGTTTTGAAATTTGGTCATCAACACTGTGAGACTGGACAACTAATTGAACAATCCTAAAATACTGCATTATTATATTGCATTGTTATTAATATATATAAAATTTGAAGAAAATTCACTACATAGAAGTATAATTAAAAATCAATAACAATGTTTGACCCAAATAACCAAACCAACCAACAAACAGAATTTCTAAGTCAAATAAAAACATTTAATTCTTCCTTAATATGAGAAAGAAGTCTTTGGTTAAACAAATTATTATTTGTTCACTTAAATTATGCTTGTACAACCATCTTTTGAGATAATTCACTATTTTTTTTAAATAGCAAAATCACATAGGTCAGTATAATCAAATAGGTTGCAAAACCAAAGTATTTTCATCCTGTTTCCATGTATTTGTTAATTTAACCCTTTGTAATCTGTTTTGAAATCATTTGCGAGTTTACTTTGCAATATCTTTTGGAACTTGATTTGCTTTTCTTTTGTAAAGTTTATTAAAATTCATGATTATTTATTCATAATAATAGTGTAAGAATTATTAAAAATCAAAAGTATAAATGATTACACTTAGTATATACATTTTATTTTTAAAAATAGAAGATAATAATTTCTAGTGTAACAATAACAAAAACCAGTAAGGCCATTACAATCATCATAACTTTTGAAACTGATCATTAAATATCATTTCTGGTGCTGTGTTAAGAATTTGTAAGATATTCTAAAAATTATAAAACAATTTTAATATTTTAAAAGCAGAATTTGATATATTTATTAGAGGTTAACATTTATTCATTTGAGTTTTAAAAATAAATTTCAATCAAAAACATTTTGTTAATTTTCTGGAATCACTTATTTCGACTGTTTTCTTGCTGACCATTGAATGATGAAAGCATTATTTGTTCTAATTATGAACTCATTTTTTCAATATTTGTAAAGTTCGAATATTTTTTAGAATATTTTTCATTTATAAATGAATATTTTTACTTAATCAAGTTCAATTCATTGAATTCTGATATATAATAACAGTTTAATATTAAAATCAAAGATTAAAAGAAAACAATCGACCTGGTGCCCTGTAGACGGGTTAAAAATAGGTCCCTTGGGTATCAATGTTTTGTTCTTTCTGGTTAAAATTTTGTAATTTCTAAATATTTTTATTGCATTATAATTAAAATTTTAGACATAATTTAAACATAATAGAAATAATTTAAATAACAAATTAAATAATATATTGCATTTTAGGCACATAGTCTTAAGGTTATAGCCTTAATATATATTACTTACACAATGAGTATGCGCTTTACAAATTATTAATTATAACAAATTAAAATAAAAATCACATTTGAATTAACTAAATGTAATAGATTTTGTCGATTATTAATATAATATATATTAAAATACACTATTTTATATTGTAAAATACCAATATCAAGTTATGCTATAATCTACAAATACAAACTTTAAAAATTTTACATTATATTGATTTTATTATATATATCAAATTTGCAAACGTTTGTTTATCTGCATAACGAAGTGATTTTTTCTTCTTTATACTATGTTATGCAAATGAACAAAAATATATGCAAATTTGAATTATAAATACAAATGAAGGCAAAAATCAATATATATAAATATCAGTTTTATATATTGGCAATATCAGCTTATGAAAATAAGTCAAAATAATTTATTAACTTATGTATGTATATTATTAAATTTGTGCTATTTTATTATTATATGATGTTATGTTTTATTGTATTTATTGATTGTTAATATACTGATTTATGTATTTTTTATATTTTAATAATAATATATTATTATGTAAATGTTTTAAGCTTTATTTTTAAAAAAAGATTATAATATTATAAAAATTTATATTTCTGAAATTAATACATTTATATTATTTATATATATACTATTATTATAATAAAGATGGTGTTTATATGTTTGTGTAATTATAAATACTAAGAAACAGTACTGAATAACTGAAACTATTAGTTTAATTTTAAATTTTTAGAAATTGCATTGTATTAAGTATATATGGAAATGTTTCAATATTATTATTCAATTATATTAGATTATATAAAATATATAAACATTTTTAAAAAAAACTATAAACAAAAACTATTCTGTATTTGAAAACGTGAATATATTTCTATGCTTATTTATAAAATGAAATTATTTCTGCTTTCAAATTTATTGCTGCCTTGTATTACAGTTTTTATTGAAGTATGCTACAGAATTAGAATGTTGTGATATTTGTTAATAAGACTTTGATTAATCTTCAGTTTTTATTCTGATATTATAAAAGATTGTTATTTGATTTATTTCAAAAATGATTTTACATTAAATACATTTTCAAGTGTTTTATAAAAATATTTTCAATTTCATATGAAAAAAAGTCAACATGATTATACTTATTCAAATAAATACATATATCAAACTTTTGATGCATAGAAAAAATGCAAAACTAAACTTCAATTCATAAAATAAAAATAACATTCTTCAATATGATTAAGTTCTTTTTTTCATCACTATGAAAATATTTCAGAAGTAAATTTTGGATTTCACTTTATTAGTGGTAACAAATAATAATAAAAAAAAAATCAACTAACTATCAAATTTCAGCTTAACTAGTGAGACAAAAACAGCTCTCCATTCTATTACCAATAAGCGTTAACGTAATCAGAGATAACCAAAAATATATAAAATTCCTCTTCTTAGTATTTGAATCACTATCCTCAGACAAGTTTCTGATTTTTCCTTTATCAGTGAGACTTGGCATTCAAATTTAGAAGGAATCCATATTCACATTTAGAAAATTTGACTTTACCTATTATGCTTACAACTAGAAATTTAAGTCTACTTAAGGTTTTGAATTTAAGTCAACCTGTTTGAATACTTCTATTTTTTAATACCTTGAACTATAAGCATTTTATTCCACTAGCTACGAACATAACAATAACCAAACAAAAACTAGCTTAACCAGTAAGACAAAAAATTTCTCCATTTTATTGCTATCTACAATAAGCTAGATTAAATTAGTAATGATTTTTATTTTACCAAAAAAAAAAAAACTTAATTCTCTAACTTACACAATGTGTAAAAAACGAAAGTAAAGAACTTGGTTATATATGACATTATAATAAAAAGCTACTCTCTTTCAGTTTCTTGTAATTTTTGAAATGAAATTTTTTTTTTCCTCAAAGTTGTGTGATTACTTTTTAATTTACATATATTTGAAGGTAATATTTGATTATCTTACCACATTAAAAGTTACTATGATAAAGAGTCTGTAATAATAAATTAATTGGTTCTAGGTCACTTGTTATATTATCCATTCACTATAACTTATTCATTTAAGTAAAATTTATTTAATACAAAATAATTTTAAAACCAACAATTCAAATAGAAAAACCATAATACAAAATCAAATATATAGAATAAATTTAAATTGCAGTACAAAAAAATAAACAGTCCTCATAACCTATACAATTAGAAATTTCAACTCTTAATTCAATTACTTTATAAAGATAAAATGAACATTTATATAACTTTATTTAACATACTTTTATATTGGACTATTTCCATCATCTAATATATGTATTGAATGTCTTTAGAAAAATTTAACTTTGTTTAAATATTCCAAATACATTCAACTGTTGGTAATAGCACATCAAACAGGTCAATATATGCACAATGTTTTGAGAGGTATTAGTCTCCCCCCTTCTTCAGGTACTTCTGGCCTGGCCAGTGACAGTACTAGCATGGGATTCAAACCTGGGTCCTTAGATTCTTGAGTTCTGAATTTTAAGGTAACACTCTAACCAATTG
The DNA here is from genome assembly GCA_028023455.1 of Epiperipatus broadwayi. Lineage (NCBI taxonomy): Eukaryota > Metazoa > Onychophora > Udeonychophora > Euonychophora > Peripatidae > Epiperipatus > Epiperipatus broadwayi. The sequence goes on from JAQFVV010000228.1 coordinate 1,715,796, forward strand.
AGCCATGCCAAAGGGAATAGTCTGTAGTAATTTCATATACTTATCTATGACGTCCCTCATGATTTCTCCATTTTTTCTTAAGAGCAAAGTTGATATGTAGTCACACTAAGTTGGCTTATGGGATTTTTTGCCATTGTCATGTGAGCAGCTTCTTTAAATTGTCTTCTTTGTACCTTTTCTTCTCTAATATTTTTGTATTTTCTCAATTGAACATATGTTTATTGGCACATACATTGGGCAAATACAAAAATATTAGATACAGAAGAAAAAGTACAAAGAAGAAAATTTAAAAAAGCTGCTCACATGACAATGGCAAAAAATTCCATAAGCTAACCTAGTATGACTATATATAATGTATGGAAACCACTAATCAACTTTGCTCTTAGGAAAAAATGGAGAAATCATGAGGGACCTCATAGATAAGTATATGAAATTACCACAGACTGTTGCCTTGGTAGTATGGCTCAGTTGGTTAGAGTGTTGTCTTAAAATTCAAAACTTGAGAATCTAAGGACCCAGGTTCAAATCCCATGCTAATACTGTCACTTATCAGGCCAGCAACACCTGAAGAAGAGGGGAGATTAATACCTCTTGAAACATTGTGCATATATTAACCTGTATGATGTGCTATTACTAGCAGTTGAATGTATTTGGAATATTTAAATAAAGTTAATTTTTTCTAAAGACATTCAATACATATGTTAGATGATGGAAATAGTCCAATAAAAATACAACTAGAACACCATTATCACAAAGCTTCAGGAAAACATTATTCAACATATGTTTTAAATAATAGCCAGAGAACATTGCACTGAAATAAGTTTTTGATCTTTAATGTTCTGCAGTAGTAGCAGAGTCATAAGCACTGTAATGCTGCACCCACCCACCCACAAATACAAAAATTAATTATTAAATTTGTGATTGAAAATATCATTCATTCAATATTTTGCATAATTACTATGTAAATACAGCTAATTAAACCATTTTTAATTAATTATTTTAACCAATGCTTGAAATTCTATTCAAAATGCTGCTAATTATAGCAGAATCAGAAGCATCATATCTGGTGAATTTCAGCAAGTTCTACAGATATTCGTTTATTCTTATCAATGCATGAAAGTAACACCATTGAAGCTGTTTACTGTTGCAGTGTATTTAAAAATGATATGCTTATCTATTCTGGTTTCTCTTCACAACGAATATATTTTTATAGTTTTTATTTTGGATGATCAATAAAATAGTTTTTTTCTAGTAATTGACATTTATAAATTAACATATAAATATTTACTACAAAAAAATATAACACAATAATGAAAAAAATATTATTTTAAACATTTATCATGATTAGTATAGTGTGGAATATATATAAAAATAACATTTTCCCAATTGACATTATACAAAAACCTTGAAATAAAAGGTAAATGCATTCCAGATATTATTATTTGTCAAACAGCAGTTAATAAAAACAAAAAATACATTAGATCTTTTAACAACAATTGTTTGGGGAAAATATAATGGTTGTGTGGTTGGGAAATTAGAGATGTTCTGTTTTGTTTTCCCGGCTTATTTTTTGGCAGCAATACTATAATTAAGCACCCAGATTTAAAATTTTAAGCCACTAATAACAAGTTAATAATTTTTACCTTTTGTATTATGTTCAATTTTTATAACTCATATACAATTTTTTTTATTAATATGCTGCACTCTCCCAATACTAGAGGGGAGAAAAGTAGTTTTCAGGGCAAATTAAGATGAGCAAGTTTTAATTTTTTGATATCTAAAATATAATTTCATCTGCAACAAATTTAAAATAAAATTTCTTCCCAAATGCAATTTCATTAATTTAAAAAAAATAAAATGAGAAATAATATTTACCCATTCGTGTTCTTTTGAAGAAAAAAAAGGCATAAAAAAATTTGTATGATCTGTGAACTTGCCTATTGCAGAATAATATGTTTATGATCATCATCATCAACCATTATCAATCCACTGCAGGATGAAGGTCTCTCCAAATTTAATCCATCTTCTCCGATCTTTAGCTTCTCTTCTCCACATGACCCCTGCACACTTTCTTATTTCATCCATCCATCTCACATGTGGCCTCTTTCTGGGTCTTTTACAATCTCTTGGAATCTGATTTAAGATTTCAATTGTCCATCTATTATCATCTCTTCTAGCAATATGTTCAGCCCAACTTCAATCTTTTAATTTTTTCAATGAGGTCAGTAAAACCTGTTTGTTCTCTTACCCATAATATTGCATTTTTGATCTCTTCTTGTTACTCCCAACATGCATCTTTCCATACTTCTTTGAGTGGTCTTAAGTCTCTGTATTGCTCTTCAATTAAGTGTCCAAGTCTCAGATCAATAAGTAAAAACTGGTAAAACACATTTATTAAACATCTTCCTTTTCAAACACATAGACATATTTCCTTTTAATATCAAGTTATTTCTACCAAAACCACTCCAACCAAGTTTAATTCTATGATTAATTTCATCATATTTCCATCTGCATTAATAATCTGACCAAGGTATTTTAACTGTTAACTTCTTCTAACTCATCATCATCAATCTATTTTCATATTTTGAGAAAATCCATTAAACATTATTTTAGTCTTTTTAATATTTATCTTTAGTCCTACTTTCATCCGATAACTCCTGCAACATTTCCTGCAGCTCTAAAGCATTATTTGTAAAAATAACTTTATCAACTGCAAAATCTAAATGACTTAAATAATCTACATTTATTTTCACTCCTTTAGCTTCCCATTTTAATCCACAAAATATTTCTTGCAGCATGGCTGTAAAAAGTTTTGGAGATTTGGAGTCACCCTGACTTACACCCTTCTCAATGTTGACTTTCCCAGTATCATTATATAATCTAATTGTTGCTGTTGCATTTTTATAAATATTCTTTAAAATATGACAATATTCTGGATCTATACCTTGATGATCCAATGCTTTAACTACTGAAAAAATGTTTACAGAATCAAATGCCTTTTCATAATCTACAAATCCAAACCATAATGGCAACTCATATTCATTTGTCCTTTCTATAACTTCTCTCAATACCTGGATATGATCTACTAAACTAAACCACTTTTAAATCCAACTTGTTCTCTTGGTTGGTGGAAATCCAATGTTCTCTGTAGACGAGTTGTAATTATCTTGGTGAAAATTTTGTATAAAACTGATAAAAGGCTGATAGGTCTGTAATTTCTAATATCTTCTTTATCACATTTTTTAAATATTAATATTGATACTGCATTCCTCCAATCATCTGGTACATCTTTATCATTTATACATTTGGTATATAACTTTGCTAAAAAAAATTCTATTTCTTCACCTGTTTCTTTTAATATATCAATTATAATTCCATCATTACCTGGAGCCTTTCCTTTCTTCATACATTTAATTGCATGTCTCATTTCTTCATTTAAAATTCTGAGCAATTCCGAAGATGTAATAGATATAGGAGGTACTTGTTCTTTATTACTATATAATTAAACCACTAGACATCACATGATCACCATCTCTTATACTAGCACATAATTGTTATTAAACAAGGTAAAACTCTCCATACAGTAGTGCCAACCTATGCCAACCAGAGTAATCAATGGATGCCAGAAGGCTTGTGCATAAAATTCCTATCTAATGCCTACTCATCCAATCATCCTGCCTAATAGGATAGTGGTGGCTATGGTTGTTAAAGAGCCAAAAACACCAAAATGTATGGGTACTTAACTGATTTCAGACCCATATGACTATATAAGCTATTGAGCTTGGATTGAAAATATTACTGTGTTTTCAATTTCATTCTCATAGTTTTGTAGTTAAGTAGAGATAAAAGGTGGCTGCTGGAGGCCTGCATTAGATCCTAAGATCTAGATGCAGTGCTCTCAGATTCAAGGCTCCTCACTGACAAAGGCCACAAGCCAGAAACGAGTCAGGGGATATTGTATGAGTAGGCATAAGATAAGGATTTTATGCACAAGCTTTCTGGCATCCATTTATTACTCTGATTGGCACAGGGTAGTCCTACTGTATGGAGAGTTTTGCCTTGTTTTATTATATAATTCTTGATAGAAGTCTTCTACCCATTTCATAATGTCATCTCTCTTTTTAGTAATAATTCTATCTTTTTTTCTTATTGCAAATATAAATTTCCTACCAATACCAAAATGTTGTTTTAATGTTTATGATATTTAGACATATATATTTATCTCTGTAATGTAAACCATTTAATGTGTTTATGTATCAGTAGAACATCAATTATCTGAATTTCATCTACCATCCACAATATCAAAAAAGAAAGTCTCTTCATTGTATTATCAGTTTGTTTAATAGATTTGTTCATGTAAACAAAACAAAAAAAAACATTTTGCAGATGAATAGAGAATACATGGCAGAATAGTATAATTGTAAACAAACACTTATAAAAGAATAATGAGCTAAATATATCAAAGTATTTTAGAAAGTCTGAAAAGTGTTTGAAGTTTGAATAGTTATATGAATCTGGAACTAGTTTAATATCTATATATTTTAGTATACCCTGTTTTATATCAACTTTAAGTACTTTATTCCCCTGGTTGGTAACATTAGTAATTCTTCAATTCACATAATGATAAAATAAACCATAAGCATATCCCCATTCCAATGCTATAGTATTGAAAACTTAAATAAATCAGTGATTACCAGATATATGACAGCATTTAAATACTCACTCTTGTAGTCTTTTCTGGCTTCTGACTTCATCAGTGAGATTTGCAATTTAATGCTACTGAGTAAAACATCCAGCAATCACCTTTAATTCCACTTTACTAATCAAGCTAAAATCTGAAAATTCAAATGAACCTAAGAGGTTTTTGAATTTAATTTGTTTGAACTTACTCCAATTCGATATCATATATTTTAGTAACTCTGCTCTTAATTATAGGCACTTTATTCCTATAGCTAAAAATGTTAATAGTAGCAAAATATCTCATTCTTCAGCTCATCACAATGTGATAAAATAAAACCAACTCCTCACTTTTCTCCATCTAATGTAAGCTAGAGTGATACTAAAAATCATTTATTGTATTTAAATCCCCAACTTCAAATTAGTTTTTGCTTTTTGTCTCTTTCAATGGTTTCAAAGGTGGAAACAATATGGTCAAACATCTAGTAACCAATTTTAATCTCATTTAATTATTTAAGCTAAAAACCTGAAATTCATATCAATCTAAGGATTTTTAAAACCAAGTCAATTTGCTTTAAAAGTTATATACATCTGTATTATTCAGTATCCATATATTTTAGCATTTCCAGTCCTCTATTAATCATAGGCACATTTTCCCTGGTGAAAAATGTCAATAATGCAGCATATCACACAATGCTAAGAGAAGTTTTCCATTCTGAAGATTCTAAAATATATGGATACTGAAATGGAGTTAGCTGTATATAATTGCTGAAGCAAACTGACTTAGTTTCCAAACCCTTATGCTGATTTGAATTTCAATTATTTAATTTTAATAGTAAATAGAAATAGAAGTGATTACAGGATACTTTTCTGTATTGCTTCTAACTTTAAAACCTACAGCCTAAAATTGATCAAAGCAAAATCAAAAATGATGCAAGGATAAGATTTAAATGCAATAATGTCTGGTAATCACTGATTACTCAGGATTGCAATAGATGGTGCTGGAGTGGATAGTTGATTGTCATGGTCTTCACTAAATGAAAAAAGGATAGGATTCTTGAATCATGACCTTAAATGTATATGTATGAATATTTATTTTCAAATAAATGTGACTGTCAAAAAAAATTAATGACATCACTTGATAAAAGCACAAACTAGTGACTAATGGCAGAGAATGCTAAAAACCCTTAAGATTCAGATCAAATTGTAGTTTGAATGACTTTATATTTAATTATCTACAAGCACAGCTCTTTTTCAAATAAAGATTGTGTGAAATGGAAAAACTATCACATATTAAATCAGATATTTTCAGATTCTATGAAACTAAATCAAAAGAAAAAGTAATAATTGATTTAAGATTACTGATGTTTAATACAATGGCAGAAATATTGGAATTACTGTGGCAATTTTAAATAATTAATACAAGAACATCATTATGAAGTTTGATGGAATATTAAATAGAGTACTACAATTAATTATTCAGTCAAATTCAGATATTCTATTTATGTCCCAATAAATTCTTATAATGCTGAAAAATTAGATAATTTTGATATAATGTACAGTGAACTGGATAGATCAAACAATTTAAAATTGTGCTCAAGAGTTTTAATACAAAAACTACAAAACATTTGCAATATGGAAGTGTGGTGGACATATTAATAAAAATAGATTTGGTAATTTTCAGGAGGGAAATAATATGACTGTGAACTCGTTTTCTAAAAAAAAAAAAAAAAATTTCAAAGTGGAAAATTCAAATAGTCATTGCATTTTATAGCTTCAATACAAAAGGATTGGTCATTCATAAATAAGATGAAAGATATGTGTTAATGCAAATTTAGATACAAAAACTATTAATTGATATTGCTATTCTTAAAAACACTCCAATGAATTTAAGGTAAAACTACAAATCACTTTAGAATGACAAAAAGGAATTGAAGATGGTCTAAACCAGAAAAAGATCAATAAAAAAAAATAACTGATACTTTACAAAAATAGCAGGAACCAAAAAGCATTAATTCAAAAGTTACTTCTATATTGAAATATATATGCAAAAGTATGGAATTTTATAAAGTAATATGGAAAAGAATTAATGATGGCATGAAAAAAATGTAGTTATGAAATATAAAGGAAAGCTATCTCAAAGATATAATTATTTTAATAAGTAAGGAATATTTCAACAATAATAATAAAATGGCATTATTAGTAAAATCAATGATAGCATTATGGAGTGAGAGAAAGAATTCTACATAGAACTATAAAGTAATATACAATATGTGTATTTTTTTGATAATTCTGTACCCATTCTCTCTTTGGAATTTGATTTTTTTTTTTAAATTCATAATAAAAGTTTTATCCTTTTCCATTTCCTCTCTCATAACTGTCTTATTACCCAAATTTATCACTGCACTTTCACCTTTAAACATTTTCTAAATTCTAAGATTAAATTCCCACATAACAATTTTAAAATGTTGTTTGGATCAATTGAAAATATTCTGTGCATTTATATACAAATCCTCAATGTCATTAAATTGAATAACTACTCTCACTTCATTGTCTGATATACTATCAATCTATGTAAAATGTACTTACATATTTTATTTATTATCAATCTCACTACACTTGTATTTTCAATACATCCACTTTAAAATCAATCTTTCCACCTGACTTCATAAAATTTAACACTGCCCACTTAATATATAGTAATAGGTTCTTAGTACCTTCATTATTTGATGACTAAATGCAGATACTAAGAATTAACAACTTTACAGCCCCTGGTAAATTAATGTTATGTTTAATCAGTATCTAAGTTCTCGCAATAAAAGCTAGATATGTGTGAGCAGTCCATTCATGACCATTTATCATATGGCTGTTCCCAACAACAACAAAACTTTATTATATAAACATTCAAGTCTTTTAATGCCTCAGAAATCAGGAATTCTCCTTTCTTGAAGCTAATAGCAAATTTCAAAATGTAATAATAATAACTTTTTGAACTTACATTTTATTTTAAATAAACAGAATATTCTCAAGTATATTTACTCGTCAAAATCTTTTGATTGTCCAGAAGCAACTTTGTTTGCAATTAGTTCAGATAACATCTATTATGAAACAAATATTTAAGTCAATTATAGATTATGAATTAACCTGTATAAAATGAGTGTAATAATCAATACCATCCTTCATTCAGCTAAGAAAATGTAGAAAATGATAAATCATTTGATTTAATTTTTTAGAAAGAATGAAAAAAAAAAATTGCATAGCTTATTAAGATAACATAAGCAAAATGAAAATGTATGTTAACCAGCACATATATATATACACATACACACAAGTGCAACACTGCATATTATAAAAACTTTAGATGTTAAAATATTATGTATATAGTTGACATATAAATACCGTATATCACAAACTAAACTTTTTTTATGTACAAATGTCTATTCAATAGACAGATATATATCGAAATGTGCATAATATATACGCTACATTCTTAATAGTAAATTATTTTTTTCTGCTGACAACTATTTACATCATCAAACTTAGAAAGTCTTTAAAAAAAAAAAAAACTGATGTGTTTTTAAAGTCACCAAATATTAAAATTAAGTTAACCAGACAAGAGAACAAGTTAAGCAAAGTTTCTTCTGTTGTTCCCACAAGTATCTTATAGCAGAAAGGGAAAGCCAATCAGGAAGAGAAAGTCATAGAGGTGACACAACAGATTTCAACAGCTGATAGAGAAAAAAATGTACTGGACAATCTCCATTATATAAAAGGGAAGATAAGGAAATAATGCAATAAAAATAATTATGAAAAATATACTGTACATATTATAATAATTTAATTTTTTTAAAATATTAATAGATTAAATTTATAATTTAAAATAGGGTAACATTTTTCTCTAATCCACTAAAATATCAATCATTCCCATACACAATTTGACAACAATTCTATTAAAGTATTTCCAGAACTAATTTATTATTGTACTTGTCTTCTGGTTAAATCAACAAGTTCAAAATTTAATATATATATATATGAGTGCATGTATATATTTTCAGTTAAGCTATTGTAATTTAGTTTTATTCAAATAAAAATAATTAATTACTTCAGTATGAAATATTTATAGAAGTCAAAACAATATTTTTTTTTAAAATATAAACATCTATTTTATTTTACTCTGTATAGAGATGGTAAACATTTTACAATTCATCTACTAATTTTTCCGCCCATGAGTTCAGAATGAGCCATACTACTTTTGCACAACTATTTAATTTTTGTATAAATAAATATTTAGCTCTTTTTTTTTCACAATGTAATAATGTTCAATTGAAAAAATAAAAAGTTTAAACATTACTTACTTTAATGAGACTTCAGAGTTTGTTTTGTAGAACATTTTTCAAATATGAATCTAGTCAATTGTGATCTTGCTTTATTTTTAACAATTTCGTGGGTGACAAAATTTTTTGTTAAAACCAAAAGTATATGTCCCATCAAAAAACAATGAATAAACTATAAATCATCAATGTGATGTTTTCAATTACAAAATGAAATTTAAAAACGATTATGGATTTCTTTTGGATTAGCCATGTCAACTCTAAATAAATATCAAATGATAATTTATAGAATGAAAATGACTTTTTTTTAAATTTGACACTCTAAATTTGAATATTTGTTATAATTTTTGTTTTCTAAATAATAATAAAAACTATTTTTGAATAGTGTTACAAACCCTAGGTTGGCCATCACTGTGATAACATTTTGAGAGGATCATTTAGCAATCTTCAGTTTCACTTATTACTAATTATCATCAGTCTCTTTTTCATAAGCATATGCTACTGCTGTCATAAAAGCAGAGAATAAATGAAAAATGTTTGACACTTGAATATGGTAACTGGAAACCACTAAAAATGATAATACACCTTTATCCTACTTAGTGTGTGGTCTTTGCATAGGATTCACAATAGTGATCATCATCAATTTGTATTCATTATTTTAATTTATAATTGATTATTCACTATAATGATCATTAAAAAAATTTTTTTTTACATTTCGGTGGCCATTTTGTAACATTGATGACAGCATAGAATTAAACATCTTATCCAAAAGCAAAATACTGTACTGTAGTGACTTTTATGCTGAACTTGTGCAGACATATTTTATTCATAAAACACAACATTATAGTGCTACAGTCAATATTTTGATAAGCTTAATATATAATTAATGAATGTACAGTATTTTACTTAATTTTCATTCAGTGTTTTTACGAGACAATTAGTACTTCATTAATAATATATCTAAAATAAAGATTTTCATTGTTAATGACTATAAAAGCAAAAAAATAATAAAGTTCGTTCAGTACACAAATGTATATCAACGTAGTACTGTAAAAAATAGAAAATTTATTCAGCATAAAATTAAATTTACAGTACTGTACATGTATTACCTAACATATTCAGTCAATTTTGAATTAATTTTTTTCTATCAAATTGAAGGTGCTATCATCGCTAATTGAAAATATTTTTGGTAAAAAAAAAAAAGGAGGGACCTAAGACGATAAACGGTTTCAGATTTAAACAGTTAATATCAAAAATTACTAAATGTAATTTAAAAATAACAGTAACTCTGCTTCCTCAATTTTAAATCTCTAAATTCTTTTTAGATATCCAAAGCAATGAAGACATTATTGCACATGTAAAAAAAAATGCAGTACTGAGGAAAAAATATAAATTTCATTTGGCATAAAACTAAAAATGATTTTTGGTCACATGTAATTTTAATATCAAATTTTAAATAGTATACAGTATAAATATTAGCTAAGATTTCAGACAATCAGTTTTGGATTAAAATCTTTATGAATGCCAATTTCAATCAAATCAAACAATTGCATTTTTAAAAGAAAAAAAATGTGAGGATGATTTTATGCAAATAATAATAAATTGTATATGATGAAAATGCAATATAAATAAAGTGAATAAGATTAATGCCTTTAATTTTTAGTTAAATAGCCTGTAAATCTGTGATCAAAACATACTGCACTATTCGACAAATTATTAAGTCATTGCAAAAACATGGCTACCAAACTTATAAAATAGTGATATGTCATGCAAAAACCCTGTCGTATTTGTTTATTTGGAGCAGCCTTAAACATTGATTGCAATATACAAACTCATAATACATTAGATTTTGCCCCCTTTTTTCAATATACTGATTTTTTTTTTTTAAGTTGATGGTGATTAAGTTTTTATAATGTGTCATATGTTTATTTGGCTCGTGTTATACTAATGATAAATAACAAGTCTTTACGGTCAATCAAATGACTTGTTATTAAACATTGTTTTTTTCTAATTTTAGTAATTTCACATAAATAATACAATATACAGTAATACTATAATACAAATTGTAAAAAAAATAAAAATTCAGTATGCAGAAGAATACAAAAAAAAAAATTGTTAAATGTTAGCTTGGTTTCACTTTCTCAGTCTATTTTGCTGTACCTTTTAGATAGTAAAAACATGGATTTTTTTTTTTCTACCAATATTAAATTTTTTTTTAGCTATCATAACAACTAATATGATTGCGAAAAAATCAAAAAAATCTTTGAACTTCGAAACCAAACTGGATAACAATGATTGGTGAATGATGTAGAGGAAGTAACAACTTTAAGCTACAAGTTTGCTTGTTTTTTTACATAGATTTAAGTTGCTTTATGATACATACATAAATAAATATTTTAAGTAAATACCTGCATAATACAGCACAGTCTACATAAGTATATAATGCATGTTAAAGATTTTTTTAAATTCTTATACATACTGTACTCAATAAATTATTTTTTTAATGTAATATTTCCAACTTATAATGTAATTTTGTAACTAGAGTAATGGGCCAATTTCTTCTCCATAGACAACCAAATGCTTATTCTGTGTATGATATTCTTGCTTAACAATGAGTTTTGGGGGACCAATTTCCCTCGCTAAGCAGGGTAAAGGTGTATTTATATATGGAACAAAGGCTATAAGCAATTGAAAGCATGATTTAAATATCTGGAAGATTGAAAGATAAAATAATAGTGTAACCCATAATAATAATTCTTCAGCATCAAACTCAAGCAAAAAAAAAAAAGATAACTTTATTAAAATGAGCATTAAATTTGTTGCACTCATATGAAATATAAAAAAAGAATCCAACAATGCTCAACTTAATATTTAAATCTTTTTTTACTTAATAACAATAAAAAGAAATTAGTTTATCACATTAGTAGAGTGACAAAGACTAAACTAAAATTTCCTGAATCAATTCTCAGATAAAAAAATCTACTGTGATTAAACTATCACTTGAATGCGTACACATCACATGATTTTCTGAACCTTTACTAATTTTATTGAATATAATATTAGTATAAAAAGTTTCACTATTTAAGACTTTTTTTTTATCAAGAAATTTTATTGTGAGATCAAAAAATTACATTATAGCAGTAACAAAGTTATATTGTTAACAGAAACTATAAAAAGGTTACATAACCCAATACCTACAGTCTGGGGGTGAAAAATCAACTGTTCAATCAGAAATTGTTCATTACTATAAGACTTACATGTAATATGATGGAGCTAGTTTTTCATCTCTGTTTCTGTTGGCCTGAAGTTTTTCCAGAAGTAATTTCTTACAGTCAAACAAGGTGTAGCCATAAATGAGAGTGCACCTAGTTGACCAATAGGTAAATAGCTGAAAGGTTATGATTCTTATGGATGGAACAATCCTATTAGATATGCTAGAAATCAGTCCAGTGAGGAGAGGCACTCTAGTTTTGTATACAAAGGCAGACCGGGTCCAAGCGTGAGAACCCTCTATGATAGACCAGAAAATGACAAGTGGTCAGAGCATTCAGGTTTATTTTAATCAAAAAATCTAAAAATTTTGACTCTAGGTGCTAATGTTTAAACTTTTTAATGCTTGAATGATTTGGCAAGGGTTAGCAGAGCTGGGATTGGGGTGGAGGGTTTCTTCATTAATTAGATGGTATGCATTCCAGTACTTAATTTTCTGTGAGTTAACCTGATTAGGTAGAGGGATAAATTTTGCAATATTTAGCAATAAGGATGACAACCAACCCTTCATGGGAGGAAGGACAGACAGAAATGAAGCACGATGCTTCTGAGAAACTGCGAGATAGGTTAAGGATGGTGTTATGTGTATGCTGGAAACAAGAGGTTATAACAGAGTGCAATGTTAGCCCATTGAGTTTTGTGTGTCTATGGAGACCCCTCAGGCTGATGGCCACGGTCTTGCCTTCCACATAAGTATTGTACATAGTGAATTTATCTTTCTGATGAATCTTTGGGAAAAGTTCATGATCAGCATGAAATAAGAAATCCTTGGGATATTGTGCAGTGAAGTTTTTGCATATAGTGACAAATAAACTTTGGATAATGAATCAATAGTTTTTTGTATTGAGAGGAGAAGAGAATCCTGTATAGTTCTTCTCATTGCAAGGGTTGAGTTGTTGATTGGGAACCAGAAATTTTTGGGGCATTGCAGTAAAAGGAGAGGGGATGGTGTCATGTTTAGCAAATTAATATGATTTAAATATAAAGAACATTATTTGAAATACAAAAAAATAAATGGACATAATATAAAACTAAAATCCACAAAATTATTATTAGAGAGTAAAACAAAAAAACTATTCTAAATAAAGTTGAATCACCACATCTGCTGTTTCAAAACTTGCTGATTCAATATATTCAATATAAAAAATTAGAAATTTGTAAAATTTCATATGCTCTCTATATATATTTGCCTATATAGTACCAATCATTTTCTTTTCTTATGCATTCAGTTTTAATCAATCACTTTGTGTGTGAAGATTCTGTATTCATTAATTTGCCATAACGAATTTGAAAAAATAAAATTTTGTTTTAATTTAAACAATCCCAAAGTTCAAACTTATTAAAGATGGTAGCAATTTTGTCAGCCTAATAGAAGCTATAAAATGCTTTGTCTATGGATATAAATGAAAAATGTTGATATAATTTTCATTAAAAAAAAGATTGCTGGTCAGATGTTCAATGAAAGTAAAACTTTAATTCATAAAATAACAAAAAAAAATTATGTTCCTGAAACTGCTAAAATTACATTCACATTACCGAATAAAAACTTTAAAAAAAGATTAAATTTGTGGGTGAAAAATATGAACAGAAAGAAAGATTATTCCATTAAAAAAATAATTACTACAATATCAAGAAACATTGAGACAATATAAAGATTTTTAACAAAAAAAAATGTTTTAGTAAACAAAAAGCTTTGACATTTTATCATTATCAATATTCAACACACAAAAAAATGAAAAAGAAAGATAGTGTTTTAATTTGGTATTTTTTTTTTTTTTAGAAAACGAGCAAAAAAAAAAAAGTAATCAAGAAATTATGCTAATATAAGTACAATACATACACATATAAATATGCTTTCTCATTTTAATAATTTTTTGTCTTTTTCATAATGGCGATATTATCTTTATTTTTTGTAATTATTTTTGTTGGTGTCTTAATGCGCCTAAATTTTAATTAAATTACATGTTTAAAATGCCTATACTATACATGTGTTTTAAATGTGGTATTGCTGAAAGCATTCTCAGCAAATTATAACAATAAAAACTGTATTATCTTTTCTTGGTTAAACATTCAAAACGTTTATATATATAAATTAGTGTTCATTATTATCTGTTGGAACCAAATGGCACAGATCTCTTTATCAACCATACTTCTACATTTTTATTATTCAAATAAGCATTTTGCTGAAAACTGATTAATTATTTCCTATTTTTCAGTAAAAATAAAAAAAGTAAATCTAATTTGATGCATTCATATTTGTCATGGTATATAGTATTCCTAAAAGTTTAAGATGCAGTTTTAATATTATGATGGTAGATTAAAAAATCAGCATAATAATGCGCTATTACTTGGATAACATTCAAATTTATTTAAGCGCATACGTTAAAAAGATGAAATCCTTTCTCTTTAATTATTACTTGAGTAGTAGCCCATTACCTATAATTGTCTTTCGATTTAAGACTTTAACTTATATTTTAATTTCAGCTAGAAATATTTTATATACGTAAAACTTTTTTGTTCTTTCGATTATTTATAAAAAGCAGAACATCGGAGAAAGAAAAAATCGCATTATTTAAGTTATTATTATTTTATAATGAAAATTGAAAATGTTTTAATGGATACAACAATTTTTTTTAAAAAAATTATATCCTCCCTCCCCCTGATGCTTTATCATTAAAAAAAAAAAAAGATGTTTCATTTACAACAAATAATTATTTTTTAATATTCCTGGGACAAAATTAATTTTGATCAGCTGACTGTTCTATTAAGGAGATTTTTCCTTATACATGCTTATCAACATTGAACATCTGTTGAAAGTAATCGCATCAACCTGATACCCCTAATAAAAATGATATAAACCCACCTACAAAATACTACAGGCACAGAACAAATTTGTGAGCTTTTACAAACAGATTTTTTTTCCATTCTAAAATTTTAAACATTGGTCGGGAGATTTTATGTTCCTTATATCTAATATATATTTAAGTAAAAACGCATACTGCGGAAAAAAATAGCTAGCTATCAGCTTAAGTTAATAAACAAATGAAATAGCAAAATTCAAAAGTAATTAATATAGATTACGATTAACCCTAAACTGACTATTAAAAAATAATAAAATAAAAAGTACTCGCAACATTAAGTCTTTTCTCTACCAAATTACAAATACCCTATCATTACTATTATTGTAATTATAATTATTAACATTGTAGGAAATAATGTAAAATTTATTTTTTGTTTAATGAAGTATTATTTTTGTTAGTTAATTAACTATTAATACACTATATAAAAGTTAAACAATACTAACTTATCTTTAAACTTGGCGTTGTTTTAATTATTATTTTTCCCAGTTTAATCTTGGACGTTTAAAGTTATATATGAAGCATAAGTATCACTTAAAATGCCTAACGATTTTATTTAAATTTAGGTAAACGATATAAATATAATTCAAATTTATGTCTATGAGGTTTTTATTCGGATAAAGAAATGGAAGCTTTTAAGTCTTAGATGTACAGAATGCTTTAATAGAGACTAAACAATAAATTAAAATTGACATAAAAGATTTTAATGCTCATATTGAAAAATTATTTGAAAATGAAAGCGCAGTCGGTAAATTTAATTATGGACACAGAAATTAGAGAGTACAGAGCCTTATGAAATATTAGAAGTGTGCGTTACAAATTCTGTGTATGATTGTCATTATTATTATTGTTGTATTAAAAAAATCATAGATGGACATAAAATTATCAAATGAAGATGCAGAATTGATTTTATTTTTGACAAAAAAAATAATAATAATTCAAGACATATATAATTGATAGGTTAATTACAGGGAATTTGAACACATGAAGTAATAATCAATTATTAACATATAAGATAGGTGTTGAAGTGAAACCCAGACAAAAGCCACTAAAAATAAGAGTTAAATAACTTTAATGTCTGTAACTATTATTGGGTGCTATAAACTCAAAGCTGACTCCTAGAAATCTCATGAATGACAATTCCACTGAACAATCTATGATCTGTTTAATTTTACATCACAATGGTATTTTTATTATTGTAATATTAAAATTCATTCATCTCCTGCTAATCATCCTCTTCTTCACCATCAATATTATTAAGTCTACTGTCTTGTAATTTAACCATAGTAATAACGGAATTCTCAAAAAGTCTCACCATTATTATATCAAAAAGCATTCTTAACAGTAGCTAACCTTCACTTCCATAAATAAATATCCCAAAGACTTTAAACTACAATTTAAAAATCATTTTTAAATGTTAACTTTGAACTAGCTCTATCTTGAATGAAATCACACCAAAAAAATATATAACTCTTTATTAAAAATAATTGTAGCAAAAAAAAAAAAAAAAACAGCAATTCATGAGAAAATTTTAATAAAGCAAGGCAATATGTGCAGAAAGGAAGGAATATGAACATAATACAGAAAAAACTATTTTTGGAAAACTAATGCGGCATTGGAATTATGTAAAATAGCATGAAAAAGAATTAACTATCTTTCTGCCTATTTGGAATTTCATTGAGTACCACTATGCTTCTATACTACTATTGCTTTAATTGGGGGGCTCCTATAACATTTTATTTTCCTTACAGTTATATGATGCTCATTTTCATTTTAGTTTTTGCTATTAGATGAGAACTAAAATAAAAAATGTATCTACATAGTACAAAAATGAAATCAAGTGGAATCAATTATTTGGATTTCATTCAAAAAGATATTATTAGTATCTACTATATGACAAAATTAAAGATATTTTTGTTATTTTAATAAATAAATAATCTTCTTAATGTTTTTGTTTATATATGGTTTTTTTTCTTTGTAATTTGATATGGCAAGTATAAATCTATCTCATACATACTTATATTATGACTTTTTACATCTAACTTTTTAAAAGCAATTATCACTATTTTTTGATTATTTCTGAAGATATATATATATTATAAAAGTAAGCTTTAAAATATTTTTATTTGGTCACATAAATTAAGAGATTACTTTATTGAAAGAAAAAAATAGGCAAAGAGAAAAAACTTTTTATTGTGTAGTAGTAAAAAGGCGAAGAGTACCAAATCCTAATGCAAAGTTGTGAATCTATAAGGAATATTTTAACTTCTATTCAAATAGATTTCATCATAGTTAAATAGAAAAATTAAAATTACATTCAATGGCAAAAAAATTTCTTCCTTAATCAACAATATCTTTATTTTAGCTCCAATTACATCCTGATATTCCATGCCCTTCACATTTTTAACTCATTTTAAATTTCATTCACATAATAACAGTAATTCACTGTTACACATTACATAGTGTTGAAGCTTACATTCTTGAAAAAATTAAACTAAAATTTGGTGAAAGTAAAAGTGAGCTAAATGAATACAGAAATGAAGTGTTGGAACATCTAAAAGAATATATCACAAAGCATGAAATCAAAGATGAAATTGATTGTTTAAAAATACAAATTACTATAGCTAATGATTTAATTCCAGCTTCAGTTTACATATTGTTAAATTATGTGCTAATACAACCATTGTGGAAATACTTCAATCAAATGTGCTGTGAAATAATAATATGGCCATACCTAAATAATAGGTAATATTTAGCCTCAAAAAAAAAAAGTCAATACACACACCAACAAATGAGGACTTGAAACATATATCAATAGAAGATATTCACTCTAAAATCCTTGCTAGAATATTGTTAAAAAGACTGCATTCATTGGTTGACTCTACGATATCACAGGTTCATCATGCTATAAAAGGCAGATGTGCTGTTATTGCAGCCTTAAAGATTCAGGAAGCAATAAAATATGCCAAAGAACTAAAGTTAATGCAATATTATGCCATCCAAATTGATTTCAAATCAGCATTCGACCTGGTTAATTAGTCATATTTAATAGAAAATTTGAAAAGCTTAATACCTGAACATAAATATTTAATAAATGCAATTGAAAACTACATCAGAAATAGCAGAAAATCAATTAAGAACAATAGGAGATCCAATTTCTTTATACCAAAAAAGGGCATCCCACAGGGTTCTCCACTGGCTGCACTGCTTTTTGCTATTTATCTGGATCCCCTGGTGAAGGAGATGGAAAGCCTAATTTCTGGCATTTACTTACTACATCTAGATGCAAAAATAGGTGTAACTGCATTCATAAATGATATAATTATAATTTTTCAAGGTAATTGCAATATGCAAGTAGTTAGAAACATTCTTGAAGATTTCCAAAGAAAGTCAGGTTCTGTTATACAATCATCAAAGTCAGAATCATGACAATTGGTCACTGGAAAAAAAAATACCCTGTGATCTCCTAGCTTTCCCATCAGTATATTTGGGTATACCACTATATCAGTCTAAAACCTCCATGAATAGATATCTAAATAAACTAACAGCTAAAAAAATTGTAGAAAAAATTAACAACTTCTCCTCATTGAAACTTTATGAATGTCACACGGGCTAAAATATTTAATGCAATCATACAGGAATCTTGGGATATTATGCCCCCTGGGTAGATCTTTTTAATAAAATGATAAGCAAAATTAATCATATAGCAAAGAAATATATTTGGGGAAGAGCATCAAAGTTAATATCAATTTTAACTTTGCAAACGCCAATTAACAAAAGTGGACTTAATCTGATTGACCTAAAAGAATACATTTCTTTTATTAAAGCCAAAACATACATAAATGTAATTAAAAGAACCCACCAATGATTGATATAAAAATCTGCTGAGAGATAGGAAAAGAAAGAAGATCCTTCTCGACTGCTCTGTTGATAATTTGCAAGGACCTCCAAGAAGACCTAGATGTAAGCAGTTTGGAAGAACTTAAATATAGGGACTTAAAAAAAGGTAAATATCAAGAAGATGTCTGGCCTGGCATATCAATAAAGAGTGTTTTGAGAAATTTACAAACAATACGTACCCCCTAGTCTTATATTAAATTCATTTTCAGGATAGTAAATGGGATTTCTCCAACAACAACTTATCTGAATAGAAGACTGCATATGAACTTGAAATCTGCATGTATATTCTGTAAAGATAGTGAAAAAAACATGCATTTGTTTGAAGAATGCAGGGCCTTTTGGCAAATAAGAAACAGAGTTTTTCATATTCCAATTTTAAATTTAAAAAATATAATGATCAAACATATTATAAGTTTCAACTCGCATAATGCAATGATAGTGATATACACACTGAAAACAATATGGTCAATTAGATGTTCTATGATCTTCAATAATAAAAAGTATAACTGGTTAGGAAACTGGACAAGGATTGGGATAATATTTCAATCAGTGTCTAAAATACTTGCCTAGGAAGAATATGGAAAAAATTTAGGGTTGGCTCTGCACCATTAAATCTTCAAAATCCAAATATATGTTTAAGAAAAATGATTTGTAAATGGGCTTTAAATTAAAGTCTAGCACTGCCATTATCTTAGTGTTTAGGGAGAGGGAATGGGCCATTACAAATGAGCACCAACTATCTATCTTAAGTAGAAATAAGTCTAAATTTGAAGTTTTCAAGTCCTACATAACATTACATAATATATGGAAATTGAAAATGGTAAGAAGAAAGAATGGAGAAAAATGAAAGAAGAAGGAAAGAGAAAGAGAGAGGGAAGAACAAAGAGGAGGAAGAAAAGGAAGGGAAAAAAGAGAGAGAGAGAAAGGAAAAAAAAGTTAACATGTAATTAGTTATTTTGTATAAAATGTATATAGATTGTGTGTTTTTAATAAAGGCCTCACTTAAAATAAAGAAAGATAATTACAAATATATATAGAAGAGTTTCATAATGTTATGTTATAATCTGAATTGAACTTGCCCAATCCAAATAACCATCTACTATTGGTTAGTAAATAAGTATTTAAATATTTGAATTAAAACAATGGTAAACCATAACCCTAAACTATCTGGCAATTATTAATAAGTCTGATGAGTAATGTCTTCTTCATTTTTCCTTTATATGAAACTGTTAAAAAAAGTCTGTTCTGCAGTAGATTATTTAAAAACTTATATCAAACCATATATATATATAGAGAGAGAGAGAAAGAGAATAATGCAAAAAAAAGCACATTTTTAAATATAATTATAAAGTATCCATTTCCAAGATAAATAATTTATTTATAGCATATAATGAAAAATAAAATTTTTATTCTTATTTAATAAGTTGTAGTTGTTAAACCTCTGCAATAGTTTAAATATATTTACTAAATAACAAAACCTGATTAAGTTTGAATTTAAACAAACTGCATTTATATTAATAATATTTATATATGATATTTAATTAATAATAAGCAAAATGGAGCCTTATTCCAAGTGTACAAATATATATAAAAAGAAAAAGATTGAGAAAATATCTCAAAAATAATAAAAATAAAATTCCACTTTTTAAAACAATGAGTAGATTTCAACTTTAAAACTAATTACAAAATTATAATATCAATGATTTAAAAGAAAACTACATTTTTAATTTGTTGTTACTCTTGTATTAAAAAATTTAGTATTAATTTATGGTTTTTTATAGTCATTTGTAAAAAAAAATTCAACATGATAGAATATTTAAAAAATGTTCAATTTTTAATCTATTAAAAAAAGTAATTATCTTTCTTTTACACTCACACAATTTAAATTTAAAACATGAATACTGATTACAGTACACTCTTAGTTTCTCATACTAAAACAATTTAAATGACAGATTCAACATAGTGATTATCAATAATTAAGCAACTATTTACTATAACAATCTTTCCAAAAGATCCACCATTTTAAAATAGGATAAAGATTCATTTTGAAAAAAAGTATATTTTATTCATTATATATTAACCCAGTATACATCATTTATATAAGTGTATCATAGGTGCTATGAGAACTTGAGTGCTCTCAAATGATAAAATAATCAGTAGTTGATTCAATAATATCTGCATGATTTTCAATATCAACAATAATCTGCAATCAAGAATGAAGAGAAATAGTTCTAATCAGAAAAAAAATACAATTCTATATTTATGCAACATAATTTGAGTTATTTTATGATGTTTGCAAGTTATTAAAGTAAATATCTTTTACTTTTAATTTGTTTATGAATTATTAAATATTTACTTTTTAATAAGTACATGATGTTTTACATGTAACATTCTTTAAGAATATTTATTTTTATATTTGAACTACTGAAAACATATGTTTCCAGATAAAAAAAATGTTTTGTATTAATTTGTATACTTTGAGGTTCAATGTATTATGTCAATATGTTTGGAGATGGCACTGATAATCCTGCTTTAAATCATTCTTCTGCATAACCTTTAACATTATTTTTCCAGTTTAGGTACTCTGATGCTAGAAATTAAAATTAACATAATATTGATGCATTAATTCAAAAATAATCTGAAGGGATTAATACTTTCCAATAGGTGATAAAGTCAAAGTAATTTAGTCCCACTTCCATGTGGTTGATGGCTTTAGTTCTTTTTTACTCCAGTTTCCAGAGCATTTGTGAGATTACTTTGAGAAGATTTTTGAAATAACAAAAAAGTTGATTTTTTTGTATATCATAATTATTTTACACAATAACTATATAATAATTATTTAATATATATATATGATCATACTTTTTTATATGTATATATTTTATTTTTAAAAAAAAAATTAACAAATTCTAGTATAATGGTAACAAAAAAAACCACAGCTGATATGATAATCATGCCTTATGAAATTGAACATTAATACTTTTACTGGTTATGATCTTTTGAGATATTCTAAGTATTAAAAATACAATTTTAAATTTTAAAGCAGAATTTTATAGACTTGTCAAGATTTCACATTTATTTGCTCCTATTTTAAAAACAAATTCCAAAATAAATTTCAGTCAACAAAGATTTTATTGACTTTCTGGAGTGACTCACTTAGCTGATTTCCTGTCTACTGCTGATTAATGAAAAAAATCCTTTGTTTTCATTTTGTACTCTGTTTATTATTTTTTCAATATTTGCAAAGTTCAAATTTGATTTTTTATATTTCTAACAAACAATCCAATTTATTGACTTTTAATATAGAAAAAGTTTAATATTGTAATCAAATGGTGAACACTGGCAAAAATTGCCACCAGGGCTAACAATAGAAAATGTCAACCTGTTAGAGGATTAATAAGATTATTAATGGGAATTTTTTTTAATTTATAAAGTTATCTTTATTTCTAATGATACTTTTGTCATTTGTATATATATTTTTAATAAAAATTTTGCTATAAAATAAACATCGAGATAAAAAAAAAATTGAAGTAAGAAAGGATCTAATGTGTTGCAGCCAGTACTACTTTGGGCAAAAGCTTGCATCAAAAAAATAAAATGTATACATTATACTAATTAAATATAATTTACTTATCACATTTTTATTTAATATATTTATAAATAGAATTGCAAAACCATATATCTTTCTATCAATAATATTTTTAGAAAGAAAGTTTTATCATATAATAAAAAAAACTTTCATTATATAATAAAGTATTCCAAAAAAATAATTTTTTATTTAATTTTAATGCAACAGATTTGAAATTAATGTCAATCATAATGTCATTTCCATTAAAATGACTGTCATATTTGACAAAATCCTTAAAATTGTCAGTAAAAAAATGCAACCATATTCTGCTTACAAATAAAGTTTATACACAATACTTAAATATAAGTTAATATTTTTTTAATAATAATATGCTTAGTGAAATATTTACTTATTAATTATTACCGATTTTTTAAAATTTAATCTGTTCACTTCCGACTGCATGCCTTCAATGGTTCTGATGACATTGCTATCATTTTCAGCTTTTCTTCTCTTTTAATTATTTATAGCACTATTTTACATTTTGTATTCATTTAATGGAAAAAACTAAAACTAAAATTTATAATGATTTATTAGTTTTAAAAAAATCTGAAGATGACAATATCATACAGATATCATATGATCACTGTTTCTTATGCTTGTTCATAATTGTTATTAAACAGGCAAACTAATCTGGAGATATTGGATGAGTAGGCACTAGATGGAGATTTTATGCACAAGCCTTCTGGCATCCATTGATTATTCTGGCTTGCACTGAGTGGTACTACTGTATGGAGAGTTTTGCCTGTTTAATCATACAGATATCTAAATTCAAATAGCTGACAATGAGAATGATTGATAGTATCATTACACAAAGAAACAAACAATGCCACTGATTAGATGTTCTCAGGCTGTGAAAACAAGTATTTTTCTTTTGTTAGTTTGGAAATAAAATGACTATATTTTCCGTAGTTTATATACATATTCATAATTATTTATGCAAATATATTTGCAAAATTATTATTTCAAATCTCAAATATTCATGATTACAATTAAATTTTATTGTAAAAAGTTTGTTTTTAAGATAATTGAAACTCTAATTATGTAATGCAAAAGTTGTGATTGATTTTCTGAAAAATAAATGTTTTCATAAATGCCAGTGCATAATTTTTTGCAATATTTTAATAAAAATAAGTGCAACTTTCAAAACAGAATTTCATTGCTTTGACATCTAAACAATAATTCACTCTGATTTTAAAAATTGAATTCAAATAAAAAATAATTTATTCCAATATTTTTTTAATTAGCAAAGGTAATCATCCAATAAAAAAAAAGTATTGTTTTCATTACATATTTCACTTTAGTACCTTTTTTTATATATTTGCAAAGCTAAAATTTTAGCTTTTAAAATGTTTTTCATTTATAATCTTATATTTGTAATAAATAATGTAAAGATTATCAAAATATGATACAGAATAAAAATTAAATTGTAAAAATAAAATATTACAAAAATAACTAAATTTGCCATGGGGGGTGGGGTCAATATGGAGCTGGTAGTGAATGAGTTAAACTTTTTTTTTAAATAAAATGTTTAAAATTTATGGTATGTTTTGAAATTTGTGATACTAAGTTCAATTTTTTTTACCATAGGAAACCATTATAATTGCCTATTTTTTATAAGAAGGTTTTGATTTATAATGGAACCAATTGCCATCTGTATTCAGGACAAATGGTAATTAAAGAAAAAAGAACATTAGTTATAATTATAAATAACATTGTTTAAAAAAGAGGATTTAAAGAAATTATTTAGTTTTGTAACAGAAATTTAATTTTAAAATTATTAATAAATCACTATATCTTGTTTAATCATATATAAATTTGAATTTTGTACCTCATTTAAAATCACAATAAAAAAATTTTTGAATGGCACATAACTAAAAAAAATTTAAATTTTTCATATATGCTGACTTTTTTTTTTAAGAAAAAACCAAAAAATCTCTTTAATTTCTGAATTTTTAAATTTTTTTAATCTAGTTATTTTTCTGGGGATCTTCAGTTTAAATGATAAAATATAATCATACTGTTTTAGAAGAAAGGAAAGAGATTTACATTTTAACAAAAAACTTTCATTTAAGTAATTGAATATTTATTTTTTTTAAATACAATTTATTAATACAACAATGAGATTATTTCTCAATATTAAAAGATGGTTATGAAATATTCACTGTTTATTTAAATAATCTATTGTTTAATTTTTGAACATTTTTAATATGATTACTTATTTTTTTAAATAATATGACTTAATATTTAAAAATATATATTTTAAAAAATTTTCTATTATTTTTTTTTTTTTTTCAAAAAAGAAAGAAAAAAGTTATTTTTAGTAAATGAATAAAATAATTGTAAATCTTCATGTGTATACTTATAAGTTACCTGCTTAGAAATTATTTCCATTTAAACTGAAGTAGCATAAAACTTCAAAAAGAAAATGAGACTTTAAACTGTCTTTTCAAAGTCTGCACAATTGCAAAGTACAACATTTATTTAATGAAGACTTTATTACTTTATTAACAAAAAGCATATAATAATTTTTTAATCAAATAGTTTACAAAGTTTATTCATTCCTAAAAAATGTCAATTATCAAATGCTGTCTCCTGTGATATTTAAATTCAATTAACTTTAACATACAAAAATAATATTTTAAATACAGTTCAAAAATTTGTTGTAACTTAATTTATAATACAAGATATTTAATTATATTTAACAAAAATAGCTATAACTTTTAAAATTATTACAAAGATTTAAAAAAAATTTATTTGATTAAAAATAACAGTATTAATCAACATATCCAATCATTTATAAAGAATTTCACTTTCTTATTTTGTATGTATGTGTGTGTGTTTTAATCTTCATTTAAACTTGAATTCCCATAGAGCTGTTGCTAAATAACAGACCAGATTTTAAAAAAAATTGTTTCTGAAAATAAGGTTTTTTTGAGTATATAAAAGACAGCATACAATTGAGAAACAGAAGTTTCCTAATTTATGCTAAAATGCTAATGCAAATATTGCAAACCAGAATACATATGATTTAACATGAAAAAAATGCAAATCATCTCTACATGTAACAAATATAATCTTGGATTCCCAAAATCAATTGATCACCCTTTTTTTAAAAATATTAATAAATTAGGAACAGAATCTACAATTCTGATAGTGCAATAAAGAAATTGGATGGCAATTATCTATAAAGATAGAAAAGTTTATTAATATTCCAAAACTTTACTGTTACATAGTGGTAATAACAAAAAGATCAACATGAAAGTTGTGGATGTTCAAGTTAAGAAATGGTTTTAGTGGATTCCAAAGTATTATAAATTTTAAAATGTAAAACTTCAGAAAAAAATCAAAATGCTGAATTAAAACTCCTAATTGCAAAAAAAAAAAAAATCATATGAAACATAATTTTGGGATCAATAGAATGGGACTATGTTGAAAACAAAGCTACCTCACAAACATTTTTTTTAAAAAAAAAAAAGTAATCCTGGTTATTGATAGTCAATTTATAACCCAAAGTTTTTGAAAACATTGTATAAAATCAGATTAGTACTATTTGCAGCTAATTATTTCCTATTGTAATATATTATTTATTTAATATATTATATAGAGAAATTCCTTAATGAAAAATATATATTTATTAAATCAAATATACCAATTAAAAATTAAAGTCAAAATCAAATTTAAAATTTTATTACCAATAGTTTCCTACCAACAATTTTTTTTTTTCAGTATAGAGAACTCTTGTACATTATTGTTTTATTGTGATACAAATATTTTCTTTGTCTGTTAGATAGATATTCTTCAACAATATATTTTGTATGAATTCATCAAACCAGTATGCTTCTTATATTGTGCATAACTGGGAAATTTCCATGTAATAATTAAAAAAATGTTTTTATGTAATATTGCTAGATAACTGTGAATTAAAATTGACAACCCCAAACTAGCCAACTTTGTCTGAGTTTATTTAGATATAAAGAGACCTTTCTCCTCTTTTATCTCAATATCTATGACCTTATATACTATATGAATTCAGAGACAATTTCAGAGCAAATATGATTCTAAACTCATACTTATCAAAATATCTGTCTGAATGCATGTCTTACATAAGATCTTGGACATTGAAGCTATTAGTATAAATGATTCTGCTTGAACTGTCAATTTAAATTGATAATTATTTAGCAACACCATTTTGGTTATATTTCTCTAGCTTTTACATGGAAATTTTATACTTATTATTTATTTACATCTTAATTAATGATGAAAATATTTAATATGTGTACTTTAAATATATAAAAATTAATAATGAGCATATTCGAAAAATTTGATGAAAATTAGAATATATATATAGCACAATAAAATTTAAAATGTTAACTCATGAATTATCTTGGGCAAAACAGCATAATAAATATAAGCTAAATTATAAAGGCAATCCAACTTCCCCCATCAATATGAACATCACATTGTACTATGAAAGTATTTGTGTTTTTATAGTGAGTTCATTGGTGTTCATCTAACCAATAGAGATTAATGTGGAATTTTTACGTTCTGAATAATGATAACTAGATAACTATTTATGAACCAATAAAGAATAGTTATTAGATTTACTAGAGTCCAACTACTAAAGGAAACCCCAAAACCTGCTTTTGATCTGGAAAAAAAATCCCAAAATTCATCCACTCTAAGTGTGAATTTCAAGACATGCACATATCTAGCAAATGTGCTAAACATCATATCATGAGGCTCATCCAATAATAAGTATGATTTTATGAAATAATATAAAAACCTGTATAGATTGAATACTAAATTTTTGTATGTTGATATGTATCCTGAACCAAACATGATTGCTTTAAAAATGGATTTAAATCTGAACTTCTATATTATTTTTTCTGCAAATTCCTACTAGGATGAAGCCAAATTTATTACATAACTAGTAAAAATTATTGAAATGGAACATAAGATTCATTATAAAACATGGACTAATTTAAATATATATATAATTAGTAACTCAATATTTCATAAAAGTACAATTGTTTTTCCATAACATTTATTTATACAAACTTCCCTTATATAAAAATTACAAATGGTGATAAAACTTAGACATAATTAATTTACAGAATTATGAAGAACTAAAAAAATCATTATATAAAACTTGAATTCCAAGAAATAATTAACCATGTAAATAAGAATTGCTAGCATGTGCAGTCTTGAGACTGGTTGAGAAAGTTTTCTTGATAACATGAAAATTATTTGATAAAAAATAATATAATAGCATTATGGCAAGACAAATCCTCATCACTATTAAACATACAGTAATGCAGATATAATCTAGACAAAGAAGGTGAAGATGAACAACAAGAGAGAAAATATTTTCGCTTATTAATGGCCATGATTAAAAGAAAAACAATTAAGTATTATGGATTGTTTTTTAAAGCATTATTTCTTTTAATAAAAAGTACCTCTGATGATCAAATAAAAGTTTGTTTTTGTTAACTTTTTAGAATATAATCCTTCTTTTTACGATTCTAAGTCTCTTCATAATAGTTTTACATGAAATTTTACAGAAGACTATCATCATCATCATTATCAACCATTATCAATCCACTGCAGGATGAAGGTCTCTCCAAGTTTAATCCATCTTCTCCAATCTTTAGCTTCTCTTCTCCACATCACCCCTACACATTTTCTTATTTCATCCATCCATCTTACATGTGGTCTCCTTCTGGGTCTTTTACAATCCCTTGGAATCCAGTTTAAAATTTCAATTGTCCATCTATTATCATCTCTTCTAGCAATATGTCCAGCCCAACTCCACTTCAGTCTTTTAATTTTTTCAATGAGGTCAGTAACACCTGTTTGTTCTCTTAACCATACATTGCGTTTTCGATCTCTTCTTGTTACTCCCAACATACATCTCTCCATACTTCTTTGAGTGGTCTGAAGTCTCTGTATTGATCTTCTATTAAGTGTCCAAGTCTCAGATCCATAAGTAAGAACAAGACTATAAACTAAGTTAAACAATAAATAGACTACATCAATTTTTTCCACATTTCTCATGATATAAGTCCTTCAAATATTCATTTTTATTATAGCTATATGTAACGTATTTCATTCATATATATATTTATGCATATATAAATATATTTTAAACATTTTTAAAAACATAAAAAAAAAACATCTATGTTTACTATTACAACGGTATAATTGTTTAGATCTGTTTATATTAATGGTATAATTACTATCTAATGTAGGAAGTTAAAACAACTTATGAAAATTTGTTTTTATCCAAAAATAATTAATATGTGTATATAATTGTGTAATTTTTATCAATTTATTGCAATCTTCAATAAAAATGTCTGAAACATGTATGAATATGCAATCCTATTCATACTAATATATATATCCAAATCAAAATGTTGACAAAAAACTATTTTAAATTTATATATTAAAAGAATAGTGTTTATGCACATAAATTTATTTATATTAAAAATGTTTTGTATTTCCAACAAATTAAATCATAAAATAAGATTTACCACTTATAAGTTATAATATGAACAAAAATTATGTATTAAAAAATCAGCCTTTCCAAAATACTTTTTTTTTCATTAAATATATATATAAGCAGCTATTTAAAAATAATATATAGTTTAAGTGCATTGAAATCATTGACAAATACTTTCGATGATAAATAAATAAAGTCATTTTTATAGAGAATCATTCAAGATTACTTTTAGCATAGACTAATTAATTTGAAAGAAATATAATTAGAATAGCCTTTTTTTTTTTTTTTTTTGAAAACAAATACTATTTTTCAGAATTTAGGTCAACATGCTACAAAAATATAAATAACCTACTTTAAATACAACTATTTAGAGAATCTCATATATACACATATATAGTAGGCAAAGTATCCATTGGATTTGTGCAGGACAATTGACTAATACCCACATTTGAGATTCTTCAGGATAGATCTTGTCAAATAAAGTAAAACCAGAATATATTCGTGATAATGTTTAACAAAAAAAATGTGAGTAAATTATCTGCCTTCAGCAAAAAAAACCAAAACTTCATACAATGATATTTGAATAATCTCACAGATATCAATCTAATTAATTTTATCATGCAATATAATCAAGTTGAAGAAAGTTATTTGGACAAATCAATGAAATTAATGCAATGATTATTAAAAACAGTTTCAAATAAGAAAAAATATAAAGTAAAATAGTTGGTGCAATTGAAATATTTTTGTATCAAAGCATATACAAGGTAGCACTGCAGAAAGAATGGTGTAACTATTATGTCATAATAGTATCCAACATCACATTATATTTTTAAACTTCTGTATAGTAAAAACTAAATAAGAATTGAATGCAGGTATGATTGGAAATGGCACAGATATCAAAATGCTAAGCATGTGATTTAAAACACAATTAGAAATTTTTCAGTAAACAAGAGGCAAAAAAAAGTTTATCAATCATTTTGAATTTTGAGTAATCTTTTTTTTTTATTAAAGGAAATCATAAGTTACCTCAAGAACCAGGAAATAGTCACATTATTTGCATATTTTTCAGGTCTTTATATTATTGTATAGCAGAAATCAATAAGAATTAGATACTGACCTGTGATTACAGAACATTGGGAGACAGATTAACTTTATTCCAATATATCTACTTTCTCTATCATTCTAAATATAAATATTCATTTCATTATTTTTAAAGAAATTCATTAAATAATCAAAATTCTTTCATATAGTAGTAGTTAGAAAATATAATTTAAAAGAATTTATCTGCACTGTATGCCAAGAAAAATAATATTTGTATATCAGATGTATCTTCTTTAATTTGACACAACACATTTCAAAATACATTGAATTAAATCATATTTGAAGTAGATGGTTCTTTTGCTTTGTATATCAATAAATGAATAACAAGGATATATTTAAAAGGATAGTTTTGCTTCATCACTACAAATTGCTTCAGTCATTATTAAAATAGTTATGAAATATTTAAATATACTTAACATAGATAGATATAATTAAAGAGGATTTGAACACAGACTTTCCCTCAGTCATCTATTCTATCTTATATGACTGATACACATGATCTCATATAATATGAAAAAGATAAATGATCTCCAATATATGTATTTCATGTTGAACCAGCGGTCATCAAATGATCTGGATCATCATCTCCCACATGCATATATAACCAGTGCTTGGTCTATATTAAAATAGCAAATCTACAAACTTGAATGAATTGGCCTCAACCCTCTCCACTCTCCAACTCTTCAGCCATCTATTTCATTGAAAATCTGAGAGGTGAGAGTGATTTAAGTACAACATGGGTATGTCAATAATATTGGCATCAACAAAGGCTTTGAGTATTCCATCTTTAGATTTTCAATGATATGGATGGCTGAAGAGTTGGAGAGTGGAGATAACTGAAGCCAGTCCATTAAAGTTTATAGATTTGCTATCTTAATATAAACTGAGCACTGATTATATGTGTGTGGGAGATGATGATCTGGACCAACTGATGAATGCTGATTTGTATATTGGAGATTATTCATCTTTTTCATATGTATGTCATGTGTATCAGTTATATAAGATAGAGTGAATGACTGAGAGAAGCTTGAAAGTCTGTGTTCGAATCCTCTTTAATAATTAAAATAGCTATGCTAAAAATTTCAAAACAATTTGGGAGATAGATTCAAAATAAATAAGTAAATACATATTAAAATGGCAGTAAATGTTTGTTAAATTAGTTGATATTAATGGAAATTTATTAGAGAAAGCTTTTTGAGTCTAAATAATATGTTGGAAAGATTGTGAAAGATAGTTTCTTCTAGATAAGACAAACTGATGATTACTTAGACAAGAGTATTCAGTCAGAAGCTGAAATATGTTATCAGATTTTGAAGGTAGTTGTAGACACTGCATTACTTTGTGATAAAAATAATCTTGCATTGCAGTGGCTCATCTAATACAATAGTAATCCTATATATGGAAATTTTTAAAACTTGATTTAATTTGGTCATTATAATCCCATTATTGCTCAACCTATTGAAAAAACATAAAGTTCAAAAAAACATTGGATATTTACTGAAAATCATTCTCAATTGATACTTCAGTTCTGTCATTTCCAGTAACTTAAGCTTATTAGCTGCCAAGCAATAAATCATTCAATTATTTATTTTATTCATTTGTCAACTTATATATTTTCTTCTTTTTTCCATTGCTAGTTTATAAGTCTAACACAAAAAAAAAAATTAATTAAATTTTTAATAATCAAGATTGTCATCAATTTGTATAAATAATCATGATTGCTTATCTGGAAGATATAATCAAAATAAAAATTTAAAAATAGATTAACCAATATCGTCTGGGTGGACCTAATGATTTAACATAAAAATGTTAGAAAAATGATCATGGTTTACAAATAAGTTAAAAATGACTGCAACTTATTTTTATTTTTGTTTTTATATTAATTATGATTATACTAGGTATCTTTAGTTTCAATATCATTTAACTAATCTGTCCACTTCCCCCTTTTCATATTTTTTTATACTTTCCATTAATCATGAATTAATCCAGAAACTTTTTGTTTGCCAGAAAATTAATCTTAATTACAACATAAAATCAGTGTTAGAAAGGTAATTAAGCACTTATGACCAAAGTTATTTGATCATTGCACCCTTAACATAATTTACAATCATATTCTTTTATATCATTTTGATATTTCCTATATATATAAAAGTCTCTGAAGATAAGTATAATAACCAGCAGCATTCATGCCATTTGGTTTGAAGCTTTTATACAGATACTAAAAACCTAATATAGTTTATAAATAGTCTTTAAATAAAGGGCAAAGTCATCTTTAACAGTCCTTTATAAGATCAGTGAAAGATTGTAATACTAACTGTCTGGTTCTTTTAACATACTTGTGACACAATTTAATTTTTAAATGATATACAGTTAAGCAACAATAAAAATAATTAACAAAAGTAAAAGGATATGGACACAATGAATTTAAAAAAACAATTACAAAGGAATATATTAAACTCCAAATTACACACTCTCAAAAAAAAAAAACTTTTCTTTTTCTTTCATTCTTCTTATGATGAAAACTGATGACAATGATTAAACACAAAAAATACTGAAGGTAAGTGATGTTAAATTTGAAAAATTCATGTACATTTTCTTGTACAGATAATATTAATCATTTTCTTGTAACATTTTGTGATCGTAAAGATAGCTTTTGCAGTGTTAATTAAAAAATTTAAATTGCACTTAATGGATCTGGTAATAATTTATCAAAGCTTAAAAGTTCTGTTTTAAATCCATACTAATTTCTTTAAGTGTTCACAATAATCGCTTATTTTTAAAAAAATAGCTTGATGACAATCTTTTCAATGAATTCGGTGTTAATGTTTGTTTGTTAGACAAAACTTTCTGTCATATTATATTATTATCTACTATAACATCTGTTCATATCTCTCTCCACAAATATAATCCTTTTACAGTCTTAAATAAATAATATTCAAATGGATTGGTCATTCAGGAGAAGCACCGTGAATGTGGATTAAATTGGAATTTATTGAACCTTTAGCTCTCAAGTCTATCACTACATCATGCAGACAACTAAATACCTATACTGTAAATGTAATTTAAACAGTTTTAGAAGCATATGTAATTCTGGCATAAATTTCTGGTAGTTTTCTATTCTATCATGCCAGCCGCTTGATGACATTATTTATATGCAAAAGCACAAAATATGCCATTTATGCAGCCGCTGCCTTCTAGACATATAGATCTATGTAAAAGCACAGAAAAAAAGGCCATTGAAATGTGGCAGCTGGCACCAGTGGCGTTAATTTCTATGCTATAAAGCACAGAAAAGATGTCATTTAAACTGCAGATGACCTGCTTTAGTGTTACACACTTTATCCCAATGCTCACAGTTCAATGTTTTCTACAGTATCGTGTGAGGGTGTCTGGAATTCAGCCTGCTACAACTCTTCAAATATGCATGTCAAAGAAATTAGCTTACAAGTCATCTGACCTATTATTATCTCCTAACAATTGTCCACCCATCACGACACTTCCGTACTCAACCTGAAACCTTCCAAAAATTCTGAAAGGGTAGGGTTAAAAAAGATTTCCACAAGCTCACGTGAAAAGTGACATTTTTGTGAAGACATGTCCATGACAAATTAAATGGCTGACTGGTCAAAATCAGGCCAACTGCCATCCACAAAAGCCGGCCTGCATGGGGAATTAATCAATTCTACTGGAATAGAATCTATGCAATAAAGTAGGTCAATTGATAAAGTTTTAATCATTGTGGATGTGAAAAGGCATACCATCTGATCTATATTATAGGACTACAATGAAACTTTTTGGGGGCCACTTGAAGTTCAAGAAGATTTGTAATTTTTGCTAGTGTCAAATTGTTCTCGACTAAATGTACAGAAATTGATGAAGGAAATCAATAAATTACATTAAGCCTTCAGACCAAAAAAAGGATATATGACTGTGAAAATTCTCATAGTTCTGTCCAGAGGTCCAAAGAAATTGTCCAAAGAATATATTTATTAATTAAATAATCTTTAAACAAGAAAAAAAAAAGTCAAACCAAAAATAATACTGATCAAGTTGGAAATTCTTAATCGTTCTTAATAGGTTTGCCACTATTATCCATACACATATTATCTTTCCAAGATAGCTATTGTAAAAAATCAATCAATAAATAATTATTTTTTTTTTCTTTTCAAAAATGACCCAGAAAAAGTTAAAAAAAAACATCAGTTCAGTAATTAAAGCATTATCAACATCATTTTTTTGCCCCACGATGTAGTTGTAAAGTTTGCGTAGAGGGGGTGGGAGAGGATGGTTTTGCCACACAGGGAATTCTACTAGAATAGAATATTTGCAATAATGCATGTTTCCATAAGATTGTTCCAGTAAATATTATTAAGGAAATAAATGAATTACATTAACCCATATGATTCTTATCCTTTCACAAAGAACAGGATAGGCCTGGTAACGTTATATGTATATGTTTTGCTTAGCATCATTGCCATCAAGTGGCTGACATGATAGAATAGAAAACTACCATAACTTCTTTTTTTTTAATGATTTCACAAATTAATGATTCATTTTATTAAATATATGTTAAGTTCAGAACACTTTTTTTTATAAACAAAGTATTTTGTGATTTGTTTTAGGTTTGGAAAAATTGCTATCATCATTAACTTTATATTTTGATGTCATTTTAAATCAAATTCATAATAACAATAAGATACCATGAGTGCAATTGTTGGCACAATGATAATAACAATATTAACTAACTGCTCGAGATAAAAAATAACTACAGCTATAGAATCAAGAAATATAAAATTAAATTTACAAATTTCTAATTCTTTATTTAATATTTTGTTCAAATTACAAATTATTGAATCTGTTGGTTTTGAGAGAGTGGACATGGTAGTAATAATACCAAAATCAAATGTTAACATTTAATCATCACTTAATACAGATTTTCAATGTTTATTAATTTATTCTAGTAACTTCATTTTAAACTTATACCTTAAGTTTTGCACCATTTTATAAGTCAAAATTATTAAACTTTATGATGTATTAACAAATTATATAGAGTTTATATTAATATATATATTAATGATGTTGTAATTACTAGAATAATTATACTTTTATAATAGTAGCAACAAAATATAAGTAATGATTGGTTTTTTTCCCAAGAGTTAAAGTGACAATACTCACTTATAATTGGAAACAATTCAACACATTTTCCTAGATTGTCCACCCCTCAGCATACTTAGGTCTTTCATTGATGAAAAGGTAAATCACTATTCTACGGACACATTCTTAATCCAGCAAGCAATTAAAGCTGGCAATTTTGCTAACATTAGATTAGCAATTTTCCTATCCTTTACCATCTGGCTAACGAGATGCAGTTTTGTTCTGGGTAACACAAATACTAGTACCCTTCAAGTATTTAAAACACTCATCAAGAGTAATACCATCAGAGATAAAATGCTTGCTACAGATTGGCTGCACCAACAAACTTGAGCCGGTCTCTCCATGTAAGTGCACTGATTATTGCCAAGATATCAATGATCAAATTTGAGTCCCACCTCATCAATGCAATATCAAAATGAGCTGTCATAGATGAGAACTCTACCAGACTATCTAAAGAATACAAATTAGTGGACTGACACACCATATACTTTAATGACAAAAGTTAGCACATTTAATCACAAACTGAATAGCTTAACTTATAAGAAAGTGACAGACAGTTCTCAAGATGCTTAGATACAGACTGACAGATTGGAGTGAGTCACTGACTTAGCCAGCATTCTCCCAACCCACTTAGCCTCTGCTTCATATCCTAACTTAAAACTTATACTCATTATAGAGCTTTGATGTGACTTTCAGTGCTCAAAGAGGCACGCATAATTGCTCAACTGGGACAAAGTGATGGACAAATCTAGAACTCTACTGAAGCATTGATTCAACAACCTTGAATCTCGGACACTACACGTGGTTTCTCAGGTCACATCATGTATGTATTCAATTCTCATTTATCTATTGACATCACTTGGTATTCATGTAATCATCATTATACAAAGTTGTATCAGTTGTTTAAATAAATCGTTATTTTTTTTTTTTAAAAAAAATCATCATACCAACCATTTGTGAGTATGACTATCTTAACTTTTAAAAAAAACACAGTAAAAAGACAAAGAATAAAGAGTTTTGTGATGTCTGTACAATCAATCAATGAGATTCAAAGCATTCACATGACATTTCATAAAGCTATTTTTTTAAACGTTCTGAAGCAAATATTTCTCATTTTTTTAAAACTTCAATAGCTTGCCTAATTTTAGCTCTCAATTGCAATCAATTTTCAACTGAATTCATCCAATGAAAGAAATTAATATTCCACATATTTAGAGGATATATGAAATACACTTCATGATGCATATTCTATTTTTGCTTTTGTATTATACTATCAAAATTGCATCATGTAGATCTAGTTTAAATACGATTTAGATAATTTATTTATTTATCCTTTGATCAGTTGCTAGTAAACGCAAATATATTTATGCAGCTTCATCCCCCACCCCTTTTAACTTTATTTCAATCATTCATCTTTTTACATCCATCTTTTCCAAGAACAGTTAATCCAGTTTATTACCATTAAAAAAAATTACTGCAAAAAAAAAAAAACTATTCAATTAGAATAAGTTACATATTAATAGGCATCTAAAAGCAATAAAAATGAATACCAGGATGAGAATAATTTACCATTGTTTTCCACATAACTCTTAGCAAAATTATAATATATCTTTGAGAATTCAAGATTTGGTGCAGAAAAAATAAAACATATTTTGCTTTAAAAGTCAATAAAACACTAGTACAGATTTTTTCTTTTATATGTGGCTTTATCTGTAGAAAGGCAAAATGATAATATATGTTAGCTAATATTTCTATCTTTTTTAAATTCAGTTCATTTATTTGCCAAATGTTCTTCTAGCTAGGTCTCTAATCTTTTATGCTGATTCTGTCTCATTTTCCTTGTTGTAGATTGAAACTAACAATGAATTTATCTAAGTTTTAGGTACTGAATTATTTCCCCATACAGTATTATACAATCTTTAAATTTCTATAAAAAATTATCTTCATCATATTTGATCATTTCCCATTATATTCCAAGATTCCTATTCTCTTTCATTTTATTTACTGATTTTTTAATTTCTTTTAATAAAATAATTTTCTATTATGAGACAATATGCAATTTCAATTATCTATTTTAATTTAATACACTGTACATGATTACACACACCTGCACATATATAATGTAATATATAAGGGATTTGAACTCAGACTTTGACATGACCTTCACCTCTCCATGCCATCTCATATTGTTGACCCATCTCATCATACTATCTATTTTACTAACTTTTGTGACACTTTTCATCAAAATTTGCTTTGTATAATACAGAACAATACATTGACTTCCTTTTTAAAATTTCATTGTTGCTAATGAACATGTTTTGCCAGCTATTTTCAGATAGTTTCTTATAATCTATATACTTCTTTGGATTTCTATTCACCATTTTTCTACATTTTTACACTGAATTTCCCACCATTTTGTCTATTTTCCCTGATGGGCTTCTTTATCTCATTGTCCTTTGCTTTTTTTTTTTTAAGGAAAATACATGTACAATTATAATATAAATCTTGTTGGTATATATTTGTTTGGATTTGTTACACATATTATAACAATCATTAGTAAATAATTTTCCAAATTAGAAAATATATCCGTTTAATAAATTAGTTATTATTATGACAAATTAATTTCATGATCAGAGCAAGAAGCTCATCATTCAAACTTGGTCTATAATTATTGTGTACTAGTTTTATATCAGAACAACTGGTTCTTCATTTAGTGACTTAGCCAGTGATAATTGAGCAGTCCATATTTTGATTGGCAGTGGTCCTTTGTCATTCTTGATCTAACTGGACCATTTTTTAATCTTGAATTAATTTTTAATTAGCATGCCTGAGGATAGGCTCTTCATCCAGTGGCCTAAGTTGCCCCCAAGTGTCCCCAAAGAGCTTTTCTGGCATTAATAAGAGATTCTTGAACATAGTCCTTCAAATAAATTTTTTACACACATCCCATGGTTCTTTACTTCCTTGCTTAAAAACCAAAATAATTCCTAGTTAACCACACGGCATAAAGCAGGAACATTCCCATTC
Organism: Epiperipatus broadwayi; assembly: GCA_028023455.1. Taxonomy (NCBI): domain Eukaryota; kingdom Metazoa; phylum Onychophora; class Udeonychophora; order Euonychophora; family Peripatidae; genus Epiperipatus; species Epiperipatus broadwayi. Next base: position 1,754,241 of record JAQFVV010000228.1, read on the forward strand.
TAATTGCAGCAAAGACACCACACTTTATAGCATCCCTGATTTTTAAAATTTTCATGTTAGCTGGCAGTACTCTGGTTATGATATTTTATCTAGCAGGACTCAAAAATGGGCAAGCATTTCATTATTTGTTTTTCCTGGATTCATTTCAATGTTACTTACATGATCCAATATTTTTTAATTTTTTCTTTCTCTTATATAACTTCAATAACAATTTTCTCAAATAATTAAAAATTATCAAATTTTTAAATTAGATCTTTTTTGCTCTGACCCAATTTCAATTTTTACCTTAAGAATACATATTTTTGCCATTCTTTTTATATTGCTATTTGACAATTTCTGAGCTGTCCAGCTTTACAGCATTTGCTTTGCCTGGAACATTTTCAGTGTTATTTACATGATGCAATATTCCTTAATGTTTTCTTTCTCTAGTATAAATTCAATAACATATTAAGATTTTCATCTTTAAATTAGATATTTTTCTCTCTGACCAAATTTCCTTAAATACTAATATTTTACCATTGTTTTTATCTCAGTTATTTATTTGGTGTCATTTTTTTATTTCTGAAAATGAGTTTTAGTTAGTGCCTTAAGCTTTATCGTGATATTTGAAATTACTAGTATATGATCAAAATCTATGTCTATATACTAAACAATCAAAATTACCCCAAATTCACAACTCAACCAGACTAGCCAAGAAAATAAACTCTAAAACACTACCAATGACTTCACTGCTACAAGCAGACTTTTTAAATGTAAAGAATTACAAAATAATAACATATTTAAGCTAAACATTATCCACAATTCCACTTACTTCCCATACAGTCTTAATATTAAAACAACTTTTAAATAAATTAATTGCTTCAGCAACATAAATTTTTTAATAATAAAGATTCTTTAATTCTTCTTTTTATTTCATTTCTCTCAAAAAAGACAACTTTAGCTTCATCAAAATTAATAGTGTGTCCTATATCTGTTTCATGGATATACAAAGCAAAACTAAGATATTTATTTCTAACCCTACTTTTATATACCTTTATTCTTCCATTTAAGCTCAAACCACTCTGACTTATATATATATTTTACAAAAACAAGGGAGTCTTTCTATCAAAAATTTCCTTTATATTATTTAATAATTTATTCAATGTAATACCCCTTTTTCAAGCAATTTTCTTATTTCCAAAGAAATTATTATTTGTACATACAATTTTATAAGAAGACAATTTAAATGGCAAAAAAATAAAATCATATTTTTCTTTATTCTTTACATCATTACAAATATTACTATTAAATAAAATACTTTTAACAAATCTATCAGAGTAGCCAACACTCAAATAATCTTTATAAAATTGACCTTTTTGAAACAAAGTTACACCATTAGAATTATTTAATCTCTTATTTCTATAACAATAATTTCTTAAAGCAGCTACTTTATGAGATATATATTGATAGTTTTAAGAAATTATTGTTATAGAAATAAGAGATTAAATAATTCTAATGGTGTAACTTTGTTTCAAAAAGGTCAATTTTATAATGATTATTTGAGTGTTGGCTGCTCTGATAAATTTGTTAAAAGTATTTTATTTAATAGTAATATTTGTAAAGATGTAAAGGATAAAGAAAAATATGATTTTAATTCTTTGCTATTTAAATTGTCTTCTTATAAAATTGTATGTAAAAATAATAATTTCTTTGGAAATAAAAAAATTTCTTGGAAAAGGGGTATTACATTGAATAATTTATTGAATAATATAAAGAAAATTTTTGATAGAAAGACTATTCCTGGAGTCGTGCATATTATCTCTTGTTTTTGTAAGAAGATACAAATAGGTCAGAGTAGTTTGAGCTTAAATGAAAGAATAAAGGCACATAAAAGTAAAGTTAGAAATATATATCTTAGTTCTGCTTTGTACATTCATGAAAAAGATACAGGCCAAACTATTAATTTTAATGAAGCTAAGATTCTTCTTTGAGAGAAATGAAATAAAAAGAAGAATTAAAAAATCTTTATTATTAAAAAATTTATGTTGCTGAAGCAATTAATTTATTTAAAAGTTCTTTTAATGTTAAGGGTGTGTGGGAGATGAGTGGAATTATGAGTAATGTTATTTTGTAGTTCTTTACACATGAGAAGTCTGCTTGTAGCAGTGAAACCATTGGTAGTGTTTTAGAATTTATTTTCTTGGCTAGTCTAGTTGAGTTCTGAATTTAGGGTAATTTTGATTATTTATTAACTAGTTTAGCTTTATGCTTTTAATGTCTATATTCTAAATAATACAGCAATATTCTATTTTTAGTACTATTTTTAATAACTTGTTTGTCTTATCCATTATTGATAGTCACTTCAACTTTTTTATGACCTTCTGTTGAAAACATATGTTGCAAATTGTCATATATTCTAAAGTAAATTCTAAAAGTATTTATTTCATCATGTTTATTTATTTCTCTGCAGCCATATTTGTTCATAATTTATTCATACCTTTCATTACACTTTCATTTTTAATATTGCTACCTATACTCTAATGATAATAATGCCTTCATAAGATACATTATCAAAAATTAGTTTCTGATACCTTTAAATATATTATCACATCATCTATATTATTTTATGTCAGGGCTATAACTGAATGAATGTAATGTTAAAAAGGTTTACTTTGAATCTCACTGCCATAAATTTTGCATCAATATTCTCTTCGTGAAATTTTTTTCAGCTAGATGACCTACAACTATATAATTCTCCATTTAAACAAAAAGTATTATATTGTTGCATTATATTTCTATGTAAGTTTTTTTAGGTTATTCATATTAGCTTTGTCATATTTGATCTATCAGATGAAGAACAATTTATATATCACATACCAGATAGTTCTCAGAGTCAATAAGAAGTTTAGCCTTCCTAGAGCAGAATAAACTGGAGCATAAACATATTAACTATATTTTGATTAGGTCTAAAAACCTCCTTTCTCAATTTTTCAAATTCAAAATATTCTTCAGAAAGATTAAACATAGAGGTTTAGAGGTTTAAAAATTCGCTTAGAATTGCATACAAGATAAATATATAAGTTCATAATAATGTCAATTTTTTTTTAATGATAGCATATAATAAATTAAAGATCAGATTAATAAAATTATCTTCTGCAGGTATTTAACTTTATGTGATAATTAGATGATGGATCATGAAAAAAATTGTTGACATGATTGTTAAAAAATAAATAATCATATGATTAATAGCTTGGGAGATAAAGTAACAAGATTAAGAACAACAACAATTCTATTCAACAAGTGATATTTTTTTACTAAAACTAATTTTAAAACTTTTAATTTTTGAGTCTGCCACTTTACCATCTTAAATAATCACAGAGTTAATTGTTTTGGAGACATGTGGCATCTGAGTATGACAGATTGAAAATACAGTTCCATTCAGTGACTACATTGAGAGTTTTATTACTTTACTCAATTAAAATATTACTTTACTCAATTAAAAATGATGTAGAAATTTTTTTGACTGAAGTGACCTCTCTCTCTCTCACTGCCTAAACTACTATGGATAGTGTGATTGTTTAATAATATATTTAATAGCTATTAAATTTCTTATAATGTATTTATTGCTCAAATTTACATATGTAACTACTTGCATGTATAGAAAACAATCTTAATATCTGGTGTAATTATTTTAAAGAGTATGAGATTATTGATATATATAAAACATAATCTCATACATTATAACCAAGTCTTTTGGATTCAGCAGTCATGCTTATATGGGTTAAAATTTACTAAACCAAATAAATCCCTTTTTTTAAAAGCAAGAAACCTTTTTTTTTTTTTTTCAGCATATAACGTCAATTTTCAATGGTACCTGTTTATATTATATAAACAACTATCAGTTTAAAAGATGTGGGTATTGTATTTAACTATTAAATAGAAGCTAATTTAATTACAGTAATCAGTTTTATAACACACTGCAGTAATTTTTTACAAAAGAGTACAGTATTTTCAAAATCAGATGTAAATTTGTCTTTATCCTCCACCCCACAAAAAAGAGAGAGAGAGAATGAATTATGTTTTAATGATAAATATAATCATTTAACAATTAATTTGTTCTATAATATTTAATTTTGTTCTACCGCCACCCTCTCTTAAGTAAAAAAAAAAAAACTCTTCCAAGCACAAGTTATTTGATCTTAACCGCCATTGTGCATATTTGATATATATATGAATCATAAAAATAAAAAAAAGTTCGCTAAGAAGTATAAAAACTATATCCTAACCATTTTATCAAAATCAATACTATCTCTATGACAGCCATGAATCACTCAGGCAATAACATGAAACTTATTAGATTTACAAATTTCTAATAAGTAATTAAAAACACAATTATATATTTATAATTAAAATATTTAATAAAGAAGCAAATATTTCATAGCTGTCAATCTGAAAATGACCAAAAAGAAATATATTTCAATCTGAATAAAATATATTGATTTTATAAATATGATATATTTACTGATATATATTTAGTATTATAAGAATGTATGATTTAAAAAGGAAAAACTTTATATAAAAAATAAAAAAAATTTAAAAAAATTGGGAAGGGGGAGCATTTCAAATAAAAAAAATTAAATTATATATTTTGTGCTTTATAAAATATACCAGGATAGACATTAACCCACAATTTAGAAAAGATATATTTATTTTTAGGAACATATAACAAGAATTGAAATTCCAATGCTGGTTTAAACATCATTAGTTACAATTCTCTTTATGCTTTTTAGTTCATCTTTAAATAAAAATATTTTATAAATTAAATCTAATTCATATAAATGTGTTTATTTTTATATTACTATATAAAGCTTGCTCTTGAATGAAAATAATTTAACAAATGTTTGTTATTAGGCACAATTAAATAATAATATAACCTTAATCATACAACATCAAAAAATAGTCTAGCCAAAATAATATTTTGTAGTGATATATTCAAATATGTTTCAAATATATTAGGACTACTCACATTGTTAATAAATTTATTTATTAAAACATTAAACTGACCTATTATGTGTTACTTGGATGATTTATTGTCCATATGTAACTAAAATAGTTGTATTTTGGAATAATAGTCTACCAATCATTCAAATTTTATACAAAAATATACTGTTTTATTCTGATAACAATAAAAGAAAAAAAAAATGAAATAATATATGGCAACATAATCATCTTTTAAAATATAAGATTTTTATTATAACTGTTTGTTCACTTAAAAATCTGCCCATTACATAAAAACAAATATATACATAAAACATATGAAATACTAATACAAAAAATTATATGATCTCAAATTTATCATTGTTCAAGATTCATATTTTAATATAAAAAAATTAACATTACAGTGTATCATTTGTTAGTTTATCAAATTTCAAATAACATTTCAGTGCCAAAAAGCTGAAAATAAACTTGAAAAAGGGAATTCCATTAATTATCAACTGAAAAACAAAATTATCTGAAAAAAAATATATACAATAAATATACTTCACAATCAGAATTGCCAAGGCAGGGTAAGATCCAGGACTACTTACTGTCAGAATGTGGAATTCAGAAGAGAAGAGGATGAAAAAATTATATACAAGTTGGAATAAAGATTAGGATAAAATAAGATGAAGAACAAACAATGTAATAAGAATATTAAACTTCATTTTCATTATTGATTAAGTGATTATATGACAATTCCTAGAATGGTTGTGTTCCCACTGAACATTAATTCTATTCAGTGGAAGCTTATCTGGATGCTGATCTCTTTAGATAAAATATTGTTATCAACAGTTTATAACTATACCACACTTTTATAGGCACATATCAATATCCATACTGCATTGTGGTTGACTGTTTGCATGGTAGAAGCTGATGCATCACAATAAGACACTGTGATGTAAGATTAATATATTTTGCATTCTTATTATGTTCTTTGATGATGGATAATAAGCATTTAATAGTTTTCTTTAATAAAGACTTTTATGATTAATAATGAATTGGAAATATGTGAATGATTTGTTATTGCCATCTACAAATCTTGAACTTACTGAATCTATGAATTGTAAATGTGTTATCAAAAAATTTGTTGATACCAAGATACTCAAAAAACAAATATTTTGTTATTATTTGTAAGGTAGATTTTAGGTACACAAGTTTCAATACTATTGCATTGTTTTATCCTGGTTTTCTTTGATAAATGATATTTTTATTAATATTCACCTTTGTGAACTTTTATTTGATTAATTAATGTTTGTTATAAAATTGTTTTTTTTTTAAATCATATAAGTCTAATAATACACATATGTCTTTTCCATTAAATCAGACTATTTTATATATTTTTTAAAAAATATATAAGATCTTGAACCATACATGTGTCTAAATATTTCCCTTGGCAGCTCTGCTAACAATTAAGAAACAAAATGTAATGTAATAAATATATGCTATATGCATATATGAGTGTCTGTGTACATATATATATATTTCATAATTCATAATAATTGCTATTCATGAAATTACTTATAAACAACTAATTGTAATTTGGTATAAAATATTAATATGCTGAAGTTTTAATTTTGCTTCATTTAACAGTTTTTCTTATAGTCAATATTTCTTATTTAAGACGTTCACATATCTATCCTTTTTTTTTAAAAGCATGAAATTAATAATGAGAAATATGGGTGAACCATGAGACAACCCTCTAACAGATTTATCCACACTACTTAGAAGTGAACCATAGCAACTATAGTAATCATACTGAACCATATTGATCAATATCAAAATTAAGAATGTTGTATTATAGACAGAATATTATTAATCTAAAAATCTGGATTTAAAATTGAATTCAGATTCAGAAAATTTTCCAAAAAAAAAAGCACAAAATCACTCAAATACAAATCTTTAATTATATCTGTAAAACCAAAAGTAGATTAAAAAATGAAATGTAATTTATTAATAAATATTCTTATAAAAATTAATTTACTAAAATATATAAATTTTAATTCAATACTTACATTCATTAGATTATGAAAAAAATGTGCATTGAAAAATGGTGACATTTTTGTATTTTGTAAAATGAAGATTAAAAACTAAATGTTTAAAAATATCTGTATCACTTTAAAAAACATTAAATAAATAAAAAATATCTACTTATATTTACTATACTTGAAATTCTGTACTACTAAGGAATAAAAAATTCACAATAAAAATATGAAAAACTATATAATAATTGCTTTTTAAAAATTATTTTTCTGTTTGTATTTTGAAGATAAATATTTAGCCTAGAAACAATCTGTATTTATATTTTAATGAATAAATAAAAAGTTTTTTATAAAGAGGAAATATATTTTGAGAACATAATTTTATATCAAATTAGAGTTATATAATCTTGGCAAAGATAAAAACTATCACCATTTTTTAAAAAAAATTTAATGTATAGTTGCAAATATTTTGACTTCAGTTGCTAGAATTGTGAATAAAAAATATATATTTATAATCTTATGAATAAATTAAAATTCAACATTAAAAAATGTTAGATATTGATGACTATGTAATATTGTTTAGACATTAAAACTGTAAACAAATTTTATTAATTTTTCTAATTGATTTCTAATATAGGAAATGACAATTTTTTTTTATTCTTAAAAATTATTGAATAAAAAATTAAGATTTAACACAGCATATAGGTAACTTTAATTTTATTATCACATGCTGTTTTTCTTTTAAATCTCCATTACAGTATAAAATTTATTTCATCATTTGGTATTGAAAATAAAACTTTTAGTGTAGAATCATAAAGATGATTTTAATTCAGCTTAGTAATAAATTGAACTTTTTAAAATTATAGATATTAAATGCTGACTATATGTTTTGTTCTTTTAATCTTGGCTGATATAATAATTTAGCAATATGATGCTGAAAACCACTACCTTATAAAATTTTAAGTTTCATTTGTTATTAAAAATACTTTAAAATTAAATCTTCTTTGTTTCTAGATTAGTTGTATAGCTTAAAAACTGATTTAATTTTTCTATAAAAAAACACTCATATAGGTTCTGTGAAAATTGTAATCTATACATATATCTTTGTGATATAGGGTAAGTTGACCTAAAAGTGCTTTAAAAAAAAGAGATAATATGAATTTATGCAACTAGTAGTAGGCTTCTAGCAGTGCTTGATTAAGTGGGTTAATCTGGCATTACCCTAGAGTATCAAATATAGAGAACCAAAACTAAGACTAGCAATAACCAAAAAAAAAAAAAAATTTACCAAATTAAAACTTATCAAAACATATTTGTGATAAACAATAGAGAATGTGAGATTAAATTCTTTAACCTTGATATCTACTGAAAATGATGTTACTCAGAAAATATAATAAAAACATTCACAGATTTAAAATCAAGAAAAAAAATACAGTACCTAAATTATAATTGATTAAATAAAAATTATAGAATAAAATCAATAAATTTTTGTTTGGAATTCTTTTTTTTTTTAATGTAGTATATCTGAATGAATAAAAATAATAAGTATAAATATTGAAAGTATTTAAAAAAATATTTGAAAGTATTAAACTTTTTTTTTTTTAAAAAAGGAGCATCATTGATCCAGCCTTTTGAATTTGTATTATACTATAACTTAATCATGTATAGTGATCTTGTCTTTCTTCTTTTTTTTAATTTATATTATTTTTGATTGAAATGTTGCATTTGTTGGGAATAATTTTCTTTTTCATATAGTAGTTTTGCTTTTTTATACATTTGACCATTTTTATCATTTTATCAGTAGTGTGATGACTTTATATTTCTGCCCTTTTGTTTTAGTGCATTTCTGTTTTTACTTTGTATATCCTAAGTTTCTTGCAGTACTTTTTCTTGAAATCTAAATCCATCAGTTTTATTAATATGTTTATTATAACCTTAAGATTTGTCAGCTTAATGTTTCTTGATTATTACAGAGATTAATGGAGAGCAATATTTTTCACCCATGTAGTTTATTTATTAATGGTATTTGCAAAACAAAATTTACAGTCTTAGAAGAGGGTAATATATGAAACAGAAAGTATGTTATTTTTTTCTTTATCAAAATACAATTTTAAAACTTACAAATAATTTGATATCTAAATGTTTGGATCAAATTGAAATCTTTCATTTATAAATAATTCTACAAATAGATTATTTTCTTAAACTCATTTGAATTTTTTGGATTTTTTTTATTAAAAAAAAAAAGCCCTACAGTAATTTATTAAATTGATTAAAATGAAAAGAAAAAGAAAGAAAAGATACTTTATAAAAATATTTTATATTCCATTTCTTTTCTTTTTTTAAAAAAAAAAAGTTATTGATTTATCATTTATGTTTATGCAAACAACAATATTTAATGCAGATGCAAATATGATTAAAATTTGGTTAAAATGCATGTCTATTGGTTAAATATTCTGCAACAATTATAAATATTCAATCCATCTCATCAAATTGAGCAATATATATATAATTTTAATTAAAATTATAAAAAAACAAACATTAGAATTTAAAATGAAATTATAATAGCATGGTTAGTTGCGCGGAACATCATGTGATGAGTAGAGTTTCCATTCAGGACTATTAATTCTCATTCTACTAGATGTATTAAATCACACATCACATTTAAAAATGATTATATGTATAATATAACAAATATATATATATAAACAAATTATACCAAATTCAGAATTAAAAAACTAGTCAACATTTAAAAATTAAAATTTCACAATCAATTGATTTCACTGCCAAGGCAGACTTCTTAAGTGCAAAGGAATTCAAACATAACATAAATATATTTACTAAATGCGTTTCCCATAATTGTCAATTACATTTCGATTATCTTTACTGTCAAAAAAAAATGGGTATAAAATTTTAGATTTTAAGTTTTGGCTAACAATTTTTAATCCTGAATTTAGTATAACTTATTTATTTTTATTGACTAATTTAGTTTTTGATATTTTGTATATGTTTAGTATCTATTTTAAAGTTTCTTTCATTTATCACCTACAATTATCCATATTTTTCTTTTGTTTTACAAATATTTATGTTTAGATTCCAGACAAAATCTATTATTTCTCAAGTACCATTTTATTGGGAGTTATGCCTTTCATAACTGGCTTTAAAAAAATAAAAATAATCATAAGGTTAATTGCTTGCGAAGTCAAATAGCATTGAGCATCAACATAATAGTTGAGCTAAAAGTTTCATTTAACTGACCAAATTGAGATTTTTTTAATTTCTGAAGTGAGAGTTGATTCAGAAACTTTTATCTATTGAGTTCCTATATGCATAAAATAGCACAGAATATTACTCTATTAATTTTTAACTTATTTTGTTTACTTTATGTTATTACCTATTTACATTATTTTCTTTTACACTAGTTTGTTTCTTAAAATTATCTATTAACTATATTTTATTGCATTTCTAATTATTTACCCGTCATATATATAGTGCACCATGCAATAAATTCTTTTTTATGATCTTAATGATAATATAACACTGTGTGCTTATTCTTAACACAATTTAGTCTACCACCTTAATATTTGCAGTTACAACATAAACTTCAATAATCTTTTTTCCTTTTAAGTTAGACAAATAAAATACTTTAAAATTTACTTATACATACATATATATATTTCACTTCAGAGATATATAAGCATAAATCACAAATATGTTTTATTTAAAATTATCTATTAGCATATAGCCTAGTAGTTCTTGAAAATCCATAAAATATTCATATTGTATCACAAATTTTATGAAAATAATCACAATTCTCTTCATCTTCTTCACTCATTAAAAAATATTTTTAAAATAAAGAAAAATTTACTTTTTCATTATAATTAGACTAAATTTCATTTATTTTTATGATATTCTTTGGACTTCTTTAAACTAACAAAAAAGTAAATTAATTAAAAATTTAACATAAAATAACAATGTTACATAGGCCTAATATTGATATTCTGCATTTCCCAAATTTATTCAATAAACTTACTTTGATTAAAATTTTTGAGAAATTAAAAATAATTTTTAAAAAAAATTCTAAATATTGAAGATTTAAATAAACTGATTGTTAACCCTACTCCCTATCATTAATATAAATAGCCAAAGTTATTATCTATTATAAGTGTCATATTATTTTAAAATATCATCTACACAGTTTTTCTTTTCAAAAATAGTTCATAATTTTCCAAATATATAAATGAATTCACCAAACTTGTTCTTGAAAAAGACTATATTATAAAATAGTCGAAACCTTGGGGTGTTATTTTATTTTTATAATAGTCATATAAAAAACAAGTTTTAAAAAGAGTTTGGTGTATTCATTTATAGATGTGGGTCATATTATTCAGAAAAAAAGAAATTAATCAATTTCTAAATTGACTTTCTCCATTATTGTTTTCCACACAAGAATTCAAGGATAGTATAAATCTTATGTCAGTAAATAATTTCAGAATTTACTAAAAAAATAAATTAACATTTCTATAATATTGTAAAATGTTAAATTCAGAGACTAAATTTACATTTATTCTAGAAAAATATTTAATGTTTTCTGGTCACAAATATCTTGTCGGGATGAAAATTAATATTTAAGATTTTTGAAAATATTCAACAAATGTTTCAATAAATTATAATAAATAAAAAAATTCTTGTAAATTTAATCAATTAAACAATTTGGATCATTTGAATATGTGTACCATCTCTTGAAAGTTTAGTTATAAAATACATAGCAATATAATATATTTGTCTCTATTCAGGAGTGATTCTATTAAAATAATGAATAATTTGAATCAATTTTTAAATAAGTTTAATCAGATATAGTAGGAATTGCATATGCTGTGTTTATACTCATAAGATTCATTAAAAGAATTTGTTGAATAACTACATTAACAAGTCTGAAGTTTTTGGAGAGCAAATTTATCAGAATAATATTTTCATACACTCTTTTAATAAAACAGGAAGTAAGTGAAGAATAAGTAATAAATTCATAATCATTTAAACTAAATGGACATCAAACTCTTTCATGTTTTTTTTAAGGTATTGATGTGCTCTTCAATTGCTAATCTTATATTTTACATAAAACCAAAATAAAATATCAAATAATATTTTTAAATCAACCTATATATGTATAATGCTACAAACTGATGAGAAAATAAAATTAATGTCAAATAAATATTCTAAAAAAAATTTCTAAGCTTAAAAACTTCCAATTTAAAATAAGTATGAAAATATCTCTGTATCCTGTACATAAATGAGAAATAAAAATATAGGAACATTAATAAAATACAGGCATAATTCATTTTCTCAATAAACACAAATTAATACAACATTTAATAGTTTCATATACCTTTCATTAATGTATGTATACTAAAATGTGATCCATCTACAACTTAGTATAAATATAATCAGCACTTTTCATTTTATTTAATATTAAAATAACTTAAGTTTCTAGAAACATTACAAATGAAAAGGCAATGTAAGTAATAATAATAATGGTATTGTTGTTGTTATATGGTATCAATTAATGTCAATACCACATGATCATATAAATATGCCTCTTTATAAAATTTTCAAAATAATGTAGATAGAAATAATGTGCAGCTGCTTTCTTTCTGCATAGTTTTAAATAATGTCTATGTATCATTTTATAATATAACTGAACAATATATATATATATATTAAAAAAGACTCAATAAATAAAACAAATAAAGGATAGTAGACAAAAAAAAATAAAGCCCCTCCTCAAGAAGAATTATTAGAAGTTTTAAAGTGTCTCAATATAGATTTCAGATTAAAACAAGAAAATAATCAATAGATAACTGAAGATTTTCAAAACATATACTCTATTTGCAGAAACCATAAAAGCAATATAGACATTAATAAAAATAAAAAAAAAATGAATATTTTCATACTGCAAATATTTAATCAATTGATATTTGTTTTATAATACAGTATGTTGAAATGGAATATTTACCGTCATATCCGTTTCATCTAGTTACATCCTACAACCCACTCTTTGCCAGATTTAAACCCTAAAAGTATCTCAAAACATGTCTATACAGATATATGAGTGTAATCATGTGTATATAAGTGTGTGTTAATGACTGTAATCTAACTATCACATATAAATTACAGTAATATCTTTATTAAAAGTAATGAATAATTTAACGCACAATTTAATTCAACTTCTATTTCAAATAGCTTAAATCATATGCATATATGTGTATTATGTTTATCACCATCATACATATATAGCATCTTGTTATTTTGTTATTTACTATAGTTTCTAAAATGATCTATAAAATAAAATCACGCAATTCAAATTTAAGATGGGATGGCATGTTAATTGATGTTAAAAATATTAAAACAATAGATATTTGTCGAAATATATTTTCTCCTAAGATAAACATTTATCCAACTTTGTAAATCCCTGAAATCTTACTTGAAAATAAAAGGTAAATTTCTTGAAAACATCCTGTTCAAGAAATATACAAAAGACTGGAGTTATTTTGGTTCTTAAAATTATGGAACTTAAACATGCTAATAGCTTGTTTTGCTGAAAAAAACTTTGTTATTAAAAATGTAATTTAATAGAAAATGAATACAAATAGGCTATCTTTTTCTATGTGAGACACACATTGCTAAATTTTGGAAGTGTTTAATATGGTTGAGTAGGACAGGCAGGAGTTGCTGTTCTCTAAATCTGGAAAATGGTGATTTCCTTCTCCATCCTACATGCTGAAGGCACCTAGACATTATAGTGATGGAAGACATTCCTGTGACAGACCTGCTGCCTATCCTAACAACAGTTGTTGCTGACATACCTGCCACTAAGAGATGATGATGCCAAAAAAAAGCTCCATCAAAGAGCCGAAGGTAAAATTCCTAAGGACAAGAGCTCTCAAATGAACTTCAACTCTTAAATCTAAAGCTATAGCTATTATATAAATCTTACTGAATGATCGAAGTCAATTTTAATTTCTAAAATTTTGTGTCTAGTTAAATTGTGGAGTCACCAATTAATACTTGCCTTATTCTCTGTAAATTTTAATATCTGTAAAACCTTTGATTTTATGTAAACTAAAAGATAAAATTAATGACCATATTATTAGATGTAATCTATCTTTTACTTTCACGCTTGTGGTGATACTTATACTATTTTCTAAATTTTAGTTATTGATATTTTATTTTCTTATATATGTGATAATTTGCTAAATGTCACTCAAAACAACGAGTGTATTAATTATAAGTTTGTGCAGAAGATATTATTTGTATCTTCGATCTAATAAATATAAAATAATGCTTAGTTATCCTAACCCAACTCACTGTTTCAAAATTAGATTAATTAATAATAATATTTGATCATCTTGCAATTGTTATAATAATCCAAATTGATTTTAAATTTGGTCTTAAATATGGTTATTCTGGTTTGCCAATATTATGGTTATAAAATCTGATTTCTAAAAGTTATTTTACCTAATAAGGGAATTCCAGCCATAGATATATATTATGCAGGTATATTTTGTAGTTCATAATTAATTCCACCCCTTAAAATATGCCTCCCACTATTAAGATCTGGTTGATGACATAGATCAATTATTTATTAAATGGGATTATTAGTTTATTAATTCAGCCCCTTTTGATTATTGCATTAATTTTAAATGCTTAATTTATGAATTGGCTTGTATTAGCAGCTCAGAGATTTGCTAACTATTTTAAGGCATACTTTATTTTTAGTATAAATGTTATACTGCCTTTGTGCATTGTGAATGTAACTTTATAATATATATCCCTATCTAGCTAATCCTCATGGGTCAACAGCAGAGACCGTCCCATTTATCAGCAGCCTGCATAATGGTAGTTACATGTCATACCCATGGGCCAAATTATTCAGGTAAAAGCACAAAAGATGCAACTGGGATAATGATTCAGGGTCTTTGAATAGCCTACCCAATCTCCAAACTTCTGTATTTCAAATTAATTAAGTTATTAGCAAGCTACTCAGTTCCAAATGGACCACATTTTATATGTGGAAATAATTGCTCATTCATACTGCCATCTTTAATAAAGTTTAGTAATTTGCCTATAGAAAACTATAAATGACACTAATTTAGCCCATTCTCCCTTTGTATATATATATATATTCATGACTTATCAGAAGCCATGAAAATCTCTAGTGCAATAAGTTGTAATTTGCATCACTTATCGAGCTTAATAATGCACTCAAACTTTAATTTATTTAGCTTATATATTAGCAATATTAATGCTGTAGCATATATGTCTTCGGTTATCATCATAACCCTATTATTGAGCAGCCACAATAAAGAAGTAAATATTATTTGGCATATTAAGTTGAAATAGGCATTACTGGGCACAAAAGTTATTGGATACACTTAAACTAGATAACCGACAATGTATTACTTTCAATTAACCTTATTTCACTGTATAATGCATGATAGCATTAATTTAGTTGTATTTTGATTTCTAATTGAGTGTAACTTATTTTATTTTCATTATTGTTAACTAGAATAAACTTATTTAAATTTACCTCATCTCCATTATCATTTTTGCTATATTCCAATCCAATTAAATTATTGATTAAATATGTTTAATATATATTGTAATTAAAATATTAATATTGCACCTTTTATTACTTAAATTTATGCTATTATTAGTTTGTTAACCCATTTTTGTGTTCCACGTGAAATTGGAATTTGAGTCTCATTTCTCTCTATGTTTGGAGAAGAGTTGCAGATTAAAATGGAACCTACATGTAGCATCAAGAATATTATTCATAGAATATTAGATCACAGAGCACTGGTCAATTGGTTGAAGCTTGATTGGACCTAGGATCCTCATCCCATTTCGATCAGGTTTAGTATATTTTATCTGGACCCTGTGTTTTATATGAATGTACAATTCTGACCATTACAATATGAAAGTACACTGGAATTGTGATTCTGACAAGCTCCATTCTCTAGAAACTTCACATTTAGACAAGATATGAAAAAAATTTCCAATAAGCCAACTAAGTACAAATATAGCATATATCTGTATTATAAATAGTGATTTTTATTTAACTGTGTATGGTTTAAGCTTTCGTTTCAATATGTATTGTTTAAAAAATTAGATTTTGTATATATACTTGAAGAGCAGAGATGAAAAAAAAAATTAAATAGTTAAATTATTCTTTTTCCCATTTATTTTGTAACAAATTTATGAAATCTATGTCTACTATAAAGCAGTTGAACTAATAGTGAAGAATATTCTGGAAAAAAAAAATTACAGATATGAAATTTAAAAAATAAAATAAAATCCCCTTAATTTGTTTTAATTTTCTGTTTATTCTGTAATGTATTTGTATTTAAATTTAGTATTTTTATATATCACAAAGTTGATGATTTGCATGCAAAAATATATTCCAAAATATTTCTTAGTAATGGGTTCTGAGTCCAATGCATAAATAATTACCATAAATGTTTTTCCATCTCAATATCAATCACTCATAAGTGAGTGTTATTAATCTAATTTTAAAAAAATAAAAACAAAGATGGAGAGAAAAATGAAAAATAAAATGTTATAAAAAAAAAAAGACTGAAGCAAGAACTGTTGTGTATGTAACTAAAGAATGAAAATACAGTTGTACAAATATGCAATCCTATTTTAAGTGTAGAAAGATAGCAAGACTTTGTACTCACTAATTGAATGAGGATAGTAGTATATATATATCTAATACATATATGTAAAGTATAAATGGAAATATTAGAGCATATTACATAATATTTTAGTTATATCAATTTTGATAGTGAATACAAATTAATTTTTGTTTTACTTTTGATAAATTATTTAAAACTGAAATGATGCTATGATTTTTAAATTTAAATAGTTTTTAAATCTAATCCTTAAAAATAAACAGCATGTTAAAAAGATGAAAATGTTACAAAATATTTAAAATATAAAAATAATAAATTTACATTAATGTAATTGAAAAAAATAATCAAAATAAAATAGATTGCACAATAGGAGAGAAAAAGGCAAAATCTAATATTTAAGAATAATTCCAAATGAATATATAAAATTTATATGGAAAAAAAAATACTAATAAATTTATAATGCAATTTATGATTTGGAAAATAACTAATACATTTTCTTTCAATATGTTTCCATTTTCTTCAGTTAAAAAAAAGGTTTAATAATAAGGAAGTGTAAATTTTAGAACAATTACTATGGTTTAATTTTGTATGCAGATAAAATTTTAATAAGGATTTTGCATGAGCATTTCTAATAGATTAATGACTTTTATTTAAAAAATAATTTAGATTTTAAAAAAATAAATAGATGTGAATTTATTGATAAGGATTTTAGAATAAATAAGTTTGAGCAATCTTGGTAAAAATAAAATCATTGTTGCATGTTCTGAAATGTTAAAGTTACAGATAAATATATATATATGAATATAACAAACCATAATTGAAAAATTAAAATAACGTGGATGATTATATAAAGCAGAACTTATATATATATAGGCCACCCCAAAATAATTATTATATATTTTATCTGCTTGTAATTTTATGTTTTTTATTAAGTAAAAATGAGTCTTCAGTGAAATATTCAAGAACTTATATTTGAACTATGAAAAATTTGTAGTGAAATGATGCTAAGAAAGTAACAATATAAATAAAATTGAAAGACAGTTGGCAAAATAAATGCAAATAGTATTTTTTCCAAGAATCTCAAATAAGTTCAAATTGAGATCTTGAAAAGACTTCAATGAACCCCAAAGAAATCTGATAATGCATTCATAAACTAGGAATCCCAAAGTCAACATTCAATGCAATTCAATACTTGGTATCTTTGACATTTCACAAAATTATAAAAGTAATGAATTTAAATATATAAAAAAATGTAGAGTGCATTTATTACACAAAGTATATATAATTATTTTTTATATACCTTATATAAATATATTATTTCTCAATAGATTTATATTAGCTTTGGAGAAAGGAAATAACAATAACTATTGATAAGGAAGATAAATATAGCAAAATGATAAGCAGAACTTGTGAAATTTATATTATGTTTCAAACAAAACTAAATGTAGATAAATATAAAATTATCAAGATATGTTGAAATAATAAAAAATGTAAATGGATTTAATTTTTCCAAGAAGTTATGATAAAGATTAGCAAAGGTTACTGAAGATGAAGAAATTACACAAGAAAAACTGTGAATCTTTTCAAATAAGAAAAATATATTAAAAATGTTAAATTTCGATTTAACAGACTATTATGGTTTTGAATTGGAACTAAACTTTGCAAAATAATCTCTCTATAGTAAATCTCAAAGGAAGCATATATTTTTGATGTGCATGATTTTATTTTTTTCTGGATAAGGTACCAATAAAAATTTCTGACATAAACTGCTTGGAAATGTTTGCTAACTCCCAGAAATTTGCCATTCACCAAATGGGAAATCTATTTTGACTTAAATGATAAAAGTAGTGACATAAAAAATACTTGACTAAAGATTCTAATGGTTGGTCAATAGATTTTTAATCCAAGATAAAAAATTATTAAGAGATAAAGATCTAAATTTATAATTTTAAAAAGATGACTTTAAGATTCTTGTGCTTTGGATGATGTAGAAATGTTCATGGTTAGGGGGAGGGGATATATTTTTGAGATATGTTTTGAAAAAAAAATTAAATTGGATGAATATGGTTAGAAAAAATATATGAAAAAGAATTATAAACGATATGTTAAAAGAAAATTGTAAAAATGAAAAGATGCACAAGAAAACAGTGAATAGATGAACTTAAAGAAAAAAAGACTGAATAAAATAAAAGATGAACATTTTGAATGTCAGTCTGTCACACCTTAGTAATTTCAAATTAGTTTGTTTGTCGTTGACTAGTCTAAAACAAACTGAGGTTCACTATAAGTTTTTTATTATATAGACAAACATATATTTTAAAACACATTTTAAAATAACAAAATACTAATGAATCAATGAATCAACAAATAAAATGTGCACAATTGATTATTATATTACACATAAATAAATATATAAGAGTAACATTATTTTTAAAATGCAACTCATAAATTTTTATAATTATAATACATATTCAAAACATAAAAATCAGTTGTTATTTTTTTAACTAGTATAATTAAAAAAGTGAATAATAAATTTTAAAAGCTTTTTATGCAACTTTTATAGATGCTAAAGTTGTAAAAGTTATAAAAGCGAGTTGTTTTGCCTGAAGCTATTTTAAGAAAAACAACAAGTTGATGAAGTAATAAAGAAAAATACGGAAGTTAAAATTTTTTAACACATGAATAACTTTTGCAGCCCCCCTCCCCTAAGATTTTTTTTTTTATTACAAGAAAACAACTTCCTATTTGTGAACATATTACTAATTTAATAATCACAACTGTCTTCACTTATGCTGATTACGCTTTCTCTCCCCTCCTTAAAATTGTAATTAATCTGTGAAGTGAGAAATTAAAATGGCATTAATTCAAAATTATATACAGACTTATTTACCATTCGTAAAATAAGAGGCTGCAAACTAATGACAGGTCATTCATGAGAAATCATCCTATTCAAATGTTCACTAGATGTCGACGTCGACTTGACTTACTTAATAATAGTGATAGTAACTATTGCATATACAGTAATATGAATTACAAATGAGAGACTACAAAATTTCTTAAACTTCTAGCTGATCCTCAAAATTGTAAGCTTTATTTACGGATTAATTAAAGAGTCTTACTTAGGATTCTCAAGAACAGACGTGACTTTTTTAATCATTGAACAATTTTCATCACAACTGAAATTTTTCTTCATTAAATGTTAACATTAAAAAAGAATTAAATTTTTTAAATAAAATTTAGCTTTTTATAATTAAAAAAAAAAATGATTCAAATATAAAAAAGTCTCTTGCAGGGCAAAGCCCAACAGCCTCTCATAAAACAATGAAAGTGGAAGTTCCAATTAGCTAGATTTAGTTGTTTTTATTACACTCTCTAATTAAGAATAAACAGCTAGATGCTAATTTAGCTGTTCAAGAATGAATGTTTATCTGCGTTAGACTATGGACCAAGCGGGGGGAAAAAAAATCCTAAGCATGATTGGTCTTAAAAATCTTCAAGTTTACTTGGTGCCAGGGCAAGTGGATACACTACCATTGTACCACAAGTTATTTTAATTAAGATATTATTGTTCAAACTTAATGACAATATTTTAATAAACAGATTTATTTTAATCATTGACAGAGATTAGCCAATATCTGCCACTTCTTTTTTCTTAAGCTAAAGAGAATGCTGGAACATGTCTTTAAGCTTGAAGATATCTAGCTTTAAAATTACATAAAAATGAATTATTTTTATTTGAATTGAAATCATGAACATAATAATTTCATTCCCAGAATATTGTTTTAAATATAAAATTTTAAAAAAAAGTATTTTATTAGCAAAAAAAAAAAAAATCTATCCACATATTAAATTTCATACTCCTTTTTATGGTTACTAAAAGAAAAAAAAACTCTTGAAAACCATTAACAATACACATAGATTCCTACCAGCATTGTAACTTCATAGACTACTAGAATTTAAGTAAAGTACAAAATTATATTTATTTTTGTTCCATGCATTATATTGATTTCATTTTTAAAATTTAATTCATTCTTCTTTTCAGAAATTAACAGCGTTTTATTACATGTATAATGTGATGTTATATCTTCATTTATGTTCAGTACATCAATTTCTTATACTGCATCATTATTCCATTATTTGTCTTCAGATATCCTTTTGTAGAGCTTATAATACCATGTCTTTACCTATACTCTCTTTTCCTGTTTTATTAAAAGCAATCACAACCCAATCTTCTTTATTAAATATGACAATGAAATTGCATTTGTTCAACCACAATTTCATCATTTAATTACATTTACAATAATTCTAATTCTTTTTGTTTTCTTTACTTTTTTAACTTCTTATCTTTCTATTTTAATGTTGTTGTTTTTTTAATTGAAATGGCCACACTCATTTATTTGCAAGTGGCTGCAAGTGATGATAATATTAATCCCATTTTAATAATAATTATTTGTTTCAATACCCTCTTATTATAAGCTCATTTTCATTTTTAAAATCACAAACAAAAAGTCAAAATAAAATCTTTTACTCCATACCCTTTGAATTTTTTTTCATTTATGTACAATTTACCATGTTCTTCTTACAACATCCTATATCACAAAAACAAATATTTTATAATCTCCCATCTTGCATATGTTTCCATTTCTACTTTTTTTTGTTGGTATGCCCTAAATTCTAGTATTATCCTATACACATTCATATTCTATTTCTTTTTTCCTTACCAATTTATCTACTCTCCTTCCATATCACTCATAATTGTGCATGTGACAAAGATTTTTTTTTTTACATTATCATTTCATTTATCATATGAATACATTTGCCAACACTAAAGCTACATATTATATCTTTCTAGCCTTTCAAATATTTGGTCCTTACCTCATAATTCTCCAAAAAATTATAATTTATTTTAATTTTATTCATTAGAAATAATATACATTACCTTTTGTGCTGTATCGTTACTCAAGTCTTCTGGCTAATACAAATCATCTCATTTCCAAATGTTAAGATGCACTATCATTCCATTCCAAATTATTCTACAGATATCACATTTATTTTATGAAAAATATGACAAATTTTTAGCATAGCCTTTGATAGAATCGCCTAATTGGTTAGAATGTCACTTTAAATTCAATATTTATGAATGTAATGATCCCTGAATCAATTCCCCATTAGCAACTGTTACTAATCAGCCTGCAATAACTGAAGAATACCATCTGAAATGTTGCATTATATACTAAACTCGTGCTATTACAAATTCTTGAATATATTTGAAAAGTATAAATAAAATTTCAAATTTTCTAAAAACATTTAAGGATTAACTAGATCGTAGAAATAGACTAACATATAATTACAATTAAAATACCATCATCACAAACTTTCAGACAAATGCTAATTCCAATCTGTCTACATTATTTTTTTATCAGTTAATAAAATACCAAAAAAAGTATACTCTTCTATTTTTTTTAAATATATACATCTCATTTCCCCTTCTTTATTCTTACTTTTAATTACCAATGTCTGGTTTCTCCTGGATAAAACTTTCATATCTCTTCATAATTCCATAACACATTGAATAATTAAATTGAAAAGTCAGAACCCTGTTTCAAAAATGTAAACTGTTATTGTCTTTATTCTATTCTCTTCTGGAAAATTGGAGCATCTGATCTCATTTTTTGGATTAACATGACTCTATTCATCAATTAAGCTTTCCAGTTAATCTTTTTATAATAGTTCTTTTCTCATTTAAAAAATAATAATTTAAATCCAACTAAGTTCATGTCTCCTGCAGTATTTGCAACAAAGGAGCTGTCATAGTATATACTCAATCCATATCCCAAAATTTCTATTCTAATTTCTAAAATAAATAACAATGATGATAATGAACATTCCTGTTTTAATAATATTTTAACTTCCAATGAATCTATATTCTCCAAGTATATAAAGTATACTTGTATTCAAATATTAGTGTGAATATTTGCAAATAAAAATTTTGTAGCATAGATTTTCAATTCCCTGTAACCTGTTTCCATCTATTTTATCATATGCCTTTTCTAGATCTAAGAATGCTATATATTTTTCTTTATTTCCACCATAATTAAATTCAAAAACAATTATAAAAATTTTATTTTCATTGTCTTGTTAATGAAACTTGTTCTGGTCTTTAAAATATTATAGATCTATCCAACTCCTAATTTTACATATTATTATGTATAAATATTTTATATATAGATGCAATTGCTACCATTAAAAATAAATAAATAACCTATTTTTGCTATAAATAAATAATCTAATGACTTTATTGCTTGGAAGTTCACAAATAAGTACTGCAAATAACACAACTAGATAGAATCCATGAAACTTCAGCTCCAGTATTTATCATTCTATCACTGCATCAAACCATGCAAGGCATTGTAAATATTTATAAGGTATTTCTTTTAACCATTATATATTAATATAATTCTCAGATATTTTTACATTTCTTTAAAATCTTATCAATATCATTTCTTAAAACAATCCTTACACACTTTTCTTTATAGTCTACCTATTTGTTTTATCTAATTATAAATATTGTTTTATCTATATTTTATAATAATTTTCTTAGTGCAATAATCACTATCCACATTCTTATTCCACGTTTTGCATTACAAGCAATAGATGTCTTTTCAACATCTCAACTGTTATAATTTCTTTCATTTGTTGCTAATCTTTCTTATATGCAAAATTTTAAGACTTTTTGAACAATTAATTTTTAATTCCTTTCTCTAATTTCTTATTTAATATATTCCATTTTCATTTCAATTCTCTTCGTGTAATTTCTTATTTTTTTCTTTTACATAATTAAGTTAATTAATATTTATTTTCTTAGTTGTTTGTAATATTTTTATTCTTTACATACCCTTTTTTTTACATTTATTCCAAAATAAGCTTCATCCATATGTTTCTATTATTTCTATAAATCATGAAAGTATATATATATAATACTTGTTCTTTATTACTAATAAATATTAAATATATATTAATGATTTATAGAGAAAATAATAATAAAGAACAAGTACCTCCAACATCTATTATATATTCCGAATTGCCCAGAATTTTAAATGAAAAAGTGAGAGATGTAATTAAATTTATGAAGAAAGAAAAAGCTCCAGGTAATGATGGAATTATAATCGATATATTAAAAGAAGAAAATGAAGAGATAGAAAAAATTTTGGCAAAGAATATACCAAATGTTTAAATGATAAAGATGTACCAGATGATTGGGAGAATGCAGTATTAATATTAATATTTTAAAAAGATGATAAAGAAGACATTAGAAGTCTTTTATCCATTTTATAAAAAAAAATTACCAAGATAATTACAACTCATCTACAGAGAGCATTGGATTTCCACCAATCAAGAGAACAAGCTGGATTTAAAAGTGGTTTTAGTACAATAGATTATATCCAAATATTTATAGAAGTTATGGAAAGGACCAGTGAATATAAGTTGTCATTATACTTTGGATGTAAGTTATGAAAAGGCATTTGATTCTATAAGCATTTATTCAGTAATTAAAGAGTTGGGTCATTAAAGTATAGGCTCATGATATTGTCATATTCTGAAGAATATTTATAAAAATGCAACAGTAACAATTAGATTACATAATGATACTAGGAAGGATGACATTGAGAAGGGTATAAGATAGGCTGACTCCATATTTCCAAAACTTTTTACAGCAGTGCTGCAAGAAGTATTTTGTGGATTAAAATAGGAAGCTGAAGGAATAAAAGTAAATAAAGATTATTTAAGTCATTTAGATTTTGCAGATGATGTAGTTGTTTTTGCAAATAATGCTTTAGAGCTTCATGAAATGTTACAGGTTATCAGTTGAAAGTAAGAAAGTTGGGCTAAAGGTAAATGTTAAAAACACTGAAGTAATGTTCAATGGATTTTCTCAAAAGTTGAAAATAAAGATTGATTATGATGAGTTAGAAGTTGTTAACATCTACAAATACCCTTGGTCAAATTATTACTACAGATTGAAACATAATGGATGAAATTAATCATAGAATTAAACTTGTTTGGAGTGCTTTTGAGAGAAATAACTTAATACTAAAAGGAAATATGCCTATGTGTTTAAAAAGGAAAGTTTTTAATAAATGTGTTTTACCAACTCTTACTTATGGATCTGAGACTTGGACACTTAATAGAAGGGCAATACAGAGACTTCAGACCAATCAAAAAACTATGGAAAAATGCATATTAGGAGTAACAAGAAGAGATTGAAAATGCAATATATGGATAAACCAAACAGGTGTTACTGACATCGTTGAAAAATTAAAAGACTGAAGTAAAGTTGGGATGGACATATTGCTAGAAAAGAAGATAATAGGTGGACAATTGAAATCTTAAACTGAATTCCAAGAGATTGTAAAAGACCTATAAAGAGACCACATGTGAAATGGATGGATGAAATAAAGTGTAGAGTAATATGAAGAAGAAAAGCTAGATATCAGAGATGGATTAGACTTGGAGAGACCTTCATCCCACAGTGGACTGATAATAGTTGTCGATGATAATGATATAATACTTATTTAGTTCTGCATTACATTAGTCCATTTTTCAAAAAATACTTTGAATTTTATCATTTCTCATTATTATTTCTAAAATATTGTCAAATATATTCAATTTAGATTCATTATTTATATTTCACTCATTTTTTTTTCACTACTAAACTTCCATATCTGAATTTCCAATCATCACTAATTCTATCAACATAAATTCTGATCGCTGTTATATTCTTTTACATCAGCAAAATCTTTCTCTTTATTTTTCTTAATTCTCAAAATATCTAGAAACAAATAATCAATAGAATAGTTCAAATCATTTTTACTTATGAAAACTCATTATGTATTGCCCTCAGTTCTCAATTTTCATCCCATTCTTTTCATGCACTTTTTTAAAAATGTATTCAAATTTTTCAGTTTATTAATTTCATTAATGTGTAATTCACATCATTTATCTGAATATCACAAATGCTCTCAATCTGCTCTCTTATTCTATCCATTTAGTTAAATATGAATCTATTTCCTTCTAATTATGTCTAATCTCCCACAAATTCCTCACACTATCAAAATATTCTTGATATCCCATATTTTTTCATTATCACATCTAATCACTATCTCTCAATGTCATTCTGAAAAAATAACAATTCATTAATCCTCAAATGGATTTCACCATTGCTAATACAACTGACTGTAAATATCATTTGTAAAAAATAACAAACTATTTTTTTTCTCTTTGAGTTGTAATGGGCATACATATTTGTGAAAGGCTGTTATTGCTGTTGACGATGATGATTTCTAAATTAATCATTCAATATCTATTAGACAAACAATAGTAATCTATGCATTTAAATCATTACTATGTCTAAGTGTTGATATGCATCATCTGATATACTGAAAAATATAAATAAAGACAATCTAATAAAGATATCAAACTAAAGTTCAATGCAAGGAAATTGAAATGGACAAAATTATATAATCAATACTTTGATTTAATGTATTAAATTAAATAAATATTGCTAATCTCAGGTTTCAAATTAAATATAATTTAAAAATAATCAGTCAGGAATTAGTTCTAAGGAACAAGTATATTAGAAATACTTGCTGAATGCAAATCAGTAAAACAGTTGTGAATTGAAAAAAAAAAGACAATCTGAATAAAAATAAAAATGAAGCATCATAAAATCTAGAGATATTGCTTGGAATTAATTTTTTGAAAGTTGTTTTAGATATCACAATTAATTCTTTAAAGAAGAGATATGGAAATTAAAAACTCATACTGATTATTTAGAACTTTAATCTATGAATAAAAAAAATGTTTAAAGCGTGAAGCTTATAAAACTATGATGATTATTTACAAAATTATCTCAAAGATGGTGAAAATAAAGAATTAGACCTACTAAAGTTTTTAATAAACTAACTGCTTTCAGATATATATTTTTATAAGAATTATAAAGTCATTAAGTATAATAAAATATATCTATATTTAATATTGTATTGCTATATATGTAGAAATGACAAAAGACCATTTTCACAATTAAAATTAATAATATATATATAATTAAAAATTATCATATAAATATCTTATTGATGTATCAAAGTGATATTTGTAATAAGTAGATTAACAATTTTGTGAACATTAGCATGAGAGATTTAAATTTGCTTTATAAATGTTCCTTTTTAAAAATAAATATTAATAAATAAAATTTAACAATTAGATTTATAAACTATTCACCTGTAATATTAAAATAAAAATATTTTTGCACTAAGTTATTATAAACTATTATGAAAAAATTATATATAAAAGTTGCAAATTTATGTTTTCTAATTTGGTTAAAATCTCTTTTTTATATAATTTTGTACTCCAAATTACACGGTATTAAAAATGGCATAAAATTCAAATTTGAAAAAAATACCAATTAATGCCTTTTCCTTTCAAATCATACCAAATATTAGTTGTTCTTTAAAAAAAAAAAAATAGTTATTGGGACAGAACAATTCCCTTTTAATAATCCTTTTAACTTTTAAAACTCCCAGAAAAAATCAAAATATATTTTCCCATAACCTAATATTTTATGCTTTTAAATTTTTAAATATTTTGTTTTGCATATAAATTTGCATAATCAATTATATATATACATTTTTTTACAAACCTGACTTCAATCCAAATAAAAACCTCAAAATAATAAATAAAATGCTGTGCTAAGAAAAATATAAATAAATAACAATTAAAAATATATATAAATGGGGGGAAAAAATTGTTTAATTCATCTTTACTTCATTTAATTTAAATAAAAGAATACTTATATTTGAGGTGTATGCATCCAAAAGAGACTTAAGACACTTTTCCTAAAAAGTTTAATTTCATTCAAATAGATATAGAAAACAATTTACCAATCGTTAAAATTCACTAAAATACAAATAATAAATATAAATGAGTTATTTTTTACTAACTTAGATTTGAGAGAAGAATTTTCTATATTTTTTTTACAAAGGCTGAGAGCACATTTTGAAAATATAAAAGTGCAGGCATGAAAATTATTAAAAACTGAGAAATAACAAAATTTCATAAGTATATTTTGAATTATTTTTTATATTAATTAATTTAAGCAAGTTTATTTATCTAATCAATTAACCATAAAACAATGATCTGAAACTAGTAATATTTATTTGTCACATGATAAGTTACCCAAATCATATAATGCTTGAGCATTAAATGTGATAGTTCTATTACTTGTTGACTAATTTATTTATTTTTTTACTTTCATCAGATTGGCATCCAGAAATGTTTATCTCCCAAGTCCACCATTAAGTTAAATTGCTTGAAATAAAATTCTTGGCATAATTTTTTTCATGAACACTATTAATTCATTTCAAATTTGCAAAGTTCAGTTATCCTTTGATTTTTTTTTTTTTTGTCTTTATATTGAACTTTAAACATAAACAAGATGTGTATTAAATGAAATACTAGTTATATCTTTTATAATAATAGCATTAATCTATATTTAACAAATTCTCAATTAATAAAAAAAAAGATCAATATAAAAATCAGACAATAAAATAATATACACTAACTCCATCAGTATAATAAAAATAATAATTGCTCTAAAGATGAAAGACCTAGATTGCAAAAAATAAAAAGCAACTACATTTTCACAACTATGATCACTAATATATATTTTTTCTCCAAAGCAATGTCTCCAACTGTAAAATATTCTCAAATCATTATGTTTTAAATTATTAGGGTATACTAAAATCAAAAATGAAAATTCTCTACAAAAGTCTGACAAGGCTAACTTTTTCTTTACTAATTATAAAATTTTTAAATTCATGATGAATGAATCATAAAATCAATATAACTATTTTTTTTCTTCCAAACTATCATAAACATCATTTGTGCTATATATGCAATCAATGCTTCTATACCTATATATCTATCTATATAAACTGCCACATCCTTTCCCGATCTTCCTATCTTGGCTGGTTTAAATGTATATAGAATAAATCAGATTTTCATTTTCTAGATTAGATTATTCTCAAACAACATAAACATATTTAAATAATCAATAGCTCAGGAGTTCATAAAAAATTTGACTATTGGAATGATAGAGCTAGAACCATGATCCATCTTTTGAATTCCAAAACTCACAACTCTAACCCTGTGCTAAATCATACAGGAATAAATATTTTATGATGTCAAACAAAATTAACATTAAATAATTAGAAAATAGATATAAAAATGACACTTAATTGTAATTTTATTTCAATAAATAAGGGTTCACATAACCTATTGATTTCTTAATATTAGGTCCTTTCCTGCATAGCTAAAATAAACTATGTCTAGGCACCCTTGGAAATTACATACCTATATGGAAGAGGGAACTTTTAAAAAGTTTAATTAAGGATGATAGCAATATATAAGAAAAAAAATATGAAGAATCCCTCCAATACTAAAGTTAATATCATGTTACTATCTTTTATAATTTTTACAGACACTACATCAACACTCATCTAATCTGAAACCCTTTATCCTCTAATTAGATACTCATTTACCAAATGCTGTGGAATACCTAGCTTGGCATTATAAACTTTTTATTTGAAATAAATATTCTAAGCCAGTTTGGGATCTCAGGTCTGGCAAGAGAGGCAGATGCACTACTTTTATGGCCATGAATAATTCAAGGCATCCATGTTGGAGTAAAATAAATTAAATTCTTTTTAGTCAATATATAAATACTCCAGTATTTTTTTAAAAATGATCATCAAAAGTTTGACAATTTTATAATAAAATTTCTATATCAAAACTGAAAAAACAGAAAATAAATTCATTAAGCATATTATAGATATTGTAATCCACAATATTTCTTTAATAAAATCTGCTGAAATCAATAGATGTTAATAAATTTGAATATGCACTTGACTACCTTAAAACAGCAGTTAATTTAATTCTCTCCTATATAGACTTAAAAGACATATATTTTCTTAAGAGCTGCAGATGCTTATAATATTTTTAAGAATCTAAATATCTTAGAATCCAAAACTTAGAGTGGTCAAACTATCCAAAAATAATACATAAAAGCAAAATTGGAGCAATTTTAAAATCCAGAAAACTTATCAAATTATCACAAGATGTTGATTATTATGTGTTACAAGTTCTTTGAAAGTATAATCTTTCAAAAAAACATGCTTATACATAAAAACCAACTAGCTTTAGAAAATTGCTAAGAACAAGTTTTATCTTTAACTATTCACATTGAAAAAGTTTTCAAAATAATGGCAGGTAATAAATACCTTTATTAATCTAATCTCAACCCTTAAAAAAAATTCTAAAAAGCTTTCAAAATTCTGAAATACTGGAAAATCATTAATTTACTTGACAAATTACTTTTTAATTGAAATTTTCAAATACTTTTAAATAACAACTGTAACAAACAAATTTTATGAAATGTCATTGTGAAGAATCTAATTATCTCACTTTATTTACTATATTTATTATCCAACATATAATTACAAATTCTTGTAGTTATATATTGGATGACTTCTATCATCCAATTGAATTATAAATGTTTTTTTTTTTTTAAATTAAATTTCCATGCTACATTGTCACTGGCTAGGCCAGCATCATCTGTATTTGTAAAAACGTAAATAAAATTTGATTTTTTTTTCTAAAAAATTTAACAATTTAATTAGATAATGCAGTCCTTTAGTATTTTCCAACTGAAGATGTATTACCCTGAAGCCATATCAGTCTAATCTTCAGATCTTTAAGATAACATCTCTAAGTGATTTGCGGACAAATGCAATCGCTAAAATTTGTCCGCAAATCATGTGGACCCGGCACATTAATGATCGCAAGATCAGACTGATATGGCTTCAGGGTAATATGTCATTGGTTGGAAAAAAATTTTAAAAAATGTACATGCGTGCGTCAAAATAATTTAGAAATTAAAAATAATTAAATGTAAATTTGATAATTTAGAAATTGAAAGTAACTAAGTGTAAATTTTATAATTGTACAAAAATTTTTTTGTAAATTTAAAATAAATAGACAACTACTTTTCCCGATTATCTGGCATTATTAATGGTGACCTGGATAATAACTTACTCTATATTATGAATTTTTATAACAAAAAAAAAAAATAATAATAAAAATGTACTTGCGTTAAAAATTATCTTATCTTTACAATATTTCTGATGGTATTTAACTCAATTATTTATGTTAAAAATATATAAAACAAACAATTTGAAAATGTGTCTCATTTTTTGATTGAAAATTAGAAAAGTCAGCGTGTAGCGCTGTAATGGGTGAGGGGAACCTTTTTTTGTTTTTGATGGGCCAAAGGAATGGCCAATATATGCTCAATCATAAAATACAAAACCACCGTCAATGCCAGACATTGTATTACTCTCATAGCTGTAATTTTTATAATTGCGGATGAATTTATAATAAAAAAATTTCTGTATAATATAATTCAGAAATTAAAAAAATTAATTAATTGTACTTTTTATAATTGCAGAAGAATTTACAAAATAATATACATCCAAATGACTTTATTTATTAGAAACAAAAATGAAAATTACTTATAAATAGCGTCCACTGTGGTAGACTAGTCACAAAAGACAGACAAATGACAAAATTTCCCAAAGCTCTCTCTGATTTTTAAATCTCGCGGGTAAAAAAAATCCAAAAATTGAATTAATCATGTCAGTGTCTTGGTTGCCATGACAACCTTGTCATGTTATCGTCAATGATATCTACTGGAAGGAAAATCAGTAAGTATAAAATGTCATTGGTTGAATAATACTAAAGTACCGATAATGCAAAACACAATCATATAATTACAAGTAAAAAGACATCATCCTCTTTAATGATTGAAGCCTTACCTCTAATCCCATTGAGGTAATTTATTCAATCTTCTATCCAATCCTCAGCATTTGATCATAATTTTTGAAACATTAAATATAACATGTGTAATCTTAGATTTTAGTCTTAATTTCCTCTTTTACCAAAAGTTAAATTTAAATTATTTCTAGAAACAATCTTCTTAAATACTGATTGCCAAAAGTTAAAAATATGATGACACAAATATTCTAAGATAACTTCCTTAACACTAGTTATTCAACTGCAGAATCTAAACAAATAATTCTTGTAAGAAATAAGTAAAAATATTAGTTAAGGACTGAGTCATACTTTTAAACAAGAACCTCATGAGCATAGTACATTCATGCTGTGTGAAACTTGGGAATTTTATCAGGCTCTAAATTATCATAGGATATTTCTTTTTTGGTATTTGGTCTATAGCCAATCCAGATAGTTATTCAATATTAGTTAAACTATTCTTAACTAGAATACTAAATGTGGATATAAAACTACTCTTAAAAACCCTAGCAACTCAACAGTTGGCAAATAGTTTCTTTCAATGCAGAATGGTATGGCAGTGGCTTCTGCTTTGCAGTTGAGTATTTTAATGTTTGTTTTACCTTTTATCTTTTTAACACACTTATAAAAGTTTAAAAGTCCATCCCCCCCCCCCCCAAATAAATAACAATTGATCATGAAAAGATCTAAATATTACTATAAGAACAGCATACTGGAAGGCAAATATGGCTAATCAATAAAAGTAAATTATTTTGATTTGTTGTTTTGATTATTTCCATAAAAAATGTTATATCAGTTTATAATTAAACACATCTTTTATTTTAAAGCTTTATAAAATTATTAATAAAATAAATTTATACAATGTTTATAAAGTATTTATTTAAGCAAATCTATAGATAATCAAATAAATATTTATCTACAACATTTTTAACAGAATTTGATTTACATGAGCAGGTAAAAGATTTATTTTTCAAGAAAAAAAAACATATTTTAAGCTCAATTTTCGAAAATGTATATTTCATAATTCAAGTTGCTGACTTGTGGCTCTGCAAGTATTATTTTAGTAAATATAATTCAAAAATGGCTCTTTACAGAACTAAAAAAATAAAATGAATAATATATATTGTTATAAGTGGTTAGTTTTCAACTTGTGAGAATTTTCAGAATCAATTCAACAAATAATGGTTAGCAAAATACAAACTAAGTATCATATTTATAAACTATAAAAATAAATATAAGTACTTAAATTTGTTATTGAATTTCCTTTAAAAACGCCATCTACAATATTTACACAGAAATCTATCATTGTGTTGAAGATGAATGATGTGTACAAAGAATATTGAGGGGAAATAATTAATACTTGAACATGGATAATCACCATTTGTTTTCATATTAGATATAAAACCAATTTCTATGCATTACTTGTTACTACTTATACCACATAGAAATATAATATCATTCATGATATAAATATTCATTTTGTTAAGGATTATTTTTCTTTCCAGAATGTTTCTATTTTTATGTTATCATATTCTTATCTTCAATAGTAATATTGTTTTTAATAAGGATTTAGTTCTATTATCCTAATCTTTTCCTCTATCTGCTTTGCTTTAGACACAATTTAGATTTTTTTTCCATTCCTATTTCCTCTTTAATCACAATTTTCTATTTTAATACCACCTTTTAATATTAAAAATTATAATACCTTTTAATATTAAAAGTATCTAAATGTTTTTAAGTTGTTTGGCTTGAGTAGTTTTTTTAATGTAATCTAAAAATAGTATATAGAGATATATATTAACACAAACATTCCTCAAAGAAAAAAAAAGACTGTATCCTAAGAAGAGGAGTAGTTACATTTATTTGAAGAGGGCAGAACCGAGAAGGTGGCCTGGTGAGCTGTGTGGAATTTGCCTTTGGGCTAAGAAGATAATTAAACCATTTGCAAAGCAATCCAATAATCCCAGTATTAGATTTTTTTTTTTTTTTACAATATTTTAAGAGAATTCAACTTTTATTGATGATGACAAATAAAAAAATTGCAAGCAGGAATTCCTGGCTGATCATATCTTTAAAATGAATCGTTCTATCAATTTAATGTCAATATATTTATATCATAAGCAATAGTAAAAATGATGCTATAAGACTTACAACACATTATACAACGAATATTTTTCGTAAAAAGCCCAATAGTTTGAGATCTCTCTCTCTCTCCCTCACACACACACACACACACACAAATTTCAAAGTAAAAAATAAAAATTATTAAGTAATACATTTTTTTTTAATATTATAAATAAAAAATTCTTAAAAACTATAACTTTAAGTAACCGATTTAAAAATATATAATGTATTCAAAACAAATGTAATGAAAAAAAAGTTGAATTATAAAAAAAAAAATTCGATTTCACAAAAGGTAAGATAAATTATCATCAATATCAGTTTCCCCTAGTACTTTTTACAGAATCTTATTAAAGTAAGAAGTTAGAAATTTGGTTTAATTTCTTCCCTACCAATCCCCGGCAAAATTTAAAAATAATAGTATTCTAAAAGCTAAAAAATATGTTAGATTGAAGGGGGGGGGGGGATGATCATTATTATCTTTAGAGCCAATTACTGCATTTTTCTTTCTCCCTGGTCCATTGCATCGCCCTGCTAATTGGGTAAGGCCAGTTCTATTTCAGTAAAGGGTAGAATGAATGAGACATTAGTATTTTCCCCCCATCTTTATTCTTCCATTTTTCATTTAAACAGAATTGTAAGTCATTAATAAAAATAAACAGTAAAGCAATAGAAAAATATGTTCCTAAAAAAACAAACTTTCAAAAATATGAAAATGTTTTTGATGTATATATAAATGGGTAAATGATGGGACGTATACAAAAGTAAAAATGTATGTGGAGAGAAAACCTTAGACGATGGATGACACGTGTTTGATTTTCTCTTTTTCAAGTAACATTTCTGAACACATATGAACAAATTTTAAAAAATGAACTCATTTTACGTAATATTCAATGGGAGCTGAGATTTTCAACTATAAATTTAAGTTTTAAAAAAATCTTTTCAAGTTCGTAAAAATTACGGAAATCAACAAAAAATAATTATTATGCCTATTATCAGTTAAGTGCAAAAGCAAAAATAAAATGCAAGCAATAATTTTCATTTTAAAACGAACGTAAAATTCTCCACAATAGCAGGGAGGACAAGCTAATGCAAAAAAAAAGAAAACATTAATTTAGCGTATATAGCAAGATTCTCACGTGGTGGAAAAAAGATGTTTTAAGTCGCATATATAATGTTTAGAATAGAAAATAGTAATTTTTAAAAATAAATAAATAAACAAAATTTTCCAGTTTTATTAATGAAATTTCAGTTCACTATGCTCAAACTTCGACCGCAAGGAAATAAGAATGTCCCCGCTGGGTGATCATATTTTATTTTACCTAAAGGTAATTTTAAAAATTATACATTATTTCTTTCTTTTCATCACATAAACTATGGTTTTACTAACGAAAATAATAGAAATAACGCATTTTTTAAGTTTGAGCAGAATGAATACGTGAATTATACGTGCGAGTCATGCTATCCTCCGCATAAAGAAAACTAAATGGCTTACCTTCATTTGGGCTCACACCTCCGTTTTCCTGCTTAATCTCCGTTACAAGTACTTCAGAACTCGTAGCAACTGCAGTAGTCGCTGCTATCGATTCTACTTCCATTTTAAAATCAAAGACACACACAACCCAATCCAACCACTGATTGTATCGTCGAAGCGAAACCTGTACTAAGCCGAACTCACATTTACAACAGCACTGGTGAAGATTTGATATCTCTAACTAACGTTTAAGGCTTATGCTGTATGCTCAACTGGCTAAACGTACTGCATCCTCCGTTTTTACCGTTTAAATAAACGCTTTCCTCAAATAATTGCAAAGAAATAGAGGCCCGTCATCCATTAAGGATGAAAGCATGCACGAACCAAAATGAAAACAAACAGCGGGCTAAAGATACGCCTCAAAACATGAATTCGGCGCAGGCTTGACGCGCAGCGGTGCAAATAAAATGGCGGATATCCCGAGCAGCCAGCAACAACTCGCTCCTTTACCCAGCGTGCCTAGCTGATCCTGCCAAGTGGTTTGAAAAAGATGGAACCAACTTTGCTCCGATATAGCTAAGCTGCTAATTACATTGATAAGCATTTTTTAATAAACTTTTGAAAAAGCCAATCATTTTTTTTCTCGGTATGAATTGTTAAGTAAAGACAAAAATGCGAAAAAGTAAATAGAGCGAATGTAAACAGAATCAAAATTCCAATAGAAACTTTTTCCATCGTCCGAAAACAGAATTACTCTTTTAAGATTTTCAAAACCAATCATCATAATCTCAAAGATGAATATTAGTTTTAATATTTAAAAAAAAAAAAACTATAATTTTTAAAAAATAATTAAATTGCAAACAATATTTGTAATAAATGCGTCCACGCACTCATATGTATATAAATGTGTGTGATATATATACTATGCGTATAATATATATATACTCTATGTATTTATTTACATGTCTATATCAAAATAGTTAATTTTAAATACGACGGTAATTATATTTCCTTAATACATAAAAAATTATATAAAAATTAATTATTGATAAATATCTTTTAACTACGATTAAATAAATGTTCATATGTTTTTCCCCTCATTTCTGTCTCGTATATAGTTCAAAGCCTGCATTTTCTTCCTAGAAGTATAGTTTTCATTTTAATTGGCCTTTTTTTTTTACATCTATTATATATATATATGCCTAAATACAATTATTTTTAATGTCTAACGCTGAAATCAGTTTAGACTATAGAGTAAGTTACTGTGATGTAATAAAGAGATATTGTGTCACCTAGAAATAACATTAAATTATTTTTATAATTAAATTTCATCTTTTGAATTTATTGGTATATCAGCAAAGTAATAGAAATTCTTAAGTGATTTAAATTCGGAAGGGATGCATTTAACTCACCACAATTTCAAAAGACTGAATAACTTTTTTTTATATATATTTTCCTTTATTTTACTAATATTTTGCCAGGGAGTGGGATAAAAAGTTAAGATTGTTTGAGATTATTAAAAAAAATATCCCATAAAATATATCTTTGGGAGAAAGTAAAAATATTAAAGATGTATGAATAAAAAGAATAGTAAAAAATCCTAAGTAGTCTGCTTTCTTATTGCAAATAAATTAATATCAATTGCCAAATTATAGACTTTGATACTTAACCTTATCTGTTATCAATTAATGCAGCTCATCAGAACTATTTTGAAGATAATCTGTCCCAAATAATTTTCATCCTTCATTAAAACAATATATACTGCTACATTGCTGGCTATTATGCTCAGGATACAACAGGATTCACAGATAATGGATATGAGAAACAACTATGAATAACAGACTGTGAGAAATCAGTAGACATTGTCCAATCAAAAATACTTGCATAAGATTTGAATCATAAAAGCTTATGTACTGTTTACACATACTTTTCTATTTCCTTTTTTTCTTTATTGTCTTCAGCCACTTAAGTTAGCACAAGACCTGGTAATTATGAGCCACTCATCTATTAGTCATTTTAATGTTCCTTCACTAGCTGTGGTAGTGTAGTTGTGGGTTTTTCCAATCACATTTTCATTCTTTAATAACATAGTCAACAGCTCTGACCCCAATTTTCTTTTCATTTGTTTTTTTTTTTTTTAGCTCAAGCTATTGAAATTTAAGAAAGTACTAATGAAACTTATAGTCTTTATTTGTGATTTTTACTCAAGGTAGTATAATCACTAATGAGCTTGGTAATTTAAAATATGATTTTAGCTAGCTCTGTTTAAAAATATTTTTATCACAGAAATAGAAAGGATCTAGAAAATATGATGTAAAAATGGCAATCTCACAATCTGGCTAAATTTGTCATGCCTGGAAAATATTCATTAAAGTTATGGAAATAATCATATTGGACGTGATATATAATCAGAAATAATGATAAAGCAAGAGGCCATAAAAATACTGACATATCTTATTTAAAAACTAGACACATGGAATATGTGAACTTTATTTAATTCAAACTCTTCGAGACTTAAATGAAAGATAGCATTGGTAATGAAAAAACAGTCAAGATTTAAGACTGGTATATCTTCTCTTAATGAAAATTTGTCTTAGAAAGAAAGCTTAATGGAATAGAAGGATGGCTATAAGTTTTTTTTTTTTTGAAAGATTGCAATGTCTAAATTGTCCATTTTATTTTTAGATTAATCAAAGGCTAATGGTGTTCAAAGTTGGCTTGCACAAAGGATGTTTGCTCATGCTATTAGTGCATATGCTCCAACTTTAGGTCAGAGAATTTAAAGAAACAAAGTTTTTATTTCTGGATTTGGAACAAGAGTTTCAGCTTGGCAAAAATTTATATTTTGGCAGTCTTATTTAGTTATATCTTTGCCTATCATAGAAGTGTCGAGATCTTGATAAGGTGATTTTAAAATAAACTTTCTCGCACAATTTAGATAGGCTGTCATACCTGGTGAATTATTCATTAATATTAAAACACTGAATTTTTTTCTTGAAGACATTAGTGTATGTGTTAGTTAAGTAGATTTTAGCCAAAAGTTAAAAATAACAGTGTTGCTGCTGTAAATACATAATCTGCTATTACAGAGCCTGCAATTAGCTTTTCCAGCTTGAGAATTAGATGGTAAAAATCTATTTACTCTAATAGAATTGACAATGTCTAAAGTTAAAAAACCCAAAACAATTCATGAAAATATAGTGAGTTCTAGTAGAAAAAATTCCATTAAAAAAAGATATTTATATGAAATAAATCTGATTACACAAAATAGTTTTATAATGGCGGAAAACGCTAAACAGTTAAAAGGTAAATAAAGTTTAAGGAAAATGCTAAGCAACCCAGAAATTATTTTCTTTAAAAAAGAAACTTAGAAATTGTCAGACAGTATTAAAACAAATAAGTTAGTGCCGAAAAACAGAGATACTTTATCTGAAATAAAGAATAATTCAAATTCAGAAACTCATTCCGTCTTAGAGAAAAAAAAAAAAAAAACTACCAAGTAAACGGAATGGAACTAATGACAATTCGATTCTAGAAAATTTAGATTATTTCCCGAAAAAACTTGAAGCGAATGCAAGTTACAGCATTGTTACTAAGGATAAAAATGAAGAATTAGAAAAAAAAAGGTAATCATATAAATTTCACAAAGCTAAATGATAATTTACCTGAGAATCGAAATTATTATAATTTAATTGATGCTATAAATCATTGCTTTCTTCCCAGCAAGAAGTTTTGTGCCTATTAAATGTTATAATAAAACATAGAAAGTGCTTTAGATGAGAGTTTAAAAAAAGAATTACAAGGATGTAAAGTTTATTATGTTACTAAAGAGTCCAATTCACTGGTTTATGGGAAAATACTGCATATCCTTCCAAGTTTTAATGAAGAATTTTTTCATACTGAAATAAATGCATATGCTGGTGTCATTCAAAGGGAAAGGGGAATAACTCCTAATATTCTTTTTAAAATTCCATCTAATGCATTGAGAATAATACTTAATTTAAAAAAGGAATATCAAAAGAACAAATTCATCATAAAGTGTTACATGACAAAATTCCAATTTCTATTATATTAAAGGGTAGAAATCATCTCTGTTTCAGATGTAACAGAGTGGGAAAGCTATATGGAAGCTGTGAAAAGTATAATAAAATTAATAGACTGAATCATTTATGTAGTGTGCATGAGGGTAAACCATGGGGTAGTGTGGTTGCATCTCAAACATATGAAACACAAGTGGATGAAAATAATTTTGAAGCACAAAACATGGACAATTGAAAGACTTAACAATAATCCAAAATCTTTCCAAACATATGAGATTCAAATTAAAATTGATTTTAGAGCACAAAATATTGAGTAGATAATTGAAAGACTTAATAATAGTCCTAAATACTCAGTCTTATATATCTTAGATTGGACTAAGTTGGATGAGATGTTCAATGAATGGGAAGATGAACTACTAGTAATAATGAAATAACTCACCTAACTGAAACATTAAGGGGATACCTAATCTACTAGTAAATCAAGAATGCAAATAAGTCATCTGTAAAAAAAACCTTGTTGACTCAAAATCAAAACAAAATAAATGAGAAAAAATGTCAGTTGATGTTGAATTCAACAAGTTAATGATAATAAATAAATAAAAATAGATACTGCTTTTAAAGGTAAAGTGAAAATTAGTTATAAAAAATTATAATCAAAAACTTATGAATAGAAGATTGAAAATAATGATACTAAATGTCAGAGGAATTAATGGTCCAAATAAAGTAAATAAAATTTTAGACTATATTAAAGAACAGAAAAATTATATACTCACAGAAACAAAAGTAAATACCAACACTTCAGCTTATTTAATAAATTCCCTGGCTAGACACCACATTGCTTATATAAGTATAATAATAGACCAGCCAAGGAATAGCAGTGTCACTGAATATTAATTTGGATTTAGAGAGAATTCAAAGTTTAACTTTGCAAACAAATTATGGAATTTGTGTTTTTCTGAAGGTTTGTGATGATGGTGTTTTAATTATATTTACATATTGGACTATTTTCATCAACTAATATGAGTATTGAATGTCTTTAAAAAAATTTAACTTTATTTAAATATTCCAATTACATTCAACTGTTAGTAGTAGCATACAGATTAGTATATGCATAACATTTTGAGAGATAATATTATCCGCTCTTCAGGTGTTGCTGGCAGGATGGCTCCATTGATTAGAGCATTACCTTAAAATTCAGTACTCAAAAATTTAAGGGTCTAGGTTCAATTCCCATGCTAGTACTGTTATTCATCAGGCCACAACATCTGAAAAGAGGGGAGAATAGTATCTCTTGAAACATTGTGCATACACCAACCTGTGTGGTATTACTAACAGTTGAATGTATTTGAAATATTTAAATACATTTAAATTTTTATAAAGACTTTCAATACTCATATTAGATTATGGAAATAGTCCAATATATAAATACAAATAAAATTATATAATTGTTTCCTTCATTTTTCAAAAAATATTGCACTATTTGGTCACAATTTATTCCAAAGCAAAGAGTAAATATATTTTTAATGTTCTAAACAATGTTCAAAACAAATTGCTTCAACACTGAGGTATGATAATATGGGGTGGTGATCTTAATTGTACATATCAAGATCTTCTAAATGAATTAAAAATATAAAATGAAAGAGCTGTTCATCTTTTCATTGCAAAATATATATCCTATTAATAAATTTTTTTTTTTTCAATAGTAGACTTTCATCATTCAGGGACTTGATCTTTTATTTCAGGACATAAATTAAATAATGCTAAAATAAATGCATCGTTCTAGTAATTGATGATTATGAGGAAAATAAGATTTTTTACAAATATTACTTTTAAAAAAATGTAACAGATGACATTATATTTACAGACGATCAAATATCTAATACTTTAATTATAATTAATTATTATACAAGACATTCAAATCTATCACATTGTATAGCATGGTATAAAATCAAAAAAGAATTAAATGAATTATGCAGAAAGAGAGCCAAAAACATTGTGTCACAAAATCAAATTAAACAGAGGATTTTAGATATACAGCATATGCTCCAATAATTCTCATTTAAGCCAAATTATGAACTAATTAATAATCTACAAGAGGAATATGATAAATTATATCAACAAATTCAGCAGGAAAACCAAACCAAAAAAATAAAAAAGCTAATCCTAACTTACAATTCATATCAAAAAAAAAAAAAAGATTAACTACGCAAAAATTTATATCTCTCATACAAAAAGTATTTCTACAATGTTAAAAGCTCAAAAAAAGCTTGTATCTGGTTTACATGCTGATGAAAATATTTTAAGATGTTAAAAATCAAATTTTGTGGAAATAAAAATGAAACAGAAGCATATGAAAGCATAATTACAGGCAAGCGTAAAGAATATCTTTTATGGGAAGTAATTAATAAATTAAAGATGAAACTAACTTTTGCAAATGGTGCAATTCCATCATCTATTTATAAATATTTAGATTATTCCTTGATACCAGCAATATGGAGGTTTTATAATCAGATATATTATGAAAAAATGTATTGGTCAGACAATAAAAAAATAATACATAATGTAGTAAAAGAAAGAGCTAAATATACTTCTACCATAAAAGACCTAATATATATCTCAATTGAAGATATTGACTCCAAAATATTAGGAAGAATATTATTGAAAAAATTATACCAGTTGATAAATAAAAAACTATCAACAGTTGATCAATAAAAAACTATTAACTGCACATTATGTTATAAAAGAAAGAAGAGCAGTGAATGCTGTTTTGAAAATTCAAGAAGTAATTATATCAGATAATTAAAATTGACAGAATATTTTGCAATGAGAATTGATTTTAAATCAGCTTTTGATTTGGTAAATTGGTACTTATTTAAAGACCTAAAGCAATCATTATCAGAACATAGATATTTAGTTCAAGCAATAGAGAACTATATTAAAAACAATAGAATCTCAAGAACTATATGATATACTCAACATTTTTTATTCCAGAAAAAGAAATATCACAAGGATCACCATTAGCTGTTCTGCTCTTTGCAATATATATATTGATCAAATGGTCAAATATATTGAAAACTATGTGTCAGGTCTTTATCTTCATCATTTAGGTGTGAAGATAGTAGCAATAGCTTTTATTGATGATGTAATAATATTTTTTCAGAATTTATATAACATTGAAATTTTTATGAATATCCTGAAAATTTTTCAAAGAAAGTCAGGATCCTCTGTAAAATCATTCAAATATTCAGTTTGTTAACCAACTGCAGGTAGAAAGATTCCATATGAAAACCAGACAATTCTATCATTGTTTTTAGGAATCCCACTTTATATGCCAACAACAAGTATGAATCAATACTTAAACAAATTGATAGTTGATAAAATTAATAAAAATAAATAAATCTTTCTCATTAGTTAAACTTTATAAAATTATTAAAACAAGAATTTTTAATGTCATTGTTATGGGAGTCCTATGTTATTTTGCACCAGGGATGAGTGTTTTCAATATAGTAATAAATAAATTAAATCAGATAGCAAAGAACTACATTAGGGGAGAATCTTCATACCTAGTATCAATTTCCATATTAAGTTGCAGAAGTTTCAATCTTATTGACACAAAATTATATATATCATATATAACAGCATAAATGTATATTGATATAATACAAAAGCTTTAGTCCACCATCACCAGGTACTAATTTCGTTAATAAAATTGAAAAAGACAGATCATTTTTGGTGACTTATTTGTATCATATAAATACTTGCAGAATGGCTTCAATTTAAATAGCTTTATTAACATTCAATACAATGATTTAAAAAAAACTAATAAACAATATTCAGTACACTCAGAAGTATCAGTGATTAAAGTTATCAAGAATCTTCACATAATATATGCTCCAAATGGTATATCAAATTCTGGTTTAAATTTTTAAATGGTTTTCTACCCATGAAGGTTTATTTAAATTGTTGATTAAAAATAAATTAGGAGCCTTTTTATAGTTTTTGTAAGATAAAAGAAGATGCCTTTCACTTGTATGAAGAATGTATAGTATTTAAATTCTTAAAATCAAAAGTATTTCATGCATCATACATAAATTTAAAAAGAGAAATAGCAAACAATATTAAAATATTTAATCCACATAATGCAATGATTTTTCTACATGCTCTAAAATCTATATGGGCAATAAGGTGTAAAATGATTTTTGATCATAAAAAAAAATATAATTGCTTAAAAAAACTTGATAATGATTGGAATAAATATTTTAATAACTGTATCAGATACATCCCCCAAAAAATAGTGGAAAAAATTTGGTTAAGCACTGTTCTTTCTTCATGTGAATTTTGGAAATAATATAAAAAATTTAAAAAGTATTATTTAAAAAAGAAACTTATAAAATAATATATAAATAAGTATAAAAATTCATAATTAAAAATTGATATGTAATTAATTATTGTAAGGAATATATGTAATTTTTGTTTTTTGTTAATAAAGATTTTCCTTAAAAATAATCTTCTATTACTGAATTTTTACATG
Organism: Epiperipatus broadwayi; assembly: GCA_028023455.1. Lineage (NCBI taxonomy): Eukaryota > Metazoa > Onychophora > Udeonychophora > Euonychophora > Peripatidae > Epiperipatus > Epiperipatus broadwayi. The sequence goes on from JAQFVV010000228.1 coordinate 1,798,016, forward strand.
ACACAGGGATTGATTATATATAAAAGTTAATATTATATGAACAACTGCAAATATATACTCTTTGTTCAATCATAAATTAGTATGTTGCAAAGTTAAATAAAATAATAGTTGCATTAAAAAATAAATCTTATTCCAATCATATTTACAAGAATATTGATATATATTCTTTAGAAACATCTATTTATAGTAAATTTCAAGAGTTATTGAGCACTAAAATTCTTAGTTTAGATTCCCAGTATTGCCATGCAACTAAAACTAGATTTTTCTTGAAGAATGTGATATGAATATTAGTAGATCTTTTCTTGAGTTCACAATTAAAAAGAATCCCAACTGATTATTCTGATAATGAAGTCCTTATTATTAATTTGATTAGAAGTAAATATGCTTTCTGCTTGGCAGAATAAAATGGAAATTAATAATCAATATAGAAAGTTAAGGAGAGAAATTCATTTATTGAAAAAAAGTCTTAAAAATGATTTATGAATTAATACCACATAAATAACTGATCACAGTCACTTTAGTTAATCTTCTTTAATGCAATGAAAGTAATGAATGGATCTAAAGAAATGCTGCCATAATCTCATTAAATCCATTGATGGCATTTTCTTATATAATGTCAGTGATATTTCAGACAAATGGAGTATTTTAGTCATCTTTTCAACAATGATAAAATAATTGAAGTTATGACTTTTATGATATTTTATCTAAATATATAAAATATACATTTTTCCTTTTTCTTTTTAAAACTATATAATTATATTCATATTTTATCTACTTATTTAAATTAGGACCAAGATACCCAGCTTAATGAAATGACAACAGTTCTTTGCAGTCTTACAAATGGAAATAGCTAAAAGTTCTGATGAGTTACCTAGAGAAGATTTAAATTATGATAATGATATGTTAACTTAAAAAAAATTTTTTAGGAATAATTCAAGAAATTGTGAAAAACAATTATAAAATTTTTTATATTGTCCTAATTTTTAAAAATGAAGACATTTGGCAAGATTCATGGATGATGATGATGATGATGATGATTATTATTATTATTATTATTATTATTATTATTATTATTATTATTATTATTATTATTATTATTATTATTTCAGGGATAGACTTTATTGAGATTCAATAAAAACATGAGGTCTTAGATACAAATTAATTCATGATATTATATATGTAATAAAGGTTTATAATCTTGATAGCAAAGAAAACATGATTTACATAATTGAAAGAAAAAAATAATTACATAACAAGATACATGTCAAATTAGGTTTCCATAGAATTTTTAAATGTGATCTTGAAAAAAATGCATGGAAACACATAATAATATGAATGAAAACATATGGAGCAAAGTTTGAAGTTGATGTTAGATTGACATATGGTCCCATAAAAATTGAGATCATTTAGTAAGAGTACTACTAAATCTTATTGTTCATTTGTTACATAAGTTCAATGTGAAAAAAAATGGAAAAATACTAGTCAGTATGAATTGTATCTTGGGAAAATGGAAAAATATTAGTTATTATGAATTGCATCTTGGGAAAATGGAAAAATACTAGTCAGCATAAATTGCATCTTGGGAAAAATGAAAAAACACTAGTCTGCAGAAATTGCATCTTGAGAAAATGGAAAAATACTAGTTCAGCATGAATTGCATCTTGAAAAAATGGATAAACAATAGTCGTCATGAATTGTATCTTGCGAAAATGGAATAATAATTCTGCATGAATTGCATCTTTGGAAAATGGAAAAATACTAAACAGCATTTATTAATGTTATATATAGAGTAAGTTAAAAACAAATCCTTAACAAGCTTCAAAAATACCCTCAACTTCAGATCACGGTTTCTGCCTCTAGCGTCATCAGTGAGGTGCTAGGGAATAAAAATACTAGAACGAGTCTAGCATTTTATCAATGCCTAACTATTGAGAAGAAAATCTGAAACTTTCAAACATTTAAATGTCCAAAAATCCAGCTATCTAACTCAAATAGCAGTATGGGACTGAACTAAGTTCAGATATACCATATATTAATAGCTCTAGCAATATAAAATCGCCAAAGCCTTAATAGCAAAAAACTAAAATTAAATTGACAAAAAATCAAGTCAGATGACCTAATTTTAATAAAGCTCGCATTTACAAATGTTATATATAGAGTAAGTTAAAAACAAACCCTTAACAAGCTTCAAAAATATCCTCAACCTCAGACCGCGGTTTCTGCCTCTAGCATCATCAGTGAGGTGCTAGGGAATAAAAATACTAGAACGAGTCTAGCATTTTATCAATGCCTAACTATTGAGAAGAAAATCTGAAACTTTCAGACATTTAAATGTCCAAAAATCCAGCTATCTAACTCAAATAGCAGTATGGGACTGAACTAAGTTCAGATATACCATATATTAATAGCTCTAGCAATATAAAATCGCCAAAGCCTTAATAGCAAAAAACTAAAATTAAATTGACAAAAAATCAAGTCAGATGACCTAATTTTAATAAAGCTCGCATTTACAAATGTTATATATAGAGTAAGTTAAAAACAAACCCTTAACAAGCTTCAAAAATATCCTCAACCTCAGACCGCAGTTTCTGCCTCTAGCATCATCAGTGAGGTGCTAGGGAATAAAAATACTAGAACGAGTCTAGCATTTTATCAATGCCTAACTATTGAGAAGAAAATCTGAAACTTTCAGACATTTAAATGTCCAAAAATCCAGCTGGATTTTTGGACATTTAAATATCTGAAAGTTTCAGATTTAAACTAAACAGCATGATTAGCATCTTGGGAAAATGGAAAAATACTACTTCAGCATGAATTATATTTAGGGGAAATGGAAAGGAATACTAAGTTAGCATGAATAGTATTTCGGTAAAATAGAAAAATACTACTCAGCATGAATGGCATCTTGTCAGATTTAGGTTTTTAGTACTTTCTAAAGTAAAACATTGGAATTTCTTACCTTGACTGTGAACAAGTGAACTGCTTTCTGCAGGACTACTACTATTATTACTATTACTACTTTTTTATTGTTATTATTGTAATTTCAGATTTTTCTTCACTATTAATAATTATGTAAGATTTAATACGTTTGACGTATATAGTGAAATTAAATTCATAAAAAAAAAAAAAAATTACACTAATATTTCTTAAGGCTAAGCGCTTTCAGAGCATTCGACTCCATATTCATAGCTTCCCAATCTACTGCACTGAAGAGAATGAGTTGAATACAATTATTTACTTGGACTTAATAATTAAGAGAAGGCACAGATGTTTTAATTACAATATGAAAGTAAAACCACTAAACATCCATACTAGCTCCAAAACTCCCAAAGCCCACAAATTGGCAGGGCTTTCTGCCTTCTTGTTCAGGAATTACCATTTATGCAAATATGAAGAGGATAGAAGGATAAATATTAACAAGTATATTAGTGATCTAATGAAGGTTGGTTACGATTTTGTAACCATCAATAAAAGAATCAAAACATTTTATGAAAACATAAATAAACCAAGAAAGGACAAAAAACAACTTATATGTCTGCCATACATACCTAATATTGCAAAAGAACTAGTCAAAAAATTACAGAATGAATTCACAGTAGGTTTTCGAACCCCTCCTAACACTAATAGAATTATTAACAACTCTAAGGATAAGATTGATATACAAACTACTCCACATGTGGTGTACAAAATGACATGCCCTCAGGCTAACTGTGGAGCAGTATACTACAGTGAGACCTGGGTCACTATAAACAATAGAGTAGCTCAACACAAATACTTATACAAAAGAGTATTAAACAGAAGTGAGGGCAGCTCAGTATTTGTTGACCCCTAAAAGAGGCTAATCATGAATTTGAACCTGCATGTGCTGAAATAGTTTCCACTGAGAGAAATGACATCAAAAGGAAGGTGAAAGAAGCATGGTATATAGCAAGAGACTTGAAAGCAATAAACAGGAAGGATATATGCTTTTCTATATCAAAGAGATGGACAATATAAATGAGATTGCATAGATTTGCATAAATTATTAGATTGGGAGGCTATGAATATGGAGTCGAATGCTCTGAAAGCGCTTAGCCTTAAGAAATATTAGTGTAATTTTTTTTTTATGAATTTAATTTCACTATATACGTCAAGCGTATTAAATCTTACATTGTTATTATTAGTATTATTATGTTTCAAATATAAACTTTTATAAGACTCAAAAAGGGTTGCATGAGTTACATATGGAAATGTAAGGTTTTAGATACAAGTTAAAATGTGATATTACATATGCAATAAGGATTTACAATCTTGTATGCGATAAGAAAAAAAAGACTTACAGTAATTGAAAGAAGAATTAATATTACATAATGAGATAGATGTGCCACATTAGATTTACATAGAATTTTTAAATGGAATCTTGAGTAAAATACATGTAAGCACATTACAGAATGAAGAAAAACATATATGGTATGTGGGGTTGGAGTTGGTGTTAGATTAATATATGATTGTATATAAATTGGGTCTTTTTTATGGAAAAGATTATAGTTTTCATGGCTTGTATGTGAAAAACATGAGTTTTTAGATACAATTTGATACATTTGATTATATATGCAATGAGAGTTTACAATTTGTTTATAATTTAAAAAAAGTCATTTACAGTAGTTAGAATAATAATAATTGCTGCATAATAAGATACATATTTCAAATTAGGTTTACATAAATTTTATAAAAGCTTTATGAGATATTTGTTAATAAATTTAGAGAGAGTGAATGAAGTTATTGTTCCATTGATATATGGCTGCACATAAATTGTACTTATTAGTTGGTAAGCACTATAGGTGTCAAGGTTAAGTCTTACTGTTCATGTACTGGGTATTTAAAGTTTATTTGAGGTAAGTTGGTGGAATGATCTTGTAACTTTCTTTGAATCAGTGGGTTGATGAGGTGGATGTATTGTATTACTCTCAAGTGGTGTGGTATTTATTTCAGAGTTCACACTAGTGTCATGTTGGAGCTATGAGTTCATGCATGGTAGGTAATTAAGCTGGTTAAGATTCCAAAAAGTGGTGTGGAAGTGATATAGAGAGCAGTCAGAATCTGTTGCTGATATAGACTTGAAGAGAAAATGTTTTAAATGATGCAAAATATCCTCTGTGGCATGGTAATAAATTTTGAAAGATTGTTATCAGCATGTCAGGCATCTACTCCATAGAATGGGAGGGGGGTTACAATCTTGTGTTTTAAGTCTAGGCTTTAAATGTTGTTTGCATTGGTTGCCCTGAAATTTCAAATTGGCTTATTCATTAATGGACTTAAAATATCTTTGCTATTGCTGACATGGAAATTGTTTTTGATAATGTTGGCATATTTTTTTTCATAAGATAAAGCTGACAATATGATAAAATAGGTTTGGTACCAATCATTTGGTCATGTGGTTGTATGGCAGTCATTTTGATTGCTTTTAATGATTTAATGTAATTTTTTTAAGAAAAAGCTTTTGTGAATTCAGTATCTTAGAAAAGATGTGGGGTATAATTAATTGTTATTAATTGGTTCAATATATGTTAAATTTATCTGAATTATTGCAGATTTTGAGTGATCTTTTGGGGGTTTAAACCTGGAAAAATTTTTTTGTTGCCTAGCAATACTAAGGTTCACTGCCACTAAGAAAATATTTTTCCTTTCAATTGTCCATTACATGCATGGATTTTTTGTCACTAGAGTATTATCTAATTAGGTCAAGTTCAACCTTTGGAATGATTTAAAATTTATCTTTAATAAAATACTATGCAAATTCTTAGGATTTGAAACAGAAGCTCTTGGAATAAAATGATGACAGGACTAAAATTCATTGTTGAACTGATTATTATTATTATTGTTGTTGTTGTTGTTGTTGTTGTTATGATGATGTTTCAAAAAGTAAACTTTATTGAGATTCACGTTTGAAAACACGAGGTCTTAGATACAAATTGATTAATGATATAACATATGTAATAAAGTTTTACAATCTTGTTTGTGATAGGAAAAAAAAAACATGATTTACAATAATTGGAAGAAAATGAATTATTAAATAACAAGATACATATATCAAATTAAGCTTACATAGAATTTATAAATGTGATATTGAACAAATTCTGTGAAAACACACATGATAGTATGAGTTAAAACATATGGAGGAGAGATTGCAGTTTGTTTTAGATTGACATATGGTCCCATAAAAATTAGGCTCATTTGGTGAGAGAGTGATAGTTTTCATTGTTAAATCTTATTGTTAATTTGTTACATAAGTTCCATGTGAAAAAAAGTTGTAAAAATACTAGTCAGCATGATTTGCATCTTGGAAAAATGGAAAAAACTAGTTCAGCATCAATTGCATTTTGGTAGAATGAAAGAATACTAGCAAGCACGAATTGCATCTTGTGAAATGGAAAAAATGCTAGGTAGCATGAACTGCATGTTGGGAAAATGGAAAAATACTAATTCAGCATAAATTGCATCTTGGGAAAATGGAAAAATACTAGTTAAGCATGGATTGTATTTTGGGAAAATGGAAAAATACTAGTTACCATGAATAGCATCTTGGTAAAATAGAAAAATACTACTGAGCATGAATTTCATCTTATCAGGTTTAGGTTTTTAATACTTTCTAAGGTAAAATATTGGAGTTTGTTACCTTGACAGTGAACAATTGAACTGCTTGCTGCAGGGCTATTATGAAGATATTTGGTTATGTGATATCTCTGTTGCCATATTGTTTTAAAAATTATCATTTAAAGATTTGATTTTTTATTAAAATTTTGAATGAAAATTATTACATAACATTGAACAAAAGATATGAATACATTCTAAATAAACAAAGTGTGTACAGATAAGTTTTTTACCTTTTCAACTTTAGGATTTTTGGACTCTCTAAGTGTAAAACTCTGGAGCTTGTTGTCTTTACAATGAACAGATAACCCACTTGCTGCTGTACTGTTGTTGTTGTTGTTGTTGTTGTTATTATTATTATTATTATTATTATTATTATTATAATTATTATTATTATTATTATTATTATTATTATTATCCACTTTAGCAAAGGTATTTCCAAGAATTTTGTTAAAATGATTACTTTCAGTCATAATTGAATAGATACTAGAGATTCAATATGATTTTAGATAATCCAGAAGTATTAATACTATCACTGTTCAAGCCAGCAACACCTGAAAAAGAGTGGAGAATAATACCACTCAAAATGTAAATTACTAACTTGTGTTGTCTATTTATATGTTATTACTAACATGTTTATATTTGAAAAGTTTAAATTAAGTTTAAAATTTTCAAGTTATTCAACATTTAATGATAGATGATGAAAATAGTCCAACCTATTATCACATATACTATTTTCAGGGTTTTTTTTTTTGTGTGTGTTGGCAGAAAAATGCAAGAAAGGTTTTAGGAACAACATAGTATATATTACTTTTATTGATTTTGCCAAGGAATTTAATTCAGTTAATGAATCAGATTGTCATTGTTTGAAATGAATTATCTACCAAAATTTAGTCATATAAAAAGGATAAAGTGAAAAATCTAAAGCATGTGAAATAAAAACTGGTGCCAAATAACAATGTGTACTATGAACCTTTGTTTTTAATTTTTTATGATAGTGGTTTTTAGAACTATGTGTAAGTGGTTTAATGAATCAGGAATTAAGAGTATAGGTTTTATGGTGGAGCTTTTAATATAAATCAATTATAAGCAAAAAAAAATAACTTCGTGTTCTTGGATTATTGATTTATAGTAAACTGAAGAATTATTTTTACCAACTCAAATTTTTTTTTAATAAAAAGCACTTAATGTTTTAAATGCTACATATAAGGACCTTTCCATAATTAATATTAAAAAAACTCAAGTTCTTTACAGCCAATAATGGGGGGGAATCTTTTTGCAATTTTTAGCTTCCATGATTATTAATTTGAGAGTGTATGTATTTAGATATCTTTATAGCTTTTTAAATACTTAGATCTTCAGGTGAGCATAGACTTCAATATGCTGCTATAGCAAATTAAAAGATAGGCTTTCTTGCTACAGTGACATAACTATTGCAGCTAATTGTTATTTTACTTAATTTACTATGCGGAAATGAGACTATCAAAGTAATATAATGGCATTAGAAAATTTTCTTTTAACAATGTTCAGAAAAATTCTAAAAATTAGGTAGCAAGATCATAAAACTATTCAATATGTTTTTCAACTTGATGAATATTATAGAACCAAATAATGTAAAATCACATCTTTGTTGGATTGTAGATGTGAAAAGCAATATAACACTCTAAAAGGGAGTTTTATGATGAAGTTGGGCATGATTTTCATGGAAAAGGTAAACCTCTTTTATATTATAAAGATTATTTCAAAGTTATTTTAAAAAATTGTAATATTGATTATTCATTGTGAAGATATGACTGAAATTCTTTATAATGAAATATAAAAAGTTAGTGAAATGGCTAGAAAAACTATAAAACACAAGTCTTAAAAATATAAAATAACTTATTGTTATCAAAAGAAAAGTTGTTTCAGCACTAAAAAGAAAAAAAAGGCATTTTTGCTAACAAGTAAAAACACCATGGCGTTCTTATTACTCATATTATAACAATTTAAAGAAAATAAAGATGAATTAATAAAAAAAATATTAACAGCATTTAACATAGAAAAAAGACCATGGATTAAAAGAATAAAAATTATGAGTTTTTCCCCCTTAGTAATTAAAAAACAAAATAGTTAAAGATGCAAAATATATTAATAACTGGATAAAATGTAAATTAAAATTGTTTAAAATATCTAAAATATTGGGGGTTTTTTTAAGTATAAAATGTAAAGTAGCATCCAATTATATCAAAAAAAATTTGAATGCAAATTATATATTAAAAATATGAATAAAATAAAATAAATGTACACATGAATATTATGTTATAAAAATATATAAAACACTAAATATATATTTATTTAAAAAAAAAAAAATAATAAAAAATATTAAATTTGAATAAAAAAATAAAAATCAATAAACTTAAAAAATAAAATTATTATGATAAAAATGGTTTAAAAAGTCTATTTATACTTTATAAAAATAAATTTAAAAAATTATATATAAAAAATATAAATATATCAGGTTTGCATTTAATGGCTTTCACTTTTATGCAATCTATTATTATTGTTTATGTCTTTATATATTTTCAGCCATATAATACATTTAACATCTAATTTCAAAAGTTATTATAAGCATCTTTTACATTATTTGTAAATATCTCTATTGATTTCTTGAAATTCATAAAAATTATTATATATTGTGTTCCATATACATATTTTAATATAAATTAATATCTGAAATAGATGTAAAATAAATTATGTAATGCCAAGAGATTTAAACTTTTCTCAATAAAAATGTAATTCAATACAAAATAAATTATGACAAATTTTAAAGAAATATTAGAATACTTTCCATTATATTGTATATTTGTAGTTACTATGAAAAAGCTATTACTTTTCTAACTATAACTTTTCTAGCTTAACAGTATTTAACTATTCAACTATCTATATTATCTGCAGATAGTGTTGCCTCTCATTTTTACTAACTATATTGAGCTTTTTTTTGTCCGTGTGTTTTTATTAAAATCAAAATAATTTGTGCATATAAATCAAGTAAAAAAATAAATTTAACAATATAGTTTGAATAATGTAGTATATAAAAATATGAATTTATATATATTACTAATATAGTTTTATTTAACAAAACTAATGTATCTATAATGCCTAATTGATAATGATAAAAATAAATAAAAATGAAAAATTTACTCTCATAAAACATATAAAGTAGAGAAAAGTGTCTGTGTTAAATGAATATATGTGACATAATGAAGAAAACATGCATTCAGTGCATGCAATATCAGTAGATCATTCCAAGGTCAAGGGATGGGGTAAACAATGCAGTCTGATCATCAGGGTGTCAGTACAGAGAAAAATTCTTTTTGAATTTTACTGTGCACAAATCTATCTTCTTTGTGTGCTAATTTTTTAAGTGCTGCATCGCAACTAGTGCATCTTAGAGGGAGCATCACCTGTAGATTAGTAAAAAATTTTATTTGTATGGAATTATCAATATTTATATATTTGCTTAGTAAATTCATTTTAAAAAACATGTATTTTTTTACTATATTTTTATTTTAAATATATGCAGAAATAAAATTAAAAAATACATATTTTTTAAATATTAAATTTAAAAAATCATTATGACTATTGGTGTAAAATTTCTATCTTAAATTATGTGAGAAAAATATAAATATTTAAAAATAAAAGCATTTTAAAATATTACCTATTTATTAAAAAATAATTATACAAAATCAGCTGTCAAAATGACTATCATATATATTATCTAGACAAAAACAAAGAAATAAAAAAAAAAGTAAAATATCTAGAAACACTATTAAACATGTGTTATACAAATGTTACTTTACAATATCAAAAAAAAAAAAAAAATGAAACAAATAAAAGAATTAAATAGAGAAATATCTAAATGGATGTTTAGTTGAAAGAATTTAAAAATAAATATTTGAAAAATTCAAAATACAATTCAATATTTTGTATTTTTAATGATAATAAAAAAAAAGAGTAAATTATGAAGCAATTACAATATCCAATTTAAATTAAAAAAATAAAATTATATTAATTTTATAGATATAAGAAAATACAAATATAACAAAATTAATATTGAGAGTAGCATATATATATATAAATATATCACTTAAAAATTACCAATTAAGAATTAGATGTTGATAATATGTATAAAAATGTAATATAAAAATAGAATACATTCTTTTTTGAACTTTTAAATTAATTTTTTTAATGACACTGTTTCTTTTTACCATTTCCACTATCCTTTTGTTTTCACTTTTATCTATATTTTTGTAATTATCTTTAAGAAGAAGACATCAATAAAAAATAGAATATATGAAATAATAAATATTTGTTCAAATAAATAATTTTAAAAAATAACATAATTCCTAAGAAGTAATAATAATCATTATCTAATTTTTTTAATAAATAATTTAACTCTTTCCATGATCTTTATTTTAACACATCAAGTCTTCTCCTCTCCAATAATGTTTGATTTTTGTATACATAGTCTATTATTAAATTATTTATTAGTAAACTTAAAAAACAGTTATAAATATTTTTAACACTCGAATATATTTTTGTCTCCCATCTCATCAATTTGCAGTACTTCGAAAAACCATAACATAATTATAGAAAGTAAAATATACTTTTAAAATTTTTTGTGGAAGCATCATATGTTTATTAAAGATAAATATTTAACAAATGAAAAAAAAAAAACTTGCGCACATTTGAAACAGTTAAAATTCACATAAATATATAAATAATAACATAAAATATATTCATTGTGTATATATTAAATAATCAATTTTTATAAATTATAATGTTTCTGGAATAAATTGAATATCAGATAATAGTCACTTCTTGTAAAAGAATTTTAAATCCCTTTTGTTAATGAAAAAAATTATGATTTGGACTTTATTTGCAAGATTATTTGTTCAGCATTCTCTAGTCATCAATTGACATTATATATATATTGTAATGGTACCCAAAATAGGGGGTGAACTTGGGGTGATGGAACTCATCATCATCAATATCAGTTAAAACAAAATTTAAATTTAAAAGGAATGAATATGAGAATCATGAGATCAATACAAAACTAACTAGTTCACCAAATTTACACAAAAGTAATAATAATTCATGGTCATGAATGATCATCAATAAAAAAAAGACAGCAGTCAATCTTGTGTGTGGACTTGAAAATGGTCCACTATTTATAGACCAAGCTAATTATTTAGCCCTTGCCAGCTTGGGGCAGATTATTTAAACTATAATTTTAATTTGGAAAAGAATAAGCATCTTTATGCTGTTCTTCCATAAAATAATAATCAGAAAATAATAAATTCTTACAACAGCTATACAAATATCAATTTTTTATACACATAAAAAGCCTTTTTCAGCACCTGATTTGGTGCCCTTTTCAAATGTTAAAAAGGCTTTTTATGTGTATAAAAAAAATTTAATATTTATATAGCTGTTGTAAGAATTTATTATTTTCTGATTATTATTAAACTATAATTTGGATACACAAATATAAATGCTAATCCATAAAAATTTATCAATAAAAACAATAATACTGGGATACTAAAATATGCTGATGATCATCAATGCTCTTGCCACTTAATGCTATTAATATACTGGCCAACAATAAACTTAATTTCTAAATTAAAATGAAATGTACATGGACCTAAAGAATACCCCTTTGCACCAACTGGAATCATCATCATCTGAATGTTCATAACACTAAACGTAAACTCATTTTAAATAACATTGTTATGCATGAATCCAGATCAGAGAGCAAATGATCGATAATTGTTACTGCAATCAAGAAATATAATACAAAGATATAATATTTCAAATCTATTCTATGATTAATTAAATTCACTGGAATATCTTAAATATAAATTTATTATTAATAACAAAATTAAATTAAGGTTTGTAGAATATGGCTATGCATATAAATTAAGTTTTCTGATTTTCATTAATATACAAAAAATATCTCATTGTGATCTATCAATACTTCATAATAGGTTTACACAAAACATATATCAGCATATAGATGTCCCTGTATAAAAAAATTAACAAAATTTGAATTGTTATAAACCTATAAATGAGATTCAATTATTCAATTTAATAATTCATAAAGTATGATTGCTTTCAACATATATGTGTCTATATGACACTCATCTACATAAGTACAGACATTCTGTAACATATGGGAATTATCATATAATAATAAAAAATAAGCTATCACATTTTAATGATACATAATTAATGAGTTTTTACATACATGTAGGTACCTATGGAAGTGTGTGTGTGTGTGCATTGATGTTTACATCATATGATACTTTAATTTGTCTAAAATAATAAATTTCTAAATATATTTTTCACAATTAATTCCATGTTAAAAATATACATAAAATTCACATGTATGTGTGTATATGTATAAAAAATAGTATAAATCAAAGTTATTAATTTATTCATTATTTCTAATGATTAAAAAGTTTTTCTTTTTTTTTTTTAAAAAAAGAAAATTGTCATGAGATTCATTTTGGAAAGTTCTTTTATCTTGATTAATTATAAACATCTTTAAAAATATTCTAGAAAGTTTATTTGTTTTCCAATCTAGAAAGATTTTTGGAGTTTAGTTTTTTTAATAAAATATATTGGAAATACATCTTATTTTTAGTTGAATAAAGTTATTTTAAAAAATTTGTAATTTAAAACACAGTACATTTGTCTATGCTTCTCTGCATATAGATAAAACAGTATATGTATAAATGACTTCAGCAAGCTGATGAAATCTCTGAGTAATATGGTCCCTTCTAAACAATAGAGTGGCTTATTGTCATCTTTGGGAAAGATACTGTTGGCCTGCAGTGAGCTCCATGTAGCCTGATATTTGTTAGACTTCAGGTACACTGGCTATTACACAATATATATGGATTAATAAACCACAGATAAGCTGTTCTGGCCTTCATGTGAATCAAAATACCTCTATTGTGAACTAGCAGTGGCTAGATACACTGTTTTATGTCTTCAGTTATAACTTCATGGTGGTAGTAATCTTGTTATCATTGGTAAACTTCATTAAAAATTCACCTTAGTCTTTTTTCCAACCTGTTCAAAGTTTTTACAGATTATGACATTTACTTTGAAGTTTTAACTGATGATAAGAGATAGCAAAAGTCAGCTATTGCTAGTTCACAATGATAGAGTTTGAATTCACATGGAAGTGAAGGACCTCTTTATTTGTGTTCTTCATAGCTCATTTTTTATACTAGATTGTATGCCTGAAGTCAGTTTCTAGACTAAATGAAGCTGATTGAATGCCAGAAGTTACTGGTGACAATAACGCAGTCTATTGTTTAGAAGGAACCAGCTTACCCAGAGAGTCCATCAGTTTGCTGAAGAATTATTTTATACATATTCTGTTTTATCTATATGCAAAAAAGCACAGATAAGATACTGCATCATATATATAAAGTACAGGTGGTGAATAATGTTATACATAGTGAGAGTGATAGTATTTTAAATAATTTCTTGAAAATGACAGTTGTAATTTTTAAAGCACAATTTTTTTAAAAGTAAATAATTTTATTCAACTAATAAAGTGGGGTGCATTTCCAATTTTATTTATTAAAAGTGAAATTCAGACAACTTCTTTAGTGACAATGATGATTGTTAAAATCTCTAATTTAAAAGTAAAATAAGTAGATAATTTCTGCTTGAATTATAAAACTTAAAAAACAACAAAGAATTGATTCATAGACAATTTTATTTTGGAAAAAAAAAGTAAACTCCAAAAATCTTTCTACATTGGAAAACAAAAGAACTTTCTGAAATATTTTTAAGATGTTTATAATTAATCAAGAGAAAATAACTTTTCAAACTGAATCTCACTATAATTTTCTTTTTTAAAAAAAAAACAAAAAAAACGTTTTTACCATTAGAATAATGAATGAATTAATAACTTTGATTTATACTATTGTTATACATATATACATGAGAATTTTATGTATATTTTCAACATGGAATTAATTGTGAAAAATATATTTTTAATAAGTTTATTATTTTGATAAATAAAAATATTATATGGTATAAATGTAAATATGTGCACACATTTTCATGGGTACCCACATATATATGTGAAATCAGGCATTATTTATGCATCATTAAAATGTGATATATATTCTTATATGACAACTCAAATATGATAATTTTATATTATAATAGCACATTTGTATGTTGATATATAGATGTTTCATGTAAACCTACTGGGACATATATGTAAATTACAATATAATAATGGATTTCTTTTTGGTATTAATCAAAATCAGATGGTTAATTTATATGTGTAGCAATATTCTACAGACCTTAATTTAATTTTATTATATATTAATAAATTAACATTTCATTGTTTAAATTATTTCAATGAATTTATTCAATCTGAAAATAGTTTTAGAATATTATGTTTGTATTATATTATCACAATAACATTTATACATCTTTTTCTCTCTGAGCTAGAATCATGCATAATGGTCTATTATATAAAAGTTGTTTATATTTAATGTTTATTAATATAGAGTGAATGATAATCCTGGTTAGCTAAAAGGGAAGGTCCTTTAAAATCCAGATACTAGATTTCATTTTAATTATTTATTTAAAAATTAAGTTTATGGTTGCCAGTACATTAATGGTACAAAGTGGCCAGAGCATTGATGATGATCAGAATGTTTCAGTATCCCAGCATTATTTTTTAATTGTTATAATCTTATAAATTAGCACTTGTATTTGTGCACCCAAATTATTGTTTAAATAATCTGTCTCAACCTGGAAAGAGTTAAATAATTAGTCTGATTTATAGTAGATCCATTTCAAATTCAGTCACAAGATAGAATACTGATTTTATTTTGGATCATTCTTGAAAGTGAATGCTTTTTCTTATTATTCTGTAATGCTGGTGAACTTATAGTTAGCATATTTGGTTAGTAGTGTGTTGTAGACTTGGGATTAATGATGATGATTTTCCATCACTCCAGGTTTACCCATTGAGTCTGTACCATTAAAAATGGAATATTTTTAAAGGTATTTATAATTGATCAAGAGAAAAGAATTTTTCAAATTGAATCTCATGATAATTTTCATTTTTTAGCAGAAAAACTTATTTTTTATCAATAGGATATGAAATGTTTTTTTCTTATGGAATATAACAATATACCTAGTGTGTGTGTAAATAAACAGACAAAGAAATTTTGTAAATATTTTCTATATTACACTGAAATAATAGTTAAGGTTTAAATAATTTTGAATTTAAAAATGTTTTATTATAAATTAAATATTTAAAAAGATCTAATTAATATTTTATTAATTCTGATTTTGAAAATAAAACAAGCATGTTTTTATGTTACAATAGATATACTATTAATTTTAAAATTCAATTATCTATTTTCATTAGAAAAAATTTTTAATTA
This sequence comes from Epiperipatus broadwayi, assembly GCA_028023455.1. Lineage (NCBI taxonomy): Eukaryota > Metazoa > Onychophora > Udeonychophora > Euonychophora > Peripatidae > Epiperipatus > Epiperipatus broadwayi. The sequence continues at coordinate 1,814,116 of JAQFVV010000228.1, forward strand.
ATGCTTATATAACATATTGTAATAAAAATCCTACAAAGTTGTTTTTGAAAGTAAGGTAATTTGAAAAAGTCATTAACTTTTTTCAATCAAGGTAAAGAAAACTTGCTTCTAATCATTGGAATTTCTTTCTACATAGGACTATAAAAAGATTTTGGGAGAGTTTTTTAAAGTTTTACAGTGGTAGAGTTATTATAAAGAGCTAACTAAAGGCAAGAGATAGTGCAAGTCCAGCTGCTTCTACTAGTTCAGAATGGTAGAGTTTGGATTCACATGGAAGCAAATCACAGATTTTATGTGGTTCATAGCCTTATATGTGTGTATTAGACAGCATAGAGACTTAACAAAGATCATTTCAGGCCAACAGTTACCAGATTATACCTTTCCCAAAGATGGAAATAAGCTATTCTATGATTTTAAAAGGCATAAGCTTGCCCAGATAGTCCATCAGCTTGCTGAAGTAATTTATATATATACTGTTTTATCTATATACAGAGATGCACAGATAAAGCTACTGCATCATATATATTGTAACAGTATGTATATACATGCATGGTGCAAGTGTGTGTGTATATATATGAGTTACATAATTCACTTGTTTTTTATTTATTAAAAAAATATAAAATTTAAAAAACTATATCAGAATCAATAGCTTGAAAATATAGAAGTTAAAATACAGGCAAAATTTAGAGATAAGTTAGAAACTAATAATTATAACTTGTCTTTATTTTATGCATTATTATATGTCAAAAATACTCTTTAAGAAAAAAGTGTTTTTAATTAAAATAATAAAAAGTTTCTTATGATTAATTAAATAGTTTGTACAAAAATAATCGGCCTCTGGAGATTAAAATTCCATAATGATTAGTTCAACTAATTCTAATATCTGTAATTAAAATTAAAAAACAAAATAAAGAAATGCAAATTATAATTAATTTTTTTAAAAAATAAAATGTATTGATAACGTGGTAAAAATTTGAGCAAAGGTGGGATCAGAGTAATATAAAAGGCATACATTCTCTATTGTCTTCAGTTGAGTTGAGTTCAGTCAGAGTTGAGTTTTCTAATAGTTTCTAGGTCAGTTCAGCCACAGTTCAGTAGAAGTTCAGTTCAAGTTATTAAAGCGAATAATTGGCTAGAAATGAATATTGTGTTCGGTCATTTCCTCCACTCTCCCCCCATGTGCCATTTAGCAAAATGCTGTAACAAATTACTCTGACTAGACTTCTGCAGAAGTTTCAGCCCACCATACTTATGTGCTTGAGGCTACAGCCTTAATAAATATTATTTACATAATCAATGTGCATTTAAATAAATTTATAATTCCTACTAAATTAAGTGAAAATTATGTAAACCAGGCCTCCAAAAATAAGAAACCAAGAAGCTGTCTTTCAGTTAGAAATACCAATGTCAGGATCAAAAATCCAACCAGATCTGAGGACAAAAAGGGGTGATCACTCAACCACAACTACATAAAAATCCAAGAACTATGATACCTACCATGGAAACCAAAAACTGTTTAAACTGCCTATCAAAGACAATGTTGAAACAACAAATAAAGTCCAAATGCAGTGCTATAAATCCTAGGTAAATATTTATTGATATCAGGATAAAAACTTTTAAATCTTACTCATTATCATAAGCATGCATAATTTGTTAAATGTATAATATTTCTTATGTGTTCACATTTTAATTATGTTTTATTATTATTACATTCATAATTATTATCATGTTTTTTTTAAAATAAATTTTGTTTAAATTATTAATGTTATTTTTTTCCATCTCTCTCTCCATTTATAAGCAAATGTGTAGCCAGTCTCATGTGAAGAACTAGACATGGGTCAAGTGCTTGAAATGTGTTAGTGACATCTCATGGGTTTCAATCTAAGTATTGGATAGTGCCCTGGGTTTTAAACCTCTTATAAATTTTCCCATGGGATGTTTCATGTTTCATGCAGCTGGGGGACTACTTCAGTCTGGAAAGATGACTGTCAGTTTAGTATTTTATTAAATTGCAATCTGACCAGGGGTATGATTGATATGTAAGTATTAATCATATTTACTCTCCTGCTTGAGTAACAGGTTTTTAAAAAGTCTTTTTTGCAAAATAATATGATTTTATAAAATTAGAAAAAATAATTACAAAGTTTTTAAAATTAAAAAGTTCAAGTTGTAAAAGTTTTAAAAAGTCAAAATGCTATTTGAACTCATGATGCTATAATAAAGATTGTCACCACTATTTTGTTTTGGTATAGTTAATAGTTGGATATGTGATAAGATAAAGAATTATTTTAAATACTCAGTGACTATTTATTGATTAGAACTCATTTTATTTAGCTTAGTATATTATATTTATTCTGTTATAAACAATGCTATTATTTACAGGCATTACAAAATTAAAAACTGTTTTTTTTTTTAATTTACATTTTATTCAGTTACAAATGATGTCCAACTTCAGGGCTCATTTTCATTCTATTATATCTGAGACTTGGACACTTAATAAAAGAGCAATTCAGAGACTTCAGACCACTCAAAGAAGTATGGAGGGACGTATGTTGGGAGTAACAAGAAAAGATCGTAAACGCAATGTATGGGTAAGAGAACAAACAGGTGTTACTGACCTCATTAAAAAAATTAAAAGATTGAAGTGGAGTTGGGCTCGACATATTGTTAAAAGAGATGATAATAGATGGACAATTGAAATTTTAAACTGGATTCTAAGAGATTGTAAAAGACCCAGAAAGAGACCACATGTGAGATGGATGGATGAAATAAGAAAGTGTGCAGGGGTGATGTGGAGAAGAGAAGCTAAAGATCGGAGAAGATAGATTAAACTTGGAGAGACCTTCATCCTGCAGTGGATTGATAATGGTTGATAATGATGATGATATAGAGTGACCAACAACTGGATTACAGTTTTATTCAGGCTATATTAGAGTTAGTATTTCCCATTGCACATTTTCAATATGTTACAAATGGCAGCACAATTTGCAGACTGAAATTAAACAGGATCATTCTATCATGGCCCTGACATATCTGATCTATTCCAATATATATATATGTCAAATTATGTCAAAGATTTCAAACAAATTTTTGTAAAAACTATTCATTATGCTAATTTTACTATATGTATCAAAGAATTAATTTTTTGTTTGGAATATATATATGTACTGTCAGATAATAGTTATATAATATATACTGAAATAAATAAACCATGCTAAATAAAGATCTTTGGACGAATAAAAGAGGTAATCTCTTCTATCAGTTTATAAAGTTCTTAAATATCAATAAACTCGATGATAACTTGTGGGAATGAAATAAATTTTATTGTAAATAAAAACATCAGTTAATTTTATTTTATTTTCCTAAGAATAGATGCGTTAAGCATTCACTTCATTAACTTTAAATTAGATTAAATTATTATATTTAAAAATAATATTTCAAACTTGTGGATTTAAAATCACTGTAATAAATTTTATGTCAAAAAAGTGCTTAATGCATTGAGAAAATAAAATAAAAATAAATTAACTATTGTTTATATTTGCAATAGAATTTATTTCATTCTCACAAATTGTTATTCTCTGAAGTAGTGACACTTAAGAATTTTACAGAATGATAAAAATGACTATCTCTTTTGTCATCTAAAAAAATCCTAATTTGGCATTAACACTAATAAGCTTGTTTATATATATTGTAATGTTTTGAAGTACCTGGCATCATATTAATGGGCCAAATGTGACAGTTCATAAGTGGGATTAAATACAATCATGCCTCATTTGGATCACCCATAGGTAGTGGAATTCAGATGTCATGATAGAGAAATAAAGACAAATTCTTTTATAAGTTAAATATATTGGAATTATGATCTAAGATGTATAGGCCTAAATGACAAATACACCACCTTCTAAATATATCTCTTAGAAAGTTAAATTATTATACTGTCTCTTTATCAGTCTTTCCAAAATTATGTAATAATGATAGTTTATACTTACTGTTGATGATGGATGCCACCTATAACCTAATTTAAAGAGCCATAACCTAACAAATCTATATAATTTGAGCATTGTTACCCATAATGCTATATTTATATAGGATGCTAACTAATTTATGTAAGCCAATCTAAAACTTAATTCTTGCTTATCAAACACATTGCATAACTTCAATAGTATTTAGAATTGATAATAAAGAAATACAAATGCTTTTCACATTAACAAAACAAATAATAAAAATATGATTTAAACATAGTATAACTGAGCATTTGTAGTTTATAAATCAACAATAACTCTGTTGATCATATTAATTTTAAAATAATAATTTTAATATTAACATATATGTACTGTATTCCTTATTTTTAATAAGACATCAACTTAACATCTTCAAAAGCTATTATTTATACTCATAAAAAGGACTGTCTATATCAACATATGAGTTTCTTTACTTTTATATTCTAAAATTGAAATATAAGCTTCTAGTCCTTTTCCTATAAATGCAAATTACATGGAAAAGAAAAACAAAATTTTACACTTTAAATTTTAATAAATACTAAACACTAAATAATGAAAAATACAATGATATAAATAATAATAATAATAATAATAATAATAATAATAATAATAATAATAATAATAATAATAATAATAATAATAATAATAATAATAATAATAATAATAATAATAATAATAATAATAATAATAATAATAATAATAATAATAATAATAATAATAATAATAATAATAATAATAATAATAATAATAATTATTATTATTATTATTATTATTATTATTATTATTATTATTATTAAAATTATAATCTGGGGTAAATGCATAAACATAAATATTCTCACATAGGGAGATTTTAGAGACCAAATTTTAATAAAACACAATTTTTTTTATGACTTTTCTAATCTTGTAAGATAGTTTACACTATGTTCACTTTTTTTCTAATATATATATTTATGATGAGCTTCTACCTTATTCTCACAAATTTTCTCTTGGAGAAATAGTTATAATTTCATCACATCTTCACATTAATATTTGGCAATTAGATCTTTTACATTCATTTAATCATATCATATGAGATAGACAGAGTTCAAAAACTAAACATTCTAGCAGATTAGAAGGGTTATATTTTGATGGGATCAGCTACAATTTATACAATAGGAAACCTAGGAACTCATTTCAGTTGTTAGAGAAATAAATATAGTAAAGCTTTGCATGTTGCAACCATAATTTTTTGCTTGATGGAAATAGAAATTTCTGGTCACTAAATCTATTTGTGAAAACATCCTGTGTGAATTTAATAAGATCTATTATTTTCTGGAACATAGCATCTTGTCCAATGATTGAAACTCTACTTTAAAAATGTATCAACTTATGAAATAACTCAGACCACATATTAATAGCATTGTTTCAGAATTAATGCAAATATACTAATCAGTTAAATGCAACAGCAATAAGTAATTAAGTACATGATTTTCTCTTTACCAACAAACAAGCTTTATTACCTATTTCACATTTGAGAAAATTATTTACCAAATTCCTAAACAGCAATATATGTTTAGTTAATTTTTTAAAAAATAAGAATTTAAGTTTTATATGTAACATCATTTGCTTCTTTAAACGTTATAATTTTCTTGTTTTATGGATTTAGTTTTCTATGAAAATCATTATAGGTTTTGAATAATAATATTTATGATATGTAGAATAAAATTCTACCGAATACAGAAATGTATTCTATATTTTGAATATTAAATTTTATCTTCAAAGTTTAATAGGTTTTTAATAAATTATAATTATTGATTCTAGACAATTTTTTTTCACTTTAGTTTACTAAATTTTAATTTTTTAGCATATATTGAAGATCAATAGTATGCAATCATTATTCAACTTTCCCCCGAAATAAACAAATAAAAATGTTCAACTGCAGATGACGGGTTTTATTAACTCTCATATATATATACATACTTTGATAGATTTTAGAATAAGGAAGTGCTCATTTATGTCATAACATCAAAAACTCAATTATTAACATATTGCTTTATAGATAGGCATTGTTCATTCTATCACATAAACCCCACCAACTATTGCCTTAGTTGGCAACTTTATAGCCTCCAGCGAATAAGGGTCGTAATTTAGTTTTATCTGTCATGACTATAAATATATATTTTATAAAAAATTCATTCACACACATATTCACTCTGTGCCTAAAATGGGGAAAAAATTGTTATACAATAAATCTATTCTTTTTTCATCTATTCCTTGGTTCATTTTTTTATTGTCTATTTTTTTTTTTTATTCTTTCATTCAATACATATTATATCCTCAATTTCCATATTGGTTATTTTTTTTGATTAAAAAGCTACTGATATTTTTATATTCACTTTTATTTAAATTTTGTTATACTTACAGGATTCTTTATTTCTTTTTAGGAGAAAACCATTTCTTGATCAAATAAACAAAACCATAGTCTACTGTAAGATTGAAGAGATTGATTTCAATTCCCAAATTCATTATTAAATTATTAACTGAACTATGCTGATCACCATTTCCCCTTTGATCTGAAAATGTTCTGCAGTATGAGATAGGCACAATAGAATAATTGTGTCAACATATAGAAGCAAACCTTGATCATCCACAATCAATAAACCCATAAAAAGTCAGGAATTTCTTCACAGATAAAAAAAAATAAAGTTTCTTATTGCTCCTTACTATTCTCAGGAAATACACGTTGACCTCAGAGATCCCATCTGGTGCTATTGTAAATGCACAATTCTTCTTAAATGCTGTAAAAACTTTCAAAATATTTTATGTTTATCTGGTCCCAAAACTCATGCCATGTAATAATCAAAAATCTGAGAAGTTCCTGCAAATAGATCACACTCTTAAGTTGTCTAATAGCTCTAAAATATTTGACACATATATCTTTCTTCTCAACTTTCCCCAATCTACATTCTTTTTACTATTAACCTATAAACAGCTTTAAAATATGGTGTTATATGCCCTTAAAACTTTTTCTTTTTTGATCAAAAATGCATTCTTAACCTGCCTTAACTTTCCTTTTTTTTTTTAATTCTGATGTCAAAAAAATAATTTTTTTCTTAATCAACTTTTGCATCAATATTTTCTTAAACTACCAGTAAGGCAGATTTTATATACATAGGACATGCATGCCCAAATTTAACTGACAACAGTCTAACCCATATACCCACTTTTCATTTGAGCTTGTTCATCCAACTATGATAATTCTTATTAATATATACACAGTATTTCTCATAACTCAATCACAGGGGTTAGATCGAAAATTCTATAAGTAATGTATGATTATTTTACTCTTTGAAATCCATCATATTGACAATAATTTTTCCAGTTTCTCATAATTTACTAAAAGGGATTAAACAGGAAATTCTATATAGAAATCAATATATGATTTTACTCTTTGAAATCGACCATTGACATTCAGCTTATACAAATAAATGCCATGAAATATAATAATGCTCCAAGTGTCCCCATTATAAGAATATCCTGACTTTTCAATATTTTATTAATGTTTCTCAAATTAGCTTGTTTTTTTACAGTGTAGATAGCCATGTGTTTCAAAAAATCATCAAAGATTACAAACAGGAACTTTATTTTCTTAAAGGTTAGCATCAGGCTGCATCTCAATTGCTAGCAATTAATTAAATCTTTTGGATGTAACTGGTTCCTTACCCTAACACTACATTAGCATACACTCTATGGCATTAAACAGTTTACTTAATAATTGTTTTCACCTTTTGAATATCATAGCAACCATGCAAGCAGTGAATGTATACAATTAAGCTTTTTCATATTTCTGATGAAATTGTAATTCTTCATATACTTTTTATTTTTATTATTTGGTATTCTAATAGCCCATATTAATTCTGTATATGTGAAATAAACTCTTACCATTTCTCTTCAGAATCATATCCTGATGATGATTCATTTTCCAAATAATTATTATTTTTCAATATTTCTTTGGAGTTAGTATTTTTAATTTCTCTTCTACTGATTCATCTATGGTCAGTTCAGAATGTCATCAACACATAGATGCTGCTGAATTGACTGAATTGGATTATGGCTTAATATGTTGGCTTCAGAAGCTATACAATACTGCATTGTTCAGTCAAATTATCATAGAAACAACTTCACCTATCAAACTATTGTTGATTAGATAGCTTTGAATCAAAAATTTAAGGTTTGTGTGATCAGTTATCACTATAGCTTCAGAGCCCAATAAGAATTGTCTAAATTTTAAAAAATTCCAGACCAGTGCTTAAGCTCCTTTTTATATTACTATGCAATACCCACTTCTATCAGTTTGAAAGTAAAACAACTTGCAAAATTGTAGTATGATTAAACAAAAATATTTACAAACATTTGATTTTAGAAAATCTTGAATATGCTTGAGCATCCATTCCCATGATACATCTTTTCTCTGCAGCTGAAGCATGAATTCTGTCCAAGGCAAAATTTGGATAAAACCTAATATATAAAAAGTTGAAGAATCTCAAAAATTTGAGGGTCTGCTTTTATGAACATCTTTTCTCAGCATCTGATGCATAAATTCATGTCCAGGGCAGAATTTGGATAAAACCTAATATATAAAAATTTTCTGAGATCCAATAATAAACTGGAATTTTCTTTTTTTGTTATGAGAGTGTAAAATCTTTACTGGACTTGATTTTATCAGGATAATGTCTAAGTTTCTTTTTTCCATAATGTGACCTAAGAATATTCTTTCATAGATAGATTACCTTTCTTTTAAAATTATTTTTAATTCTGCTATTGCAGCATTTCTTAAAGAAAATTTTTAAGTGGATTAAATGCTCATTGTCATTCTCTAATGCAATCCCAATATCATCTATATATAGATTAAACAGAGCATTGACTTCTAATATGAATAATGTCCATACTGAAATGCAATGTATTTCCTATTATTTAGGTGAAGCACAATCTACCAGTAGCTTGATGTCAGATCAAAAATCATGAATACTTTATTATCTGTAAGCTGAATAAGTAAATTGTGGATGTGCTGATGGATATTTTTATTAGAAAAAATGATTTTGTTTAAAGGGTCTGACATACAAGCACAATATCACTATTCCATCTTTTTCTAAAACCACCATCAAGGGGTTGTTGTGTAGTATTGAGCATTTGATTAAATGTTCCCACTTCATTTTTGCTTTGTTATTTCTCTATTTCAATCTTATATTGGTGAAGCAAAGGATATGATTTGGTCTGATAAAGTTTGTCCACTAATGACCTTAATTAAGTGTATGTATATCTTCAACCATTTCAATAACTATGAAGAACACTTTTTTATATTTTGTTACTGTACCATAAATTTCTTTTCCCATTCTCTACATGCTAACTTCAGCTCATTTACATTAATTCAATAATCTGTCATCATTTGTAAACAATTGAATTCAAATGAGTAATCCATTGTATTGAAGTAAACTTAATAGTTTCTCCATCATAATATCATGAATATTATATTGGTATTTAACATTAAAATGTATATTTAATACTTTTATGATTATAACTTTAACCCATATTTATTTAAATCTCAATCAGACCTTTTTATGTCAGCCAAGGTAATACAGCACATTTTTATAGAGAAAGTATGTATATTATGATTGTTTATGTAACTCATTTGACACAACAAAAGTATGATTTCTTGGAATAATTAAAGCATACAGTAATCCTCTCAATAGGAATTTTAATTTTTGTGCATACTTGCAATATAAATTATAACATTTTATTATTTCAATTAATACTAAGTTTAGCATTATTTGAATGAATTCATCCTCATGTTTGATGTTACCAGTTTATGATCAAGGACCCTGAAGTGAGGAATGTTCTTTTAAGATAGTTGGATGTTTAATAACTTATTTTTTTGTCAAAGCTGGTTTTCATTGCACTTGCATCAGGCAGTGGAGATTCAAGCAATAAATGACTAGGGTTACTTGGTCATCTTGGGCCTGGGCTATCACCATATCATCATACTATTTTTGTCTTCACTATAAATGCTTTTCATTTTCTGTGGTCTGAATGTATTGGTATCTTCATATATATGCAATCTACAATAACTTAATTTCTAAATTTATTGAGGATTTGCCTTGAACCCTAAATTTATTTTTTCTCTTTTCTATGCCCTCCTGAATTTGCAGGCTCATATTAATTATGTTGAGAAATTTAACAACCTGCTCAATGGTCTTTTTATTAACACCCTAATATCATTTTGTTCAATCTTTATGTCATGTTGTGGCAAATTATTGGTATTATTTGACCTTCAAATAGAGTTTATACCATAAATGTTCTCAACTTGGCAAGCTGGCATCTAAAAACTAATTATAGCTATTGTAATTTCCATATGGAATCTTTCATGAGCAATCTACTATAAGATTCTATCTTGTCATTTTTCCACTCAGAAGATTCTGCATATATTGTAGGCTTTTTAATCAGCTATCTCCAGTGGAGTGAAGCTGATATATACCACTGTTCCTCACTCTCTCAATTGACTTATCTGAAAATAGTTTTCCAAGTTGTCAAAATGTTCTATGTTCAGTTTGATGCCACTACACATCTCAGTTTGATGCCACTACACATCTCAGGAATTACTTGAACCATCCTTATAATTTTGCATTCAGAGTCTCTTTTTATTTTTCATTCTCTTGCTACATTTTGTCAGCTTATCTTTGATTAAGTACTAATATCCTTTTTTCTCTTTTTCTTACTCAGTTTATTATTACTGTTCTTATGAGCACATTTTTTTTGATATATTTAAATTTCTCAATTTTATCTGTAATAATTTAAATGTATTATTGATCTTTCAGTATGCTTTCATCTATACCTTTAGTGATTTTCTCTCAAATCCCCAGATATTTTATTTTCTATAACTTCTATTTTCTATTCACCAAAAATTCTTTTTCTTTTTAAAAAGTTTTATTTCCACAATATTACAAAACAAATAATAATAATAAAACTTTTTGTTTCTTTTTGAAGTATGCCTTCAAATAATCATTTATACATGAAAAATATTTTTGAGCCATTTTTTTTAGAGAAACGGGGAGTTTTTTTA